>OY288287.1:68706892-69061892 GCA_958450335.1 Hibiscus tridactylites | reverse complement strand
CCATGCTAAATATTTAAAATTAAACCCTAAATATTTCAAATTAATTTCATGCTAAATATTTCAAATTAAACCCTAAATATTTAGCGTGAAATTAATTTGAAATTTTTAGGGTTTAAGGTTTGGGTTGAGGGTTGAGGGTTTAATTTTAAATATTTAGCATGGAAATAATTTGAAATTTTTAGGGTTTATGGTTTAATTTTAAATATTTAGCGTGAAATCAATTTGAAATTTTTAGGGTTTTGGGTTTAATTTAAAAGATTTAGCGTGTAATTAATTTGAATTTTTAGAGTTTAGGGTTTGTGTTGAGTGTTTATGGTTTAATTTGAAATCTTTAGGGTTTAGGGTTTAATTTGAAATATTTAGCGTTAAACTAATTTGAAATTTTTAGGGTTTTGGGTTTAGAGTTTAATTTAAAACATTTAGTGTAGAATTTATTTGAAATGTTTAGGGTTTGGGGTTTAATTTGAAATATTTAGGGATAGAGTTTAGGGTTTGAGATTTATATATATGTGAAATTAGTGTTTAAGGTATGAGTTTTTGGCTTATAAATATGAAAACTACTAAGATTTATATATTATATATGAAGAATTAGAACACAAGGTTGTGTTTGGTGTAGTGGCAAAGCCATGAGCTTTGCATCCTAGAGACTCAGGTTTGATTTATGCTAAATGCAAAGGAGAGAAAATTATTTTTCTCCTCTAAATTGGTGGTGACACGTGTCACCACCTGATTGGAGGGGGAAATAAATTAATAAAATCAAATATAAATAATTAAAGTCCTTCAATAAGGTGTTGACACGTGTCACCACTTAATTAAATAATTTATTATTTTATTAATTCAAAATTAGGACTAAATTAAAAGAATGTGTAAATAATAAGGACCAAATGTATTATTTTTAAATTTTCCGTCAATTGCCACGTGGCAGTTCCGTCACTCCACCGTTAGGTTTTTAACGGCGGTGATCAAAATAGGTCGATTTTATAAGTTCGGTGGTCCAAATAGGTATCTTCAACTTGTTTGGTGGTCAGTGGTGTAATTTTTCCTAATAATAATAAGGGTAAACTACATAAATAACCACCATACTATTGCAAAAGTCGCGATTTGACCACCTTACTTTTTTTCGAAGCAATTAAACCATCATAGTATTAAATTGGGTGCAATTTGACCACCAGCCCTTAAAGGTTAATGGCAGGGTGACGTGTCAGTTAAAAAAATAAAAGTATAATTACACATTTGGTCCTTACTACTTATACATTCTTTCAATTTAGTCATAATTTTAATTTAATAAAATTAATTAATTTTTTAATTAGATGGTGACACGTGTCACTACCTTATTGGAGGGATTTAATTATTTATATTTAATTGAATAAATTTATTTTCATCCTCCACCACCTGATTAAAGGAAGAAAATGAAAAATAACCACAAATGCATATAGTGGGATTTGAACCTGCATCTCACAGCATTCTAAGCAGCTGGCTTACCACCAAACCAAATGTTAGATTGTGATATATTTCCTGCCATATATTATATTTAAATAAACATCAAAAACTGAAAAACTTCATCATGTCAATTGTGATGGAATCAGCTCCTCCCAACCTTGAGAAACTTATGTTAGTGGAAAAACTGGAGAAGATACCACACTGATTTAACTCGCTCGACAGCCTCACACGTTTGTATTTACACTGGTCTAGATTGAGGGATGATTTTCTTCCTCACATTCAAGCATTGCCTAATCTAGGACACTTGATCATGGTAAATGCATACGGGGAGATCGATTATTCTTCCTCGAAGGATTCGAAAAGCTTAAGGTTTTAATAATTGTGGGATGACCTCGATTGAAAGAAATCACGATCAATAAAGGAGTGATGCCTGGTCTTCAAGAGCTAGAAATCGTTCAATGTCGAGAGTTCATGACATTGTTGCATGGTTGGGAAAGTATATCCGATCTAAAAGAAGTTCGTTTGTTTGACGTTTCGCCTGGTCTTATTGAAAAAATATGCAGATCAAATGGGATGGATCAACAAACAATCAAATCCATCATGTTAAGTAGACAAGAAGGCGCCGAAGCCGAATTAAAAGTAACAAGATGGTTTGAATGATTTTTGCAAAACAAGATGAAACCTTCCAGTCGTAAGTACCACTATATTTCATAGCCCAAGCCTGACCATATATAGCATCAACACAAATAATTCAGCAAACTCTGACCTTTTTTTCTTTTCTTTTCAGGTTATTGTGAAAAATTGATACAGCAACGTGGTGTGTGGGGTGTGCATGTATATATGTGTTGCTATTTGTTTCATGGTTTGTGTAAATCATTCGAAAGACAGGGTTTAATTGGTGTTCTTGTATTTTAGTTGCAAATGTAATACACTTCTATCTAGACTTTATTATTTTTGCCCTTTTCAGCCACAAATTCAGATAATTTTGTTCGAGTTTAAATCGAAAATTAAGATAAACTGCACCTATGTTACTGGATTATTAGTAGGATTATATTTTCGTAACACGTCTTTAAAAGATTAGGTTCCCGTCACTAGACTAATGTATCATTTCAGTCGTTGTGCATTAACTTCTAATGGAAGGATGGCGTGGCCACAAGTTCAGGATGCTACAGTCAGTACTGGGTTTAAGTCATCTGTATTTTGTTGTTTTTATGTGCTGCTAGTGCAAGTTGTAGTGCTAGGATTCGATGAATTTGGTTTGATAAGAGAGGCTGTTGATGGGAAAGTTGTGGATTGGTTTGTTATTGCCTTGCCTGCTGCTCAAGGTTTAGCTTGGTCTGTGTTGAGTTTTTCAGCTCTCCATTGTAAGTTTAAGGGGTTGGAGAAATTCCCCTTGTTGTTGAGAGTATGGTGGGTTATTTCAGTTAATGACGATGATGGAATTTTTCGGTTTTTGATGTTTATTTAGATATAATATATGGCAGGATATATATATCATAATATAACATTTGGTGTGGTGGTAAGCCGGTAGCTTAAAATGCTATGAGATGCAGGTTCGAATCCCCCTATACGCATTTGTGATTGGAGGATGAAAATAAATTTATTCAATTAAATATAATTAATTAAATCCCTCCAATTAGGTAGTGACACGTGTCATCGCCTAATTAAATAATTAATTTATTTTATTAAATTAAAATTAGGACTAAATTGAAAGAATGTATAAGTTGTAAGGACCAAATGTGTAATTATACCCTTATTTGTTTAACTGACACGTCACCCTGCCGTTAACCTTTAACGGCTGGTGGTCAAATTGCACCCAATTTAATACAATAATGGTTTAATTGCTTCGAAAAAAAGTAAGGTGATCAAATCGAGACTTTTGCAATAGTATGATGGTCATTTATGTAGTTTACGCTAATAATAATAATGTGTTGCTAAAAGTCGTTGGGCCTAGAAAACAACAAATCTGACATTAGCAGATGTAGCAATACATTGACTAGTTTCAAACCAACTTGGCTCCGGAAAATTTAAAAAAAGAGACCGTTAAAATGCATTTAAAATAAGTATGTAGTTATACAAATTCTTACAAAAATCGTAAAGATTTATGTATATGTACCGAAATTCTTTAAAAACAGTAAGAATTTTGATATATACACAAATTCTTACAACTTTTGTAAGAATTTATGTACATATACATAGACCTGGCAAACTTGACCCGAGACTCGAAACTCGAACTGAGACTCGATTTTGACCCGAACATGATGATCTGAAGTTGAGCCGAAACCCGAAATAAACCGAACTGAACCGAAATTGTTTATTAACCGAAATGGACCTGAACCGAATGCTATCTGAACCGAAAGCTGAACCGAATATCAACTCTATTTTAACCCAAAAATTAAGGTAAAATAAATGAATAATTTATTTTTAATATTATCTATTTTTAACAATATAATAAATAATAAAATGAAGTATGTTTTATTATCTTTTTATACTATATCATGAAAGATCGTTGCTCTTGTCAAAGTTGTGGTATAATAACATTTTATGTCATTTTACGTTTAACTATTAATTAAATAAAACTTTTGTCCCTACTAATTTTTAAATTTAGAATTTTAATGTACTATTTTCTCTTTCAATATTTAATCTTAAGCCATAAATCCTAAAAATAAACTTTAAGGCATATAAATTAATCTCATGAACCAATAACCTTAAACTAAACTACAAACCCTAAATCATTGACACTAAGCCTTAAAAACCTAACTTGTTAACCTTTAAGCCATAGAAATTAATCTAAAATCAATAACCCTAAACCATTAACACTAAGGCCTAAACCATAAACCATAAACTAAAGTTAGAGATAATTTTTACAATCTTACCATAAAATATAGCTAAAACTGGAATTAGAGACCATCTTGACAATTTGAAAGTAGAGAAATTTGAGAGCTTGGTGACCAATTTTATAATTTCACCATAAAAATAGCATAAGAATGAAATTGTGGACTAAATTGACATTTTGGAAGTGTTATACCATATAAATAAATAGGTGCCAATTTTGGCTAAAAATTAAAATGAACAAAAATATCATTATATTAAATTAATAAACTAAATTAGAAAGATTATTAATTTTGACTAAAAGTAAATTTTTAGAGACTAAATATTACTACGGGGAGGAGATTTCTATATTCGAAGTCTAAACCGTGGGGATACTTGTGACTAAATTAAATTAAACTAAAACTTAAAGTTAAATATTAGTACTAAAATGTAACATGGCCTAAAGTTAAATAATTGGTGGCTTATTTCCCTTAAAAATTTTGTCTTTTCCCTCTTTATTTTTACCAATTGTCTTTTTTTTTCAATCTAGCTTAAAAATTAGCAGCTTATTTCCCTCAAAAATCTTGTCTTTTCCCTCTATATTTTTACCAATTATTTTTTCTTTTTTCTTTTTCTTAATTTAACTGAGTTTCAGTTTAGATTAATTTAATTGAAATTTTACATTTATTTTTAGAATTATTTTAATTATGTCCGTGATTTATGCTTCTAGATTTTAGTTAGCTGAATTAGATCCTAAGTTTAATAAATTAATTCATTTCAACAGCATCATCATCACCATCACCATTATTATTATTATTATTATTATTATTATTATTATTATTATTATTATTATTATTATTATTATTACATATAATAAAATTTGATTTAATATAACTATACACAAAATTTTGATATGAATACATGAAGCTTTGATTTAACTATTTAATCAAATTCAAATGCATAGAGTAACGAGTTGAATCAGAATTAATCTCATACACCAATAACTCTAAACTAAATCATAAATACTAAACCTCAAACCCTAAACCCAACTCAAACCGAATTGACCCAAAAATTCAAATGTTGACCCGACCCGAAATCGACCAGAATGACCCGATTTTGACCCGAACCGAAAGCGACTGATCCGATTTTGACCCGATCCAATATCCGAACCGGATCAAACTCATCACAGACATGAATTAGACCCGAACCAAACCGACCCGAACCGAATCTAAACCGATTCTAGATAGACCCGAAACGACCTGAACCCGAACTGAACGACTCGATTGCCACCTCTACATATACACAAATGCTTACAAAAATGGTGAAACTGAGGGTATATACACAAATGCTTACAACTTTTGTAAGAATTTCAGTATGTAAATAAAAATGTAAGCATTTATGTATATACCGAATTTCTTATTATTTTTGTAAGAATTTCAATACATGTACATAATTTTTTACGATTTTTTGTAAGGATTTGTATACACGCCTTCTTTTAGCTTTTTTCGATAGGTTTTTTTAGAACTTCTCTGGGTGGAATCTAAGCGTGTAAATTAGATATTAATGTTTGTAAATAATTCAAGTTTTATTAGAAAAAAAAAATTGATTTGATTACAAGCTGAATAAAATTTGAATAATTCAAGTTATTGATCGAGTTAAATTCAAATATTATAATATTATATTGGAACGATTCATGGATCTAATTGAATTTCTCATTAATACAAATCTTCACTATTTTATATTATTAAATTACATAAATGCATTTACTTTACATATAGAAAAACACATAATTTGCCAATCCCCTTGTGTTTTGGTGGTAAAGGTAGATGTTTATTATCCCTAAAAATTCGGGCTCGAGCATCAGTAATGTATGATGTGTGTGCCGTCTTTAAAAAAATTTAAAAATTTGAACATATGTTATCCTCACATCACACCAGCATATTCAAAAAAATATTTAATTTGAACAATAAAATAAAATAAAATAAAAATCAAGATTAAACTTAAATTTGTCACTATTCAAGCTCGGTTCGATTACAATCTTACTGCAGTAATTGCCAAATGCTTTGTTATGTTGTTTTCCTCTATTTTCGGCTTAGTGATATTGTGATCCTTTTTCTATGTAATAGAATTAAAGAATTTACTGTGGGTCAGTGACCTTTTATTTAAGCCATAAAGTTAAAAAATATTTCATAACGTTCTGCTAAATAGTTACTTTAATTTAGTTTTTATGTAATTTTATTTTCAACGTTTTATTTTGGATCAAAATGACTCATCCGTGGATAAAAACTGTTAGCCAACTAACGATAAATAACTTGAAATAACATAACAATTCTACATGACAGTGAACGAGATAAATGTGTTAACTTGAAAGAATGTCACATCACTCACAAATAATTTTATAAAATTATATAAAATATTGAATTATTTTTTCTACTAAAATGTCATTTTGTCAAGTGATTGAAAATAATTTTAAGTTGTTTATCGTTAGTTCACTAACAGTTTTCAATCACAGATGAGTCATTTTGACTCAAAATGAAACGTTAATGTTTAAATTGTTTTAATATATATATATATATATATACGCCAAAATAACTATTCAATCAAACGTTAATGACGTTTTATAATATTATTTCTTTGATACAGAAGATATATTAACTTTTTTATAGATATAATAGAGTGATATCCATAATTTTAACATAAATATTAAAATTTAAATTTACACGAATAATAAATAAATATTTGGCTAATTTGGTCAAATATTCACCTTTGGGAAATTATCTGGAAAAATACCCCTTTGGGGAACATTTAGAAAAATACCATCATTTGGCCAACGTTAGGGTAAATCGCGTTCTGCAGCGCGCGATATCTAAAACCGCATTGTACAATGCGCGACTTCTGTCTGATTTGGATTATATTATTCGATATTTATGTATTTTTAAATAAATTGAAGTCACGGTCTGTAGGACGCAACTTCCGCGAGAATTTCAAACGACTCGTCGCGATAAGATGAATTCGCGTTGTGTGTGTCGCGATTTTCGCGTTAATAAATTGGAACAGTTGAAAATTTAATTACCGCATTCGGGTTATGAAGAAGTCGCGCTCTGCACGACGCGATTTCCAAAGTCGTATTTTGCAGGACACGATTTTAATTGAATAATCGCACCCCAACCGATGCAATTTTCACTATAAATTGGTCCCCACCCTCTCCTTTTACCCCGCACCAAAAAATCCCCTCTCTCAAATCTACTTTCTTTCAATTTATTGGTTGATTTTTCGTGTTTGATATAATGGCGGGATTGACAAGGTTGGATCACAAGCACGTGTTCGATTATTATCGGAGACATGTAAGTTTTATCCCGTTTAATTTATTTTTTTAGTATTTTATTATATATTGTTATTTACACGTATGTATTTTTTATATTATTTATATAGTCTAATTTATACATATGCATTTATTTTTTTAAGAATATGGAACGACGTCTGGAGATTTCTTACAACTGGATGACGAGATTACCAGACGTTTTGATCGAACCGTACTTAGAGCGGGCTGAGTTTTTGCAGGCATCCAAAATTGTTGGAGGTACAAAAATAGACGTTGATTTGGTCAATGCTCTTTTGGAGAGGTGAAGGTCGGAGACACACACACATTTCACCTTCCTTGCGGCGATGTAACGATTACCCTGGAGGATGTGTCTCATATCTTGAGTTTTCCTATTGATGGAGAGGCTATCAATGGTCCCGGTGCTGATACTTGGGTAGACTTATGTTTGAGTGGAATAGGGGCTGCGCTGGAGTGTTTTTACGGCGAAAAAAATACAATTAGTGTGGTTGGGGAATAATTTTGGTAATGTACTCGTTGACGTGAGTGAAGAAGGTAACAATTATTTTTTAGTGAATATTATTAAAATAATATTTTTTTACATATGGTAATATATATATATATATTCGTATTGTAGGCATATGCCCGCATTTATATTTTACAGATGATCGGCGGGGTATTGATGTCTGACAAAACTCGGGATAAGGTTCACACGATCTGGTTGTGACATTTATAGAATTTTAAAGATGCCAGTAAACTAAGCTGGGGATCCGCAGTTTTGGCCACTCTGTTTAGGGAGTTGTGTAAGAACACCGATCCAGAAAAGTATTTCATCGGAGGTTGTTTGGTGTTGCTCCAGTCCTGGGTGTGGTGGATAATGCCGTTTTTACGGCCTGAGCTTCTAGAGCCTACTCCATATGTTTTTCGCTAGTGCGGAGGTAAGAAAAGAGTTGTTAATTTTTTTAATATACGTATTATTATAATTAATTAAAATTATTTTCGTATTTTGTAGGTGGACCGCTCGTTTAACTCATGTTGGTGTTGCGAAGGGCCTAGAGGTTATCAGACAAGATATTGAGAATTTTTTAAAAGATCAGGTAAACTTTGGTGTATTTATACAAACTAAATTGTATATTTAACTATACTTAATTTTTTCTTTCTTAATATACGCATTATATATTGTACAATTTTTATAGACGTCGTATGCGAATATGGAGTTGCAACACCGCATCCCGATATTTCCGGCCGAGACGAAGCTTGTTTGGACAACCTTTTTACCATTCATCTGTTATGCCACAGTTAAGTGGCATCCGACCAACCGCGTCATACGAAAATTTTGTTGTTTTCAATGTATCCCAACTAAGCCTCCAAATTTGGATAAGTTGCACAAATACTCGACAAGGGAAGCCTGAGGTAATAAATATTTATATATTTACCACATTCTTTTATTAATTCGAATGTAATTCATATCTAAAAAGAATAATAAATTTTTGATTGTCATATAGGTTGATTGGTCGGTGCACCACCACTCTTATATCGCTCACTGGAGGGACATGCTGAATCAGCGTTGGCAACCCCGGAGTGAGTATCGTATGTTTGATACGATGATGAATGATGATTACGAGGAAAGATTTAGGGCGAATATGAAGCCGTTTATTCTAACTCTAGATGAGCCAACAGTCGTTTATCGATGTCAGCAACACAACCGCCCACGGTCTCATCGTTCGAATAGGATAGGAGCACAGAACACCTCCGGTGGTGGTCCTGCCTCCGCAACACCGCCACCATCAGATGCTATCCCACCACTGATGCGGCCACAGTTGACCCAAAGTCCAAGTCAAGGTTATTTAACGTCTTCTCTACCAGACCACTTTGCTCAAGTTTCGGCGATGATGAGTGGTGCCTTCAGCTATCTTGCAGGCTATATGTCCTAAGTGCCCTTCATGTCGCTCCCCCCAATGTCAGCCGTATTTGGAACCGGGATTGTCCAACAAACGCCGTCATAGTCAATTTTCTACCTTAATAGGCCTGGTGGAACGAACGGTACTGCAGGAGCTGAAACCGGGGATGATGATGACAGTGACGACGCTCTCCCCCGATGTAATCTAGAGCGACATCGTCGTGTACTATCTTGTGGTATCGGTGAACATAGGCGCCATTAGTTTTTTTTGGTTGTTTATTTTATTTGAAAATATTGAACTTTATATTTATATTTTATTTTTTAATAAGTATATATTTTAGTTTAATCATGATTTGTATTTTATTTGTTTAATTAATTAGTATATGTTTTTTTAATTTGCGTTGTTTTATTCTTTAATTACTTTATATTTTATTCGAATTTCCGGATATTGTGATTTGTTGTTGTCGATCATCGTGAACACAAATACCGAATAGTTAACATCTAATCAACATAGAGCACGAATTTTTCCACCTATTTTGGACATTTCCGCAATGTGTTAAAGCATTCCATCACTGCAAGTCAATGTTGTAGATCGACGACACATTCTTGTACGGCATATACACCAAGTTCTTACTAGTGGCGGTTGCACAAGACGACAACAAAAAATGCATTCATGTAGCGTTCAACATTGTTAAAAAGAAAGATATCCCTTCGTGGACGTTTTTTCTTACTTCATGCGGACCCATGTCTTACGTCGGGTACTACAAGCAAGACCAGACGGTATATGTATTATTTCAGACAGAGGCGCAGTGATCCGGAGATCAATCCAACGTTTGGGACAGTCTTGGGAACCTCCCTATATTTATTATCGGTACTGTCTATGGCACATTGCTGCAAATTACTACCAGAGGTATAAGAACAATGATGAAAGTATAATGGTTCTTCGCATAGGTACGCCTTTCGCTCTCAAAATTATAAATTAAATTGCCTATTATTATTATTAATTCTCGTTAATTATTCTGTATTTTTTTAAATAGGCAACGCACATCGAGTTGAGGTTGTTGAGGAGCTGTTAGAAGAGTTGGAAGTTAGAAATCAATTTCAATATGACTATCTTCTTGATATGTCGAGGGAGAAATAGTTGCGATGTTATGATGGGGGGTCGTCGATATGATCACATGACGACGAACTTGGTTGATGCGATCAATTCGTCTTTGAAGGGAACACGTCATTTACCTATCACATCAATTATGAAGGCAACATATTATCGACTAGCTACCTTTTTTACAACCCTCGAAAAACAAGCTATAAACTGGATGGCATGTGGCCACATGTTCCATCCATATCTCCAACAAAAATTTCAGATATACCGTGCGCAAGTAAACGCGATGGGTGCCACATGCTTCTCCTGTCACCAACATAGGTTTACGATTACTGAATTTTCACGACCGCTTGAAGAAATTATGCACCACAACTACGTTGTTAATCTACAAGAGCGAACATGATATTGCAGAGTCTTTCAGACATTCAAGTACTTGTGTGCTCACGTCTTTGCTGCATGTGCATTTGTTCATCTCGACATAATGACACTCGTTGATCATGTATACAAACTTGAAAGCGTTTTCAAGGTATACCGATTCAAGTTTCATCTGATCGAAAATGAACGTCATCATGATGTGGTTGAAAATGAACCTAAGATTCGGCCAAACGAATTCCTGCAACGCAACAAAAAAGGTCGCTTAAAGTCAACTAGGATTCATTGTGCCGAAGATATGGTTCCTCGAGAACCGACCGACCAACCTAAGTTGTGTGGGAATTGTAGGAACCTTTGACACGACATCAGAAAATGTCATTTTAATACCCGCCCTCGAATCAACTAATTGTAATTGTAACTTTAATGTTTTAATCCTAAATAACATGCGTTCTCGTACTAACACATGAAAGTTATATAACAAAAAAATCCACGACCATACACTAAAACAACAAAATCGACTAAAATATGAATATCGACCCATGTTTATATTTTCTTAATACAAAGGAATATACCAAGATAGTATTTTTAACACAATTTCTACACTCTTTAGGATACCTTTTATGCGTCAATTTCTGCACCATTGTGAACATGTGTTCCCGTACTACGACGTGAAAGTTAAATAACAAAAAAAAAACGTGAAATTTCCATGCAAATCAACCAGAAACAACCCTGACGACCCATGTTCCCATTTCCTTCAATCAAAGAAACATGACAAGGTAGCATTTTTAATGCGATTTAAACACCGTTTCGGATGCCTTATATACGACGATTTTTACACCGTTTTGAAGAAAAGCATCACTACTATGAGGTAAACGATTAAAATCATGAAAAATTATCCCCTAAGACCATGTAAATTAACCCTAAACAACCCTAACCAAAATTGTATAAACAACATATTTACGCAAAAAGAACGCGACTTCTGCATATTACTCGATAAATTCGCGACGAGTCGTTTGAAATTCTCGCAGAAGTCACGTCCTACAGACCGTGACTTTAATTTTTTTTTTAAAATAAATACCGGATAATATAATCCAATCAGACAGAAGTCGCGCATTGTATAACGCAGTTTTGGATATCACGCGTTGCAGAACGCGATTTACCATGATGTGGACCAAATGAGATGTATTTTTCCAAATGTTCCTCAAATGGGATATTTTTCCAAATAATTCCCCAAAAGAAAATATCTGACCAAATTACTGAATTAGCCTAAATATTTTTTATTGCTTGACCAATTAAAATTTTTAGATAAAATTTAAATCATTAACGATTTTTAAATGTAGGTATGTCAGTAAAAACTGTTGTAATTTTTTTTAATTCATAATAGAAAACAATCAAAAATCTGTATAAATAATTCACCATTGTTTATCGACGACCGATGGCAGAAAGGCTTAAATGAAAAATAAAATTTTAAATTATATCTTTTGTTTACTTTTTTATTTTTTAAAATTATTTTTTGGTTAAAATAAATTTTTAAATTATTATTTTTGGTTATTTTAAGTCTGTAGTTATTTAAGTAAAAAAAAAGTTATTTCGGCCAATAAGATGTTAACACATCACAAAATATTTTTGACCAACAGATAATTTATGGACTAAAATAAAAAAATAACATAGTTTAGGTACTTATTTTAACCAAAAAATAGTTTAGAGACTTAAAGTGACCAAATGTGTAGTTATATAAATTTCTATTAACAGTCACATCACATTTCCGTTAGATTTTAACGGCTGATGGTCAAAATAAATTCAATTAAATAGTTAAATATTAAAATTTTAAATTTTTATAATTTAATATCAAAATAGGTCACACCTAATATTTGATTGGTCACCCAAAATTTACCCTTAATAATTTGACAGCCGCAAGTGGCCTCCCATTGATGCATGTATTCCAAACCAATAAACATATTTACATTATGGGGTTTAGCATGTAAGAGTTCTTTAATTATTTGTGGGGTTTGATCGAAGGGAATATTAAATGCATCTGCCGCGCAAACAAATTTTTTTTACGAGTAATTTATTTTTAAGATTTATGGATATAATTTAAAGATTATAAATTTAAATTTTAAGGTTTATGATTATAATTTGAGGTTTAAAGTTACGGTAACATAATTAGAGATTTAAATTTTAGCATATAACACTTAAATTATAACCCTAAGTTCTAACTACAACTCTCTCTCTCTAAACCCCTAAGCCTTCAACTTTAACTTAAATTTTTAAACCCTAAAAATATGACACCGATGAAAACTAGTATATTTACCCTCGATCAAAATTGTGAATGTTATGAGATCCATTAATTGATTAAGTGCTCAATAATAAGGTTTATGGATATGATTTAAAGTTTAAGGTTTGCGTAATATAATTAACGATTTAGGTTTTAGCCTACAATCTGTAATCGCTAACCATAACCCTTAATTTCTAAACCCATAAACTATTAACTAAATTCTAAACTCAAGACACTTATACAAAGTGGTATAATTACACTTGATTAAAATTATAAATGTTTTGAGATTATTTAATTGACTAAGTGGTTAATAATGTTCATTTTATCTCATTTATATAAATTCGAATTTCGACTTTGTCTTCAAAGTATAATTATCACTCTTTAATAAAAAACTTGTGAATGTTTTTATGTAATTGTCACATTGATGGGAAACACAGCATGAAACAAAAGCAGAGAGAGAATCGTAATGTTTCTAAAATTTAAAGTAAAAAGGGCCCAACCGGGTTCGAACCGGTGACCTCTTGATCTGCAGTCAAATGCTCTACCACTGAGCTATGGACCCTTGTTTCTTCATCTTGAATGTTAGTATTATATAATATGTATAGAAAGCACAAGTTCTAAGATACTCCTCTGCTAGTTCTATTTCCCACTAGATGTCAATGGCACTACAGTTCCTTTTTTTTTCATTTCAAGAACCATGGAATAGAGATAACAAGAGTATCTAGCAATGTTAGAAATCCAACTTACAGATCCCCGAACGGAATCGGGTTAAAAGCAATTGTTATACAAATGGCAATCCCCCAATATTAATATAAAGGTTGAGCTCCAAAAGCATTTAGGCATTCACTCTCCTCCTAAACCTGAACTAGCTTGAGCACTTCGAAACGATTCCTTTGTTACTCCATAATAGACTGGTTTGTTACTCGTAAAGGTGATAAAGTTCCACCCAAAAGCCGAGCCCCCAACAATATATGTCCCCGAATCTTCACCATCTTCAGATTCTAGTTTCCCGGTGACACTACTTGACGAGAACGTCTTGTTTTTGGATGATAAAGCTGGTGCTGGCTTAACGACTTGCGGCTGCTCCTGGGGCTTCTGCTTCATTCCGGTTTCAACTTGCAGTGTCTGGCCTCCGGGTGTATTGTTACTTTTCTCTATGGAGGCTATCATCTGCTTGTACAATTCCACTATATGTGTTGTCTCTGCAAATCACATATTTGGAAAGCGTAACCTTTAGATTACGAATCAAACATTTAATATCCTATGCTCATAGTGATCGGCAACGATAGATCATGTTCTAAAGCAGTTTCCACGACAAAATGTTAAACCATTAGCAACTGGCTAACTGCAAATTAATGTTACAAAAAGTTTACCTAAAACAAAATTGCAGGTGCAGTATTCTGTCTTAAGACAAGTGGTATGAACTATGAAGCCACGTTAAGAGAATGACTCCGCATAATACAAGTGGTTCGAGAAATAGGGAAACTAATACTCGATAATAATTGATGTCCAACTGACTCTGGAACAAACCTTTTTAATGTTGAATCAAGATGCTTAAGTTCTCAAGTTTTTCTGGTAAAACAGATCTTAACTTTTTAAATGTCAACAGGTGGATTAACCGAGTTAAATGAGGTTTCACATTAGTCAGCCAAGTCATATCGAAGTTTCTTCACCCGAGCCTTTTGCTAATGGAAATTTGCATATCGACTTAAAAGAACCAAAGTTAAATAGTAACTAACAGATGCCAAACAAACTAAAGAGATGCTAGCACTTTTCTTTGCCAACAGGCTAAGACAATAGCAGTAACCGAGGCACAGACAATGGTATTAAAATGGATGAATTCACTATGCCAACAGTTGCAAAACTTAACAATCCCTATCTTGATCTTACTTTCTTTGATTTCATCGGCAGCCTTGCAATTTCGAAAATCAGACATTTGCAGAACCTTCAAGGAACAGAAAAATCCATAACACATCATATCAACAAAATGTTCCATGGATATATATAAAGCAATAAAAGGAAGAAGAATCATACAAGCAGGGATGGACCGAGGGGGTGCTGGTGGGGGCAACCGCCCCACCCCCTAAAATTTTGAAAATCATATATGATTTAGAAATATTTTAGAATTTTTCTATGTATTTTCTATTAAAAATATATTTTTGCCCCCCTAAACTTCTATAAGTTCGCCCCCCTAACCTAAAGTCCTGGGTCCGTCCCTGCATACAAGCAACCAGATTGATGAAACTACTTCAGGCAAACATAAATTTTCAGGACACATTGTTCAGGCTATAACCAAACATCATGGGCGATGGAACTAACAATTATGGTCTAAACTTGAACAACTATTCTTACTCCTTAGTTAAAAACCTGAACTTTGAGAGAACCGACAATTATAATCCAATTATACTGCCATATACAAATGATTGGGGAAATCGAAGCTTGCTCACAAAATGGGGTTTCCTTTTCTCTTATTTTGAATCAACGTGAAAAAGGGGAAAATAGACAATAAAAACAATAAATAAATTGAAAAAGGGAAAGTTTTGGAAATATATGAATATACCTCGATGAAATGAGGACGAAGGTCTTTGAGAACAAGGCGCATCTTGAAATACGGAGAATTTTGGCACGGCTCATTGCTGTTTTCTAGAGGTCTTTTCTTGCTAGCTGGCTGTTCCGGTGCCGTGGGTGGTGGCTGCGGTGGAGGAGCGGTTGTTTGTGCCACGTTTGCGGTTGCTGTTGGTGGGTTCGGGGCTGCTTTCGGCTCTTCCATTTTCTCAGTTGGAAATAGCAAACAGACCAGCTAAGACTGTTTTGCTTTCAAATGGAGACTGGAAATTGGAAAAAGGAAAGCTAAAGGCGTGTTTGGTTGTGAGAGTATGTAATCTATTTTCGTCTTTCTATCTGACTGAATAAACCAAACAGATCTTACCTGCCATTGTCAGATTTGCTCCTTAGATTCTTTCGACCCAGCTATTCTCTTTTAAATGCTCAAATATCATTATGTTCAAAAAGAAGTGCTCAACTATCATTATGTTAAAAAAGAAGTGCTCTATATTTCATTTTGATCATTTTAATTTACGTATTTTCAAATTTTATAATTTTAATTCTAACTCAAATGAATAAATCAAAAAAATTAAAATTAAGTCCACAATTTATACAATATATAAAAATTAATAATAGAATTTGATTTAACATGTTTCACTATTATTATTTGGATTAGGATTAAAATATTATATTTTTATGTCTCATTAAATTTGTCTTTTAAGACATTTTCAATCTTCACCAACACTATAATACCACTTTAGTGTAAAAAATAATATAAAAACGTAAAAAGTAAACAAGTAAAATTAGTGTAAAGAGACCAACTCTAACATTTGTACTAAAATAGTACAAATTAAGATATTTAATATTATTTTACTGTAAAGAGATCAACTCCAACCTTTGCACTATAACATCTTTGCATCATATTAATTTTTTTTAATTAAAAAAGTTTTGGTGTTGCTCCGCACCAAATATGGTGTGACACTGTAGACAACACCAAAATGATGACATGTGAATTTGAAATATGGTGTTAGGTTGGAGAATGAATAGTGGTCAAATACACCATTTTAGTAAAATGTGAAAAAATAAACAAGATTAGAGATGCCTAAGACTTTTTTAGTCATTTTTTTAATTTTTATTTATTATTATTATTTAAAATTTATTATTGATAAAAATATGAAAAAAAATATATTTTATAAAATTTCAGTCAAGTAGTTTTAATATATATATATTATAAATTTTAATTATTTAAAAAATATTTAAAATAATTATAATCAAAATTTTAAAACATCAACTTTTAAAATGTCAATAAGAAATAAAATTAATAAGTCGGAGGAAGTACAATTTTAAAAAAATGTGAGATCTAAAAGTGATCAAATTAAATTATGTGACAAATCCATAACAAAAGTACAATATAGGGATCAATAACAAATTTGACCCTTCTAAACTGTTTGGTCACGTCAGAAAAATCCATGCTTTAGGTTTTCAATTGGCATCGATGTTTACAATTTCTATCGAATTGAACATTTTTCTTTTGTACTTCAATTTAACCTTTTTTTTTTTGAAGAAAGTTGGTTTTATATAGGAATAATAATAAGGAAACTTACAGCAACCTGGGTTTAAACCTACACATGCTTACAACCCTTAAAACAACAAACTATTCCTATATGGTGAAAGAAACCAACTTGATAAGCTAAGGCGCTCGGATTGCATCTAACATGCCAATAAAGATAACTCCGAGAAAAGAGAAACGAATTCAACAATTAAGGTCACCAGGGAAATCCACCAGGGTCTCCATAGCTTCTCTGTCTTTGTCCACTGCTTTCGTTGTGTCTGGAGGTGCTTCTTCGATCCAATACATAGGGCCATTGAATCTTTTGCCTTCAGAAGCAAGTACATGTGCTGCATTGTTAGATTGCCGTTTAGTAAATTTAAAACAAACCTTCTCAAAAGCCTTGGCAATCTCTTTTATATCATGGATCACTGGGCTAATCACAGAGGCATCCGCATCTTCCATACATATTTTCTTGATCACTGTAAGGGAGTCTCCCTCAACATCAACTTGTGTGAAGCCAAGATCCTTTGCAAAGGACACCGCTGTCAGGCAGGCATAAGCTTCAGCCATAAAGGCATCCAGCACATGAGTATGAGGGGTAGTACAAGCAGCCATAATAAGGCCCTGCCAATTCCTGCAGATCACTCCAGAGATAGAGGTGTGTAGATGGCAATTATACGATGCATCAAAGTTCACTTTGATCACATTCTCTAGAGGAGCTTGCCATTGAGCTCTTTCCAATCTACTTGGCAAGACTTCATTAGTTAGCACCACTGTGTTTTCCTTTATAAAAGCTTGTATAAAGGAAAATGTGCTGTGTATATCCGGTGTGATTCCCTCATGAATAAGTTTGTTACGAGCGTACCAAATTGCCCAGAATGTGACCAACAACACAGGCTTTTGACTTGCACTGAGAGACAAGAGTGTTGACGCGATCCAAGTCTTCCAATCTTCATCTTCGACGGGGCCATTGATATGAATACCTTGTAGAACAAGAAGTTGTTTTGCAAACCAGCATCCCCCATAGATATGTTGGACCGTCTCATCATATCCTTGACAAAATCCACACCTATTGTTTACATTTAGTCTCCTATCTTGCAGATTTCTAAAAGTTGGCAGATAGTTATTCATAATCCGCCACATTGTAATCTTTACCTTGGCTGGGATATTAGTGGACCATATGTCAGAATAGCATTGCATAAGCATTGGTGAGGTTTGACCAGTGTTAGTTTCTTGCATTCTTAGAAGTTTATACCCGGTTTTCACATTGTAGCAGCCTGAGCCATCGTGCCTCCAGATTATTGTATCGTGCAGCCCTGATCTTGATAGGGGAATGGAACGTATTTTCTCCACAGTCTCCTCATCAAACAATCTGTAGAGTGTATCCAGTTTCCATTTGTTTGAAGGCTTGTCAATAAGATCTGAGACAAGGGTGTAGTTGATATTGATGTCATGATCTTTAATTCTACCATCTCCAGAACCAGGCAACCAAGGATTGTTCCAAATATTAACTTTCTCACCTGAACCAATACGCCAACCCATACCCTTCTCAATTAGAGCTTTCGCACTCCAAACACTGCGCCAAATGTATGAAGGATTAGCACCCAGGGTAGAATTGAGGAAGTCACAGCCCGGGTAATACCTTGCTTTCAAGACCTTTGCCATCAGACTGTTGGGTTGAGTCAAAAGCCTCCAACATTGCTTAGCCAATAGTGCCACATTGAATTGAGCCAAGCTTCGAAAACCCAGACCACCAACATGTTTGCTAAACGTCAGGTTAGACCATGTGCACCAATGTATCCCCTTCCCCGAGCCAGTGCATCGCCACCAAAACTTGGCCATTTTCTGCTCCATTGCTCGACACAAGCTTGTAGGGAATAAGAAACAATGCATTGCGTATACAGGGATTGCTTGTAACACACTCTTTATAAGCACCTCCTTACCACCCATGGATAGGAATCTAATACTCCAACCATCCGTTTTATGATTGTAGCGCTGCAAGTAGTAGCTAAAAGCTTCTGTTTTGTTTCTTCCCACCATTATAGGGAGACCTAGGTATTTTTCTGGATTGGTTGACACACGAACTCCCAGCATGGCACCAATCTCATCCCTAACCTCTTGGTTAACGTTTCCACTGAAGAAAATTAGAGACTTGTCAAAGTTTACCCTTTGTCCCGATAGGTCACCATATAGTGTTAGCACATTCTTCATTTGAACAGCCCCCTGTAACGTAGCATCACCAAATAGTATGCTATCATCTGCAAATAGCAGGTGACCAACCTCCAGCCTTTCACGACCAATAGTTGCCCCACGGATAAGCTTCTTTTCATTTGCATCATTTAGTAGCACAGACAAACCTTCTGCACAAATCAAGAACAAGTAGGGACTCAATGGGTCACCTTGTCTTAATCCACAAGAAGGTTTAAATTGCCTCCCAACAGCTCCATTCATCGTGACTGAGGAAGACACTGTCGACACACAGCTCATTACAAGTCTCACCCAATTTTCAGAGAAGCCCAGTTTTAAAAGCATGCTCTCTAGGAAGGTCCACTCAACTCTATCATATGCTTTACTTAAATCAGCTTTAAGAGCAAATGAACCTTGCTTTCCCGTGCGCTTCTTCTTCATCGAATTTAATAATTCATATGCCACTATGATATTGTCTGCTATGTATCTCCCAGGAATGAAAGCACCTTGTGCCTTGTCAATACATATTTCAAGTGTAGAAGATAGCCGACATGCCAGCACCTTTGCTATAACCTTATACAAGACATTGCATAGGCTAATTGGCCTAAAATGAGCCATGTTCTCCGGGCTTTTCACCTTTGGTACAAGGACAATCAGAGTGTTATTAATATCCTCCAGTCTAGAGCTCCCATTTAAGATAGATAAGCAATAAGAGGTAACCTCCTTCCCTACTACAGACCAATAAGTTTGGAAGAAGAGTGCTGGGAAGCCATCGAGCCCCGACGCCTTCATTGGAGCCATGTTTTTCACTGCTTGCCACACCTCTTCTTCAAGGAAGGGAGCATTTAACATTGCATTCATTTCAGTCGAGATTCGTGGTTGGATTTTATCAAGAATGGGAGATGGTTCTGTTGGATTAGATGACTGAAATAGGTTAATAAAATAGTTCGAAGCCACCTCAAGTAATTCATATTCTCCAGTGGTCCATCTATTGTTGGGATCAAACAAGCCTTTCACAGCATTTATTCTCCTTCGATACGATGCATATCCATGAAAAAAGGATGTGTTTTTGTCCCCATGTTGCAGCCAGTTTGCATGTGATCTTTGCTCCCAATATAGCTCCTCATGGTCTGCCTCTAAGTTGAGGCCAAGTTTCACCTCAATCAACTCCTGAAGCACTTCATCATCCGGCTCACTCATTGACAACTCCTGTAACCTTTTTTGTAAGGCATCTTTGTTGACTTTTGATACCCTCCGTTTGTCTTGACCCCACTTCATGAGAGCCTTGCCAAGTTTTTGTAATCTCACCGGGACAGTATCGGTCAAAGATTCCCACTTTTCTTTAATAAGCTGGGTAGCTTCTTCATCCATAATCCACTGTGCATCAAACCGGAACTGATTCTCTTTAAGGACTGAGTTTGTAGAACTGTTTGCATCAGTGTCAATGAATAATGGACAATGGTCCGAAATAGTGTGTAGCAAATGAGACACAGAGTATCCAGGGAATAAGTTCCACCAGCTTTGGTTTGCAACGGCTCTATCCAATCTCTCACGAACGTTGTTCTCTGGTAACCTTCCCCTTTCCCATGTAAACCATGTCCCTTTGAACCCCAGGTCACATAAATCACAGTCTTCTAATGCTTCTCGAAATGCTGACATGTTTCGCTCAAAGCGTACCCTACCCCCTTGTTTCTCGAAGGAATATGTTAGCTCATTAAAATCTCCGCATACCATCCACGGTAAAGATTGATCTTCTCCCAACTGTCGAAGAAGGTTCCACGATGCATGGCGTTCACGTTCCACTGGGTTACCGTAAAACCCTGTGAACCTCCACTGTGTATCATCCTCTTCAGTAATCGTAACATCTATGTGTGAAGTCGAGTAACTTCTCAACTGTACATTACATTCTGGCTTCCATCCAATCGATAGGCCCCCACGGGACCCTGTTGCATCCACATCGATGCCAAAAGCAAACCCACAACGCCGGCGTACTCTTTCCATTCTCCTCGCATTAAGTTTTGTTTCGATTAGAAACAAAATTTGGGGATGATAACCTCTCAGGGAGTTCCTAAGACGGTTCACCGCCCGTGGCTTCCCCAGTCCACGGACGTTCCAGCATGTTAACCTCATGGCTCCCGGCTGCCCTGACATGCAGAGCCAGCCGATATGTCATTCGTTTTGTTAGCCGCAGCAGAATCCCCATTGCCAGAAACTGAAGGTGCCTCACCAGTAACCCTTTGTCGTTTTTTGCCATCTTGTATTGAAAGAGGATTGTCCTCTGCATCTGATTCTGGTTGCATGTGTTCATCCTGTTCAATTCCGATATTTAGGTTGCCATGACTAGTTGATGTACTTAAATGGCCACGTGCTTTTTGTGATTGGTGGGCCACGTCTGTGAATTTGAGTGTCCCACGTAACTGCCCATGCACCTGAGTAACTGCATTTATTTCGGCCAGAGATGTTCCTGTAACTTCTTCCCTTAACCAATTACTCGGCGGCGGAGGCCCTCGTCTGACCGGAGCACGGATCGACAGGTCCCACCCAAATTTAATGTCCTTAGGGTCCAGTGAAAGCCTTATAGGGCAGTAGCTCTCACCATGGCCAAGCTTGCCGCAGATAAAGCAAAAAAGGGGTAGCTTTTCGTATTGGAACTGAACATAAGCACATTTTCCTTTTCCAAGACCTAGCTTCTTCTTCCTTTTAAGAGGTTGGGTGACATTGATGGCCACCTTGATTCTCATGAAGTGTTTCCGACTTGTGAGCACCAGTTTAGAATCATAATCAAGGAATTGACCAATAAAGTTACCAAATTGACGAGCCATTGGTTCAGAAATTAGCCCAATTGGTATATCATGTATTTGAACCCAGAATATGGCAGTATCCAGGGTCACTAACATAGGATCTTCACCCTTCTCCATTCGATGCAGTATCAGTAAGTGATTGTTAAAAAACCATGGGCATCCTTCCAAAACTCTAAGCATATCCACTTCATGATAGAATCTAAAACAGATACGTTTTTCTCCAAGATCAGTGATGGAGATCCCTCCTAACGGCCGCCATAGATCCGCCAACGTATTTCTCATGGCCAGGAAATGGATAACGCTAGCAGTAAGAAATCTTCCAACTAAGCAAAGTTCATATTCATCCACAACTTCACCAGCTTCCACCGGGATTTCAAGGGCTTCTTCTTCACCGTCATCGATTGATAAAGATGCTAAATCCGCATCCATACTTCAGCAATCAGGAAAATAAACACACAACCTAAGCAGATTAGGAAGAACAAACGTGCAAAACTGCAGACTAAGAGCGTGCAAAACTGCAGACTAAGAGCGTGCAAAACTGCAGACTTTTTTTTTCCTAATACGATTATATGTATTTCCCTCGAGAATTCTTACTTCGTTAGGCCAAGTAGAATTTTATTTTAACAGAAGTCGATTTTGTCACTCCATGCGCTCTCGATATTTTAACCTAGCTCTGTCTGCTTATCTACAAAATGCGTATTCAATTTAACCTTTAATCTGGAAAAAAAGTATTTTCGAAGTGTTTGTGAAAATATAGGCTTTTATTTAGATAAATAAAATATCATTTATCTAAAAAAAATAGGCTTAGTCTATTGAAAAAGTCACGTGACACAAATTTAGGCTAATATCAACTAGAGCCGTAACACCGATTCTCGTTTTATCCGAACAAAGAATCCTGATTCCTGAACATGTGTTTTAATGTCCTTCACAAACATGAAAGCCAGCCAACACCCACGGCTGTCTTAAAACTTAACTAACTAACAAGTAACATCAGTCACATGTCCGAACCCTGATTCTTACAATGGCTCAATCGTCGAACTCGAACCCGTCAAAGCTCTCCCTCTCTTCAACCTTCACCCCCAACCCCTTCCTCCACTTCCGCTCCTACACCTCACTCCCTGCCAAATCCAACCTACCACCCTGTTTCAAGATCCTTTTCTCCGCTTCCCAACCGCCGCCGCCGCCAAGCTCAATGCCTACCACCACCGACACTAAACCCCTGGACCTTATCTCCCTCCTCCGTGCTATTCCGGACTGGGCCGATCGTATTCAAGAGCGTGGAATGCGACAAAACCGCTCTCTTTACAACCACGAAAAATGGGTTCATCACAGGAGTTCGCAACGTCTTACTTTCCAGTTTACAGTCGCGTGTCATCTTATCACTGGTTCCACCTGTTTTAGCTTTTACTTCGGTTGCTATTGTCGTCGCCACTTACAACACCGCCGTGGATTTGCATTGGTTGCCTGGTTTTTTCCCGGCGTTGAGAGCTTCTTCGTTGCCTTATCAGCTGACTGCGCCTGCATTGGCTTTGCTGTTGGTTTTTCGAACCGAGGCCTCGACTTCATTTCCCAGAGCCTTAAAGTGCTGAACTTAGAAGAAACAAAGAGAACTATGTTGGTATCTCCCTTCTTCAACCATATGAACTTTTGATTTCACCAATAAAAAATGGATGCTCTTCGCCTGGGAATTGAGTGAGTCAATGAATTTTTCTGTTTGGTTACTAAGAAAAAGAACAGAAACCCGTCTTGATTTTCTGGCGGGGAGGACTCAGGAGTAGTCAAACGGCATGGTCAAACTTTTATACGACGCCGTTAACTTACTGTAACTCGCTCTTTTAATGGACTAGGCTTAACACGACGTCGTCTCACTTTCTTCTAGACCTAGTTTCCCACATTTTGCAGTGTTTCGAAAATCAAATCAAAACACAAAGGAAATCTCTCCGTCTGCAGATTTACTGTTTAAGCTCGAGTTTTCAAATTTCAAAACCCTAACGTCCTCCCAAAAGGGAAAAAAGATTCAAATCTTCGCCTTTTAATCCATGTCCCTTAACAACAAACCCAAATCCCTCGAAACCCGCTCCGACAATCGACGAGTTGAACCGGAGCTTGACTCCGAAGAGGACTTGGAGGAGCTGGAGTCAGATGTGAAGAAAATGGCGGAGAAGATTCTAGAATACAGATCCACTATCCCAGATCAGCTCAAGTCCACTCTAGCTTCAGTTCTCTCTTCTCAAAGACCCAACTTTTCTGATGTCGGGTCGGAGCCTGGATTATCCGGAGAGCTTAATCCAGGTAGGTCCGTAAACTTTCTAGGGTTCGTGAAATCGGGATCGACAAATCTCCCCTGATAATTGACTTAAAAGATTTTGGTTTTCATAGATTCAGAAGAAACGGAGTTGGAGCAAACGACGAAGGAGAAGATGCAGCTACTTAAAGAGAAAATTTCAAGTAACATTTCAGCAATGCCGGTGATTGTGAATCGAATGAAGGAGTGTATTTCCAGGATCGAGGAGCTGAATTCTGGCAATGGCGTTATACATCCTGCTTTCAAGAAGAGAAAAGTGGTTCGTCAATGAAGGTTGATTTTCATACGGTTCGTCAATTGTGATTGATTTTCATAGTATTTTTAACCCTTGTAGCTGTGTAATTACTTGAGAGCATTGATTTCCTTGTCTGTAATGCAATGCCTTTGTTGATTGTATTGACATGCAAATTATTGTAGGCGTGTATTCTATGTTATCAGTTCTTTTCTGATTTTCGACACTTATATTCAATTCTATGCATATTTAGATAGAATTAAGAATGATTCATTCGAACATATCAAAGGATTTAGAAAAGATTGAGCAAAATTATGGATATTTGATCTTCATTCTTGAATTTGTTTTGAGATTTCAAAGCTGCTATTTAAACAATCATCTACTAACATAGCAATTCCTAAAAGATTGCATGCATATTTCAACTATACTAAAAACTGAAAGGTATTGTACTGCATTTGAAGAAATTTAAGCCTAATGTTTTAGATCGTCACAGGTTTACAGCTTATAATCTCATCAATTGCATTGCAGCGCATTTTCGTGGACAAGCAGTCACCATCAAGTCTTTCATATTTCTTGGATAGCAGCATGTGGGTTGAAAGGTGGAATTTTGGAAGGGAAGACATCTCGATTAGGGGCAGGCTTGCCGCAAGGTTGTAGAGGTAGAGGGATGTTGAAATGGCAACGTCCACTGTTGGGTTTGGGTTAAAGCCAATGCTGAAGGTGCCTAAGTTGTAACGGTGGAGCTGCTGCCTGAGGAGGTGTTATTAGAGATGATCAAGGTAATTGGCTTTTCACTTTTTTGGGGAATCTGGGGAATTGTTTAGTGATCATGGCGGAACTTTGGGCGGTGTACGATATCTTGGAGCATGGGGTATGAGAGTTTTACTTGAAACATATTGCACCGAAGTTTATCGCATTTTGGTGCAGCAATCCATGGCTCTCCAAGGTAATTCTATTGTGGTGGCAAAATGAACAATGTAGCAGATACTTCACGGCCATGGGTTGCAGGAATCAAATTGGTGTAATCCGTTCAAAGCCCCGCCGAGTCTATTGGCTGATCGGATTCGATTGGAAGCTCGAGACAATTTGTAGTCTTAGCTTTTATTTCTGCTATGTATTACTAAATAAGCTTCAGTAGAAGCCAAGTCTCTCCAATCTCCATGTCCTTGAAACACTACTCAAGATGGCGTGATACGGTCGAGGAACTCTAGCCAAGCAGTCAGGAAGCCCACATACGAAAAAGATTACCCAAGTAACGAGAAAACAATCAATCTCGGTAATAAGCTAGTTGCGTAAGAAAAAATAAAATGAACTCCAAAAGGGAGTAAGACAACGCTGTAATTAAACAGAAAAATCAGTATCACAACAACAGCAAAATCGGCAAACAACCTCAAACTCAAAACAAAGAGGATTGAAGGCAAAAGGAATCTTGGGAAATGGCTTTCTTTGCTCTCTCTCGTCCTCTGCGTGAAACCTTCAAAACTTTAGAGTTTCCGACCGTGCTTCTCGATCTTGGCTCAGTGGTTGTTGTTTGGTTTCTGTTGGTTGGATTTCCCTGCAGGTCGGTACCACGGTTCCTTCGACGTTCGCAACGGAAGCTTTGATGTTGGACTTGAAGTTAAAGGGGGTGGATGCACAGAGAAATGAAGGGCTGCTGTGGGACTCGGAGTTGAAGGACACTTCCCCACGGTGGATCGAGAAGCTATGGGGTTCTTTGTTTAGGGGACGCTTATCGGTTATTGGTGTTGCTCTCATCTCAGTCTACGGAATCGATCTCATCCCTTTGGTCGTTGATTGATCTTTGGGTTTGAGCCCCGCTGTCTCTCACAATCACTGGCACTTTTCGTTGCCGGAAGTTGATCCACTCCCACCACAAGCGTGGTTTGAGCATTGGAAGTTTTTCGGTTCGAAGTTCGACTTTGTTGGTTTTTCTTTACCCCTCCGGAGTGAAGATTATGGAGGGCTGGTTTTCTGTTTTCCTCCCCCTAGTTTAGAGTCGTTGTTCATTGACGCCGGCGTTGTCCAAGCCTCTGAAGCTAACAACTTGGTCGGGAAGAAGCCTTTGAACGGTTGCTGAGGAGGACAGGGTTGTCAGCTCCAATGGCTAACTTTCCTTCCTTTAAGGTTCTTTTTCCCGATTTTTTGGGAATCCTGTTTCCTCAAATGCAAGATCTTGTTAGAATTTTTTTTTGCCCTCCTCTCGATATCCAAGAAATTTATTATTCTAACGATAGGCGACTTGGAGGGTAAAACCACGTCTTTTCCGATGAGAGCCAGGGAAATTGATACTGATCCATTCGATAAACTTTTCACCGAAACTGCTCCCATGTACGGTGATGTTTTTTCCTCTCTGAATGAAGAAATTGCAAGTTCAGCTATTCTCTCAACAGATCAGATTTCGAGTGAATTTTATAAGGCGGGTAATCCCTTAGGGGGTTATTGGCGCAAAGCATGATCACTTTGGTTAACATCTCTTTCGAGCGGAAGTGACGAAAGATGGTGTGTCTCGCAATCCCTTCCCCTAAGATCAATACGTTTTCCCGTCTCGTTACTGATCTAGGGATTTTAGCAGTTTGGTCTTCGACTACTATCGTCTCCAGCTTTAGATAGAAGGCTGTGTCTGTCGCTGGCCTTTGTTCCCTCGACTTTTCTACCTCCAAGTCTGGATTGTCGATAGCCACGATCAAGTTGACAAGACCCATATCTACCGACAAGGGAGCCTGCCTCCGAAAGGAACTCTCACTTGAACGTTGCATTCGAGTTTCAACCCAAGACTCTTGGGCGGCGAGGATGAATGGTCTATGCGCTTGTGTTTGTCTAAGTTTAAGGTTCACCCAATTGCTTGGGTTTAACCACGTTGGTGTCGGCTGCTGGCCCTATGTCTATAGCAGTGTTTGCGTGTTTCTCCTGTCTGTTGTTCAAGGCTTTGTTGGCCTGCTGTGTGTTGTTGTTGTTTTGCTCAGGGCGACCCCCGGTTGGCTTTTCGTTTTTTTGCTTTGTTCCCCTCTGTTGGCTTTCCGTTTTTTTGCTTTGTTTCCCTCTGTGCATGATTCTGCTTCTGCTTTGGTTGCTGCACGTGTGTTCTTTTTTGTATCTTTCGTTTGGTTTTTAATGAATCTCTTATGTTTGGATAAAAAAAATAGCAAAATCGGCAAAGATATGCAAAAACTTTTAAGGTACCTCAAGTCACAGAAAAGCTGTACTCCATGAACTCAAATTGTTTCTCTTTTCTGTCAATTATTCTCATCCCCAATCTATATATACACACACGCACACTAGACAGAATTGGTTAAGATTTTAGATTTTTCAATTATGTCCTCAAATTAAAAAAATTTATCAATTAAGTATTTTGATTAATTTTAATCGTTAAATTTTAATATATATATATATATATATATATATATATTTGGAGTTCTATCATAGACTTTAAAGGAAAATTATAAAAAATCTTAAAAAAGCCAAAAAATAGAAGTGCAAAATATTAAACATTATTGACATTTCTAATAAATATGAAAAATATAAATTATTAAGAAGTCTAAAATTTATTAAAAGAATTATTAGACTATGTTAAACCATTTATTAAGATTATTGAAATTATACCGTAACCACACGAGTCTAAAAATAAGCATTGTGAAAAAAATAAGATTAATAGATGTAGCCCAGTGGTTAATCTATGGACCCTTTATAATTATCCAAAATAAAGAAGTAACAAAAAGAAAAAGATGTAACTTGGCATTACTGAATTTTTTAACCCCTTGAAGGTTGAATTACTTGAAAGCATTGATTTCAATGCCTTATTGATAATATACAAACGTATAAAACTAATTTTAAAAGACTGAACATATTTATGTCTGATATCCATTCTCAAATGTGGATAAAATAAGTTGCATTTGTTTTGGAGATTCATAACATCGGTAACTACGGTACTTTGAAGAATGCACAAGCTTGTTGCTGTTGGACAGAGCATTTACCTCCTTGAGGCAAAAAGGTTTGAAAGTTTCACCATATAGATTAACACCTTGCTAAATTTGCAGTTCAAAGCTTCGAGGCAGTCGACGGATTTGGGGGCCTAACCATCCTAAGCAGTGCTTCTTGAGTCAACGATACAACAAGCTGCATATCAAGATATACAAGTACGATGATTGGGAATTTGGCGGAAACAGAGAAGGAACAACGAAGGGTAAACTAAGTACCTCTCCATTTCTGTTGAACATTTGGCCCGTAACAAAGCCACGAGTGACACAAGCTGTAGGACTTGCAATCTGTGCGACATTGGTTCCATTAACGATTTTCTTTCATCAAGAAAGTGAAAACTAAATTCAAACATGAGAATAGGCATCAGCTTGAACCTACCACGAATAATAACCAGTCGTCAGCCCTAAATTGCCTGTGGAACCACATCCTGGTAAACGCGAACAAAAGAGTAAATAATGTCATATATGTATAACTTTTCTAAATATATAAGCAATCAAGAGAATGAATTTTGAGTTGAAAAGAATAGTCGATATTAGGAAGAATATAGTAGATGCTTACGAGTGGTCCAGGCTAAGGGAAGCTAACTTAAAACCTTTTCTGCGGTGTGGGTTCAAACTAACACCACTAAACATCAGATCAGAAGCAAAAGCCACTACACATCTGCAAAACAGAAAAAAAATAAAAGATAAGAAAGCCTGATCTAAACCCCAATCTATATATACGACTGTTGTCATATGCTTATAATTCTCAGGTAAGATGGGGAAGAAGAGTGGATGTGGATGTGCACATGGCCATGGACACTACAGAACAAACTCAAGTAAGTTTGCATTATATCAAGGTTCCGAGATTTTTTCTAAGTCTTAAGCAGAGCAGAAGTAGAAGGGTATATATATAGACAAAAAGGAGAAGTATTTAGCATTTAAAGGGATCACTGTCCACTGACCTATGCAAAGCTTGATCATCTGAAAGCTTTCCTTTGGCTCTAAACCAATACCTCAAACTGGAAAGCAAAAAAAAATCTCAAATAAGATATAGCACTGAACCGAAAAATGATAATGTAGCAGCTAAATTGGTTAATGTGTATTAATATATAACATTCGTATTTCCAAGTGAACTGGAAAAGCTAAGATTATGAAACACCAGAAAAAAGCCTAACCTTGGTTCAGATTTAGTCTGGTTCGTATTAGTGTTAGGTTCACAAAACCTTATCTCTATGGGCCAAGGAACAAATTTTGTTGTGGCCACCTTTTTCCGGTAATTCCTGAAACAAAAGATTGTGAGGCATTGCACATAACAGCAAAACTAAAAAAAGCACACTATCCAAAGACATAAATATAAGGTCATCGGATATGGTTTTTGCCTTTCTTTTCCTCCCAAAGTTTACAACAAACAAAGTAGCAACCAAGTAAAAGTCATATCAAAGCTTTGAACCGCAGAAGGTTTACATATATAAATAAAATATAGTGTTAGTGTGAGTGCTAAAATTCTTACATAGGAAGACGGGGATCTGTGAGACGTGATTCTCGTATCTCATCCAATGACAGAAGCTGCAATAGGTCAAAGAGTAATCCTGTTATCCAATTATTCACCACACCAAATGACTGGAAATGTTAATTTAAAGACTTAAGCATATATTAGTTACCCCATCTGGAGCTGGCACAGATGGCATCATTGCTACTTGATGATCAAACCCTACTTCTTCTTTCTGTAAGATCAACCCATGCAAAAGTGCAAGTAATCTGAGATGCTATTACTACTCATTCAGCCGTTATAATGTCAGAGCATATATTACAACTGATAAGGAAGTTACCTAGAAAAACGAAACCTACCTACTATTGCACTCCGACCAACCATTATAAAAGAAGTATAATAAATGGAGAAAAAGACTGCTGGAAAACATACTGCACTACATATCATCATTAACAAAACATCTACCTCCGCACCGAGAAATGTAATACCTTCTTTGCATTTTTATAAATAAAATAATTGGTTTATTAACAAGTTAAAAGGGAAAATTCAACTTGTTTTTTAATGCTTGGTAAAAGAATAGAATAAGCAATATTGGAACCTTCATAAAAGAACAGAATGAGCAGTGTTGAACGGATCTACTTATCTTTAACATTATTTAAAACCACCATTCATACTATTTTATCGCATCAATATCGATCTACAGATGTCAGATAGCATAACAGAAAGTGACTATTCCATGAAGGTGAAAAAGCGGATCATGATAGTTCTTCACAGATACAAAATATAACAGTTATACCAACCTGTCAATATTTGTTTAACAGTCAAACTCATTCGATAAAACTAAACGAGTCAATAATTGAAGAATTAGGGAAGTAGATGGGAACCTTTGAATATAATAGGAGGAAGATACTTCATACCTGAAAGGAGGCTAATAATGTGAATATGACGTTTCCCTTTTGTATTGCATCTACTTTACGGGTAGCAAAATTTCTACCATCGCGTAGACGGTTAACTTGATATATTATAGGTACTGTAAAAAGTACGTAAAGGTATAAATATTTGCTATTGCGAAAATTTTCAATTGAACAGCTAATAATAATCTCAAGATGAATCAGTGATTTAACATGCAAAGTTCAATAAGCAAAAACAATGTAAAAGCTATGATTTATTCATGGACATGGTACTAGTTTTTCTTGATATGAAGGATGTCCAATAACTTTACTCATAGCTAGAACAGCATGATCAATCAATGCCTTTCACCCCCAACAATAATTTCTAAGACAAATTCTTAAGAAATAAGGTTGAATTGGTAATCATTTGGAAGCTAAAAGTGAAACAAAATTGCTTATCCAGCTTACTGCAAGTTTTTTTCATTTTAAGAAATGAAAGAGGGCAACGCGTTTAATATTTTTTTCATCTACTTGCACAATGTGGAACCTAATATTTGCTTTTCTCAGGTCATGAGTCATGTCATATCTTATTCCTTCTATACTCACAGTATCTAACTTCAATTTAGAAAGCACCAGAGGCTAGGATATCCTTCCAAATGACAAGAAGATAGAGAATGAAGAATGAAGTTTATTAGACTGGACATTTTCAAACTGTTAAAATTTATGAAGATTAAAAATGAGGGATTACTGTGTCATGCAAAAATTTAGTTAAACTCTAAACCTATCAACAGTAGGAAGTTTCTAAAAACCAAAAAAGTACGAGAGGTCTATCTACTGCAATAATGCTCACAGATAAGGCACTTACTATTAAAATCCCCAACCATAAGAAAATAAGAGTGCAAACTATGGACAGTTTTAAGAGAATCAACTGTTTTTGATGCAGCAGCCAGTGCCTGAATAATTGATGACCAAAAAGAAAAACAAGGAAGCAGTTACCTTAAACAGAATGATAATCAACAGGAAGCAAATAAGACAACAACATCAAGTCAATTAAACCACTTAATGTTGACAAATCAGAAGCAAGCACCATGCTTACGTATTATGAAACGAGCCAATTTTCTTTTAAAAATTTTGTTCTCTCAGTTTCTACGTAAAGAGTGTGCTTACCTCAGTATTAACTACATACCAACCTCTATATTTAAGTAGTTATACATCCATATAAATAAACTAATGAGCCACAGCATAATATATTTACCATTTGGTCAACACTCAAGATGTTTGGTGTTTGAGTGCCCGCAGTTTAAATCATTTGTATGAATCAGAAAAAAAAATATTAGGCCATCATTTATCCTCACGAACAACCAGAAACATATAATCTTCGCTTTAAAAAAGGAAGCCTACTAATTTATGCTATCATATAAGGTAAACTTGAGGAACCTCAGGTAGACAAGATGGATAACAGAGAGAAAGATGTTTAAACATACCTGTCCAACCAATTGTCCTCCAAAAACCTTACCAAACTTTGGTGCATCTGGCAAAGTAATCCCTTGGAATATATTTAACTTCAATAAAATGGAAGAAAAAGGTCTTAGTATAGAGGTTATAAGAAGAATCTAATTAGATCAATTGTTTTCCAACACTATACCATGTTTCGGAAACAAAGGCAAAACATCACAGTTAAAAGTATACCGGGAAAACATGAACTCTAAAACTTCCGACTCTTCATAATGGCAATGGATAAAATAAAATAAAATAAAATGACAATAGAAGACGCATACTTCTATTGGCTCCAAATGCAATATACTTTCCACAAGTGCACAGGTCCCATGCGTCTTATCTGTGCTCCAGATAGATTTTGACTGAAGCAAAGTGCAATGCTCATGAGGTAGAAACAGGCAGGTCAGCTGTAGTAACAGGTAGTCCATATTATTTTGTGTGAGTACATTTTTATAAGCGGTTTGGATGTTCTAATCAAGAAAAGTATGCAACAGGGAACTAAAAAAGCATGTAGCTACCTTAGTTAAAGCGACTATATCTGCCACATGAACTGATGTGGGATTAACTGCAAAAGCAAGCACAATCATATTCAATTTAGGATTAAGTTCTCCATCGAATGCACACAAAAAAAATTCTACATACTAAAACAGGCCAATGGTAAAAAAATTGCAAATATATCACATGGAGGAAAGATAGAGAAGCTTTAACCATGGCCAAAGTAATCATATCTTTTCAATTGATACTCAAGTCGGTTTTCTTCTTCAGCATGAACTGATCCAGATACTTCAGCCTATAAACCACGAAATTGAAACTCAGCAAAGAGGACTCTATTTGGTTTAGATTTTTGCTTCTAAAAACAAATATTACTTATTTGAATACAAAACTATCAATTTTAGCTTTTTCCTATCGTCGATGTATATAATAGATATATTGCATCCTTATTTGAATATTTTTGAAAAGCAAAATAAATAAATAAACGACCAAACGGAAGGAATAATAATGTACATAAATAAGGGGGAAAACAGACCTCTCCTTCCCATACGAAATATATTCCGTCTCCAACTTCTCCTTCCCGAGCGACAAAATCTCCTTTCTCTGCAAGGCGAATTGTTTAAAGCAAATCCAATAAATAATCAGTTTTAATATATTTCATTGTAGATTGATTTAACCTGATGAAAGATTCTGTTTGGCATACAAAGCAAATCTTAGAAAGCCAGACGCAGTCACGCGGATCAAATGAAATAAAAAAATCAAATCGCAAATATTTAAATAAACTGAATTTTGATCTGAACTTCATAAATTACCATAGTGCTTAAAATTAACGGCTTCAGCTATTCTCTTCAATGAAGAACTCGGCAATCTCTGCAGCAACGGAACGTTGCCTAAAAACTCGATCACTGCAAAAATTCAAAGGAAAACAGACGATTGGACACAGTTAGGAGAAAGTTAACGCATAATTTAGAGGTGGAATGCCGGAAATTAACTGAAAGAGCCAAAAATATAAAGATTGACCTGCTTCGGTGTTCATAACGGAAAGGGGGTAACCGCGTATGGCCGAAAACGGAAACTGAAGAAGAGATTACTGGAGGGGCTGGTGGGAGGGATAAGAACTGACAAATGGGGATCAAGTAGTGGGAAAACCCACGTGTTTTTTAAATAGTAGCGATAGTATGGGAAATAAATAAATAAATAAATAAAATGATCGACGTGACTGCACATATTTTTAAAAATATATATATAATATATAATAATCCTAATTTGTTATGAATATTTTATCTACGTAGATGTCTATCGTGATAAGAACTTTATGAAGGAGATTTAATTTACCTTATTATTAGGATATTAATTGGATTTTAATGTATTATGTACTTCTTATGCCTATAAATAGATAATTTATTGAAGTCATTGTACACAAGTCTATATTTGAGAATAATAAAAATCTCCCTCTTTCTCTCGTCTATTTGTTCTTCTTGTTCTTCGTTTTTATTTTTGTTCTTCTTTATTTTATTCACAACATGTTATCAGCACGAGACTCTAATCAAGTGAGGTCTTCATCGTTCGAATCCAAAGGAAAGTTACTAGAAAGAATTCGAGTATAGAATGAACCAAAGTTGGGCAGAGATGAGTTTGAGATTTCTCACAATTTTCGAATGGCGTGGAATCATATTTTAACTCAAAATATGATCTCGCTTAATTACCGTGGTTTTGTTGGTGATTCTCGAAAAAGATTTCAATATGATATTGAAGAATACGTCCACTATATATTCAAACTATCTTGAAAATTTTGGTATATTTTTTAATCGTTCTTAAATTAAAGATTTCATTGCGATATTAAAGAATACGTCCACTATATATTCAAACTTAACATTTAAATCGACGTAATTAGCTCCAACGGAATTGAGCTGGTCATACATGTTACGAACGTTTGTTTCGTTCGTAAGTTTCAGAACGTAGTGCGTTTTGTTTGCTGGCGGAGTTGGGATTCGACATTCCAAGGAAGAAATTTGTTTGTTGGTGCGTTTACTAACCTCGCTTGATGTCAACTGTAATAAATCTTCAAGGGACATTTTGTTGGTGATTGTTGATTCGATATAAGTACCAAAAAATAAAATGTTGCGTGAAATTTTACCATAAGAGGTGCAAAGATTAGTGTTGGGTGTTTTGGGAGAAATAGGAATTAATAAATATGGTGGAATTGGTGGATATTTATAGTAAAAGAAAAACACCACATAAGTAAATTTAATTCGAATAAAAAATTTAATTAGCATTTCATTTAACAAAACTTTCAACAAGCCTTCATTTAGATATGTCAATCGGTCGATACAATATGTGCAGACAAGAACGTTCTTCGTGCGCGATAATCATCATCTTGTCTGCACATATCGATATGAAGGCTTGTTTCACTCTGTACATATTGTATGTATAAAATCATTTTTAATGAATAAAATAAAAGGGTCGGTGTAACTACGATATGAAGGCTTGTTTCACATGTGCAGATAAATATCATCACGAATTCTACCTTCATGATGATCATCACCGTCAAAACAATTTGAGGATTTTTTAAGAAATGTTGGCTTCGGTGTAACTACGATTTTATACACTCAATTGTTATGAATACTCAAATTCGTTCAATTGTAAAAAAATATTATTATTTTTAATGAATAATAATAATAACATTGTATTTTAATATTATTATAAACTATTATTACTAATAATAATCTATTTACTAATAATAATAATAATAATAATAATAATAAATATATTTATTAGAATATTAGTAATAATAATAACTATTATTACATTTATTTAATCATAATAATAATAATAAATATATATTTATTAGAATATTAAATGACTTCCTCGCGCAAGAAGTCATCTTTAAAAAATCCCACAACCTCACATCATGTAGAAAGCGAGTTATTTAGAAACTCGCGTTATGCAGAACACGATGTCTCTTTTTCCCGTTCAGTTCACGCGTCTGTTGTGTGACGCGTCTTTTCAATGAACCTCGCGTCCTATGGAACGCGAGGTCTTAAGAATATCGCGTTTCGCAGAACGCGAGGTTCATTAACCTCGCTTCCCAAAGGACGCGAGCACCTCTATAAATTAGTGGCCCTACCCCGTATCAACCATGCACAGAACGCGATTTCTTCTCTGTTTTTTACTATACTTACTAAATTTTCTTTCGATACAATGACGGGCTTACGAAACGACGTGAAACACTGCTCTAACTATTTTAGGACAACAACAAAGGTATTATATTTTTAATTTCTTTTTTTAATTTTTTACACGCATTACCAACTATTTTATTTTTTGTTATTTTATTTTTAAAGGGATACGAACGCCGGTTAATTTGTTACCTTAACCGTATCAACCACACACCTGATCCCACCATTATGTCGTGGGTTGATCGAGCTGGTTTTGGCCACGTAGCGAGGATCTTAGCGGGTGTGAAATGTAACTCATCGTTGACTAGTGCGCTAATAGAACGATTGAGGCTAGAAACGCACACTTTTTATTTCCCGTGTGGCGAGACAACAATAACGCTGCAGAATGTTGCATATCATCTGAGGGTTGCCTACGGACGACAACCTTATTACGGGTATAGCGTTGGGTAATTGGCCAGAGGTATTTGCTCAACTAATGGGAGTGGCGCCCCCAGCGGATGCGTGGGACAGTGGGAAAATAACCCTATCTTATTTGGAGATTGAATTTGAAAACCCTCCCCCCATGCGGATGACGAAATACTCCATGTATTTTTTTCACTAATTTATATATTTTTAATATATTTCGTTTTTAAATATTTAATTTTTTAATATCCATATTTCTTGTTTTTCTTTACTATTAAATTTTGTTTTGTTTATTATTTTTACAGTGGTTTGTGCGTGCTCACATCTTGCGTATTATCGGCGAGATATTAATGCCAGACAAATCCCGCACCAAGGTGCATGTGATATGACTTTATCATCTTATCAATTTCGATGAAGCTAGACAAAAATGTTGGGAAACAGCTGTCTTGGCCTTTCTTTTTAGCGAGCTCTGCAGAAACGTCGACCAAGATAGATCAGCAATTGGAGGATGTTGTTTACTCCTTCAGTCTTGAGTTTGGTTTCGGATGCCTTTTTTAAGCTCGTAGCCTAGACAGCCCGCCCCCTACTTATTTATGCTTCTTCGGAGGTACTATTCAATTTATTATATTTATTTTATTTTTAAATTATTTTATTTAACGATTTTTTTTATTTTTCATTAATGATAGGTGGAGTGAAACATTGAGCCACCAGGGTCTACCGAAAAACCAACAAGACTACATGCTTGTTATGAATAAGATGACGCACGATCAGGTAATCCGAAAATTCATTTGAATTTTTTATACTTTTTTCTAATAATATTTCATATAACCATTAGAAACAATATAATTTTTTTTAGTTCGTGTGGATAGCCTACGCTTCTGAGGTGATTTAGCAGATTACTCCACCCGAGATTCTGGGTCACCAGCACGTATGGCTTGCTCGAGTGTTGCTGATCAACTATGAAATTATCGTGTGGCATCCTACGGATCGGGTTCTCTGACAGTTCAGGTACGTCCAAGGGGTTCCACACGAGGAACCGCCAAATTTGGGCGAATTTCACTATCTGACGCGCCAGGGGAAGACGGAGATTGACTGGCCCATTACCACGTTGACTGGATTCATCATTGGGATGACCGATTTTCCAGTCGCCCACGCATCCTCCGACCCATTGTGGATTGGGCTGATTCGGTCACGCCTCACACGTCGAGCGAGCCAGAGCCAGAGCCAGTCGAGGCAGCGCGGTCCGAGACCGTGGACTGACACTGTATGGGCCTCATCTTCTGCCACAACATTTCAGAATTTGAGCGGTCATTCGACTTTCTAGAAGATGAAGCCTCTACCCGACTTCAGCTTCTTCGATGCCTACCGTCCTCATATGCCGACGAGTGGTCTTCCGCTGATCGATATTCCACTATCGCAGATGATGATGATGAGGACGCAGCACAGCTTGTTCGGAGGAATCAAGATCGGGATCGCCGTCCACCTGACTGCGGAACGGGTGGACATAGACATCATTAGCCTCTTTTTTCTAATGCACATGTACTTATGTTTCTAATATATTTATTCGAGACATTTGGTTTTTTTTAAATACCGTATTTTAATTTCCTTTGTCTATTATAATTAAACTTTTAAATGTTTATTTAATTTCAGTTTTTATTACTTTTATGCAATTACTAAACCGAAATTATCAATTATTCTTCAAAGTCAATTTCATTCCAAAAAGGATGATAGCATAGAGTTTTGGAAGCCATTTTAGAATGGACGGAAATTGACCGTGTTGATGTCATACGATAGAGAATTTCTAGTACTACGAACCTAAACTCGATGTTCGCTAAAAATATACGATTTTTTAAGCCCGGAATTGGGCTCGAACAGGCCTACCACCCTTGTTTTTCAACCCAAATTCGCACAGAACTCACGTTCTGCATAACGCGATTTCTGCGCGATATATTCATCCGCCTTTTCAAATTCTTGGGGACCTCGCGTTCTGCAGAACACGAGTTTCTGAAAAATCGTTATTTCAAACAACGATGCCACATAGATAGAACGCGCACTCTGCAAAATGCAAGTTCACGTCTCGCTTCCCAGAGAACACGAGGTTCAACTACGTGGCATGTTTGGGGGTCATTTTTCCAAATAATTCTAGGAGGGAGCCAAAAACTTATATAATTATTAAAAAAGGGTTTTTTTTCACCCAAATAAGCCATATTATAGATTTGAAAATAATTTGGGGTTGCGATAGACAATAATATTCTATCAATTTCACCGGGCGACCCTTCTATTTTATGTAGAACAAAATATATCTGTATTTTAGTAATGGTTTTATTATAAAATAAGTGTTTATATTATATTATATTATCTTTTAGGCGTTTATTTTTACTGTCAAACTAAATGTTTAGACACTTGTTTAGGTGCCGATTGATTAGAACTCAAATAATATTGTCGTTGGAACAATATATAAGAAGACCTAAATTTGAATAGGTTTAAGCGTTTAGTATCCTCTGATATATGAATGAAATAAATTTAAATAATATTATATATCGTACACTGAATGTTTTCTCCCAAAACCAACGAGTTTCAGGTTTGGTCATCGTAACTTTGTGAACAGGAACCAAACTGTGTGGGGGTGGGGAGGGGCAATCGCGCCCTCATCCTCGAAGATTTTTTTCACCTTTTCCTATGTTTATTTTTTAAAAAATAGTTTATTTATAAATTTACACCCTCACTTTTAAATATTTATATTTTACCCCAATCTCAAATCCTTGTTCTCAATCCTAAATTCTGGTTCTGTCTCAATCTGGGGAAGGGTAATCCTTGTTCCGTCTCTACCTGCGAAAGTACACTTCCGGTAGTAAAGGATTCAGTTTTGTTCAATTTCACTGCCCACTTTCCGTCCAGCATATCGGCATTCAAGATCTTATTGGCCAGCGGTTCCCCATTATCAAGCCGCAAGTCATACCAAATAATTGGTACTTTGACCATTACGGCATAATAAAACAAACCATTACGTACCCCTTCCAAAGGCAAGAACAATTGTGTTTATTTAATGGGTAAACTATTTAAATGACCATCATACTATTGGAAAAGTCGCGATTTGATCACCTTACTTTTTTTCGAAGCAATTAAACTATCAAACTATTTAAATGATATCAATGTAACCACCATCTGTTAAAAATAACAGAAAAATTGACGGGACTATTAAATTAAATTGGTATAATTACACATTTAGTCCTTGTTATTTACACATTCTTTCAATTTAATCTTAATTTATATTAATAAAATAAATTAATTATTTAATTAGGTAGTGACACGTGTCACCACCTTATTGGAGGACTTTAATTATTTATATTTAATTTAATAAATTTATTTCTTTCCTCCAATCAGGTGGTGACACGTGTCACCACCTGTTTAAAAGAGAAAAAAAAAACAATTTCAAGCAATATGCTTGCCAAAAGAATCGAACAAAGGCAGTAAAGGGTAATTGGCAACAACATAACCACTGCGCCAAACCCAATCTTGTCTTTAAATTTACTCCGTTATACATATTGCTTATTTGTTTTACATTTATTCTTTTAATTCAACATATATAATCATCGAATTAATTTCACATATATATCCCTAAACCCCAAACCCTAAACACTAATTTCACATATATAATTATCAAATTAATTTCATATAAATAACCCTAAATACTAAACTTAAACTCCAAACCCTAAATGTTAAACCCAAACCCTAAATATTAACCATAAATATTTAGGGTTTTAGTATCTAGTGTTTGGGGTTTAGGGTTTAGCATTTAGAATTTAAGGTTTAGGGTTATTATGCGAAATAAATTCAATGATCATGAAATTAGATTTTAGGGTTTATGGTTTATCATTTAGAATTTGAGGTTTAGGGTTATTATGTGAAATAAATTCGATGATCGTGAAATTAGAGTTTAGAATTTAGGCTTTGGAGTTTGGAGTTTAGTATTTAGTTTTTTAGGTTTAGGGTTTAACATTTAGTTTTAGGGTTTAGGGTTTATGGTTTACCATTTAGTATTATATATGTGAAATTAGTTCGATAATTATATATGTTGAATTAAAAGAAAAAATGTAAAAAAAATAAGCAATATATATCTAATGGAGTAAATTAAAACATAAGATTTGGTTTGGTGATGTGGTTATGTTGTTGCCAATTACCCTTTGCTGCCTGGGTTCGATTCCCTTGGCAAGCATATTGCTTAAAATTGTTTTTTCTCCTCTAAATAGGCGGTGACACGTGTCACCACCAGATTGGAGGAAAGAAATAAATTTATTAAATCAAATATAAATAATTAAAGTCCTCCAATAAATTTATTAAAGATGCAAAAGTTTTCAAAAAGTAGGTTTAGCACGTCTTTCAACTCTGCTTCTTAGCACGTCTATTTACGATTTTTAACAGTTTCTTACAGTTTTAATCGTCGACGGATCTGTTTTTGATTGAACTCTGATGGAGGCCGCCGTGGATGATGGTTTGGCAGTGTTGACGTTGGATGATGACGAAGATAATAAGATCCAAATAGCTGATAATACAAAGGATGTGGAAATTTCTTTTGACCTTTGCTTCGTAGGCCGATTTGTAACCTCAAGTGTAATTCATTTCCAGTCCATGAGAAATACTTTGGCCAATCTTTGGAAACCTCTGGGGGGTATTGCAATTTCCGATCTGGGCAGTAATCGTTATTTATACGGATTTTATCATAAGGTGGATTTAGATAGGGTTTACGCAGGTGGGCCTTGGCATTTCAACTCCCATCTTCTCCTTCTCCATAGACTTGAACAAGGGGAAGACCCGATGACTGTTCCTTTAAATACAAGTCCGTTCTGGATCTTAGTACGTGATGTACCCCATGAATATATGTCGGAAAATTTGGCAAAGATGCTAGGGAATTTTATTGGGGAGTTTATGGAATATGATACTGCTGCGGTTTCTCTTGGCTACAAGGGGACGATGCGAATTCGTGCCAGTTTCGACATTAGAAAATCGTTAAAGAGAAAGAAGAAAGTGGCTTTAAACAATGGCGGGTCTGTTTACGTCAAGTTTGAGTACGAAAAACTCTAGTTATTTTGTTTTTTCTATGGAAGAATTGGCCATGGTGAATCGTTGTGCCCGATACGACTAACCAAACCGCAGGAAGAAATATCATTTGAATGGGACATCATTTTAAAAGCCCCAACCAGAAGAGCAACGATATTACAAAATAGCCGATGGTTGATAGATGAAAAGCTTCCCTACACTGCTTCTTCATCGAATGCGGGAGCAACAACGCAGAAATCTTTCGTAAGTCCTTCAAATCAGAACCAACCAGTCACAGCAAATACCATTGTTAATTCATCTGAATTAATTGCTACGGACAGATGCAAAGATAAACAATTGGAGAACCAAATCAATGAGGGGAATCAAGCTAATTTGGATGTAATTATGACCACGGCGGATGAGGAGAACAGAACCACCATTCCTGAAGGAATAAAACGTCCTCGAGTTTTGGAATCATTACCAGGAGTTTCAATTGATGATTCAAATGGTAACAAGACTATTCTATCGGCAGGCCCTAGTGAAGGGGTCAGCCGGACATTATGAAACTCCTAAGTTGGAACGTTCGGGGTTTGGGTCAATCCCGGACGGTCAATCATCTCAAGAATATGCTTCGAGACGTAAACCCTTTTGTAATTTTTCTTATTGAGACAAAATTACAGTGTAAAAGAATGGAAGGTGTTCGGAAGTCATGTGGTTTTATAAACGGTATTGATGTTGCATCGAATGGCCGAAGTGGAGGGCTGTCACTAGCCTGGAAAAATAATTCACAGGTACAAGTTCGTTCTTATTCTAATAGACACATCGATGTTATTTTTTAGGAAGATCTTGACGGGTTACCATGGCGATGTACTGGTTTTTATGGAGCCCCTGAAGTTGAAAATAGGGAAGCTTCTTGGGAGTTACTACGTAGTCTAGATGATATGCCTGATACGCCTTGGCTTGTAATTGGCAATTTTAACGAATTATTACTAGCCTCGGAGAAACAAGGTGGAAGAATCAGAAGTGATAGCCAAATGAATGGCTTCAGAACGGCTTTAACAGACTGCAATCTTGAGGACATTGGGTATAGCGGCAGATGGTATACTTGGGAATGGGGTAGACTCTCATCCAATAACATACGTGAGAGACTTGATCGAGGTGTAGCAAATCCAACATGGTTGGAGCTTTTTACCGACTATCATATTGATCACCTTGTGCATTAATTTTCTGATCACTGCCCATTATTATTAACAACTTCCTCGAGTGACCGAACAAGAAAGCAAACACATCACTTTCGATTTGAAGTAGCCTGGTTACTCGACGAATCATGTGAAGGGGAGGTTCGGAATTTATGGAACTCATGTACTGGAAATATTCCTGATCGTTTGACACGGGTAAGTTTGAGGCTGGAACAGTGGTTTATCAGAATAAAAAAGGAGAAGAAAATTCCTGTTAAAGCTCTATAGCAACGATTGAAGGAATTAAGTGAGTCCCAACCCAATGATGATAATCTAGAGGAAATCCTAGAAACCAAACTAGCGTTGAATATAGAGGCGGATCGGGAAGAAATCTATTGGGAACAGAGAGCTCATGCTAATTGGCTTAAAAATGGTTACCGCAACACTCATTATTTTCACAGTTTTGCATCCAGCAGAAAACGGAAAAACAAAATTCGATGTCTATTAAATGATTGCAATGAAGAGATCCAATCTGAAGAGGGAATAGAAAAGACGGCAACGGAATATTTTCAGAAGCTATTTACTACGCAAGGAGTGGCAGATCCTAGTGGTATTCTGGAAGGAATTAATTCCCCAATTACACAAACAGTGAATTGCGAGCTTACAAAGGACTTTACTTATGCAGAAGTATTGGGTGCGGTTCAGTCAATGGGCCCATTAAAGGCATCCGGGCCAGATGGACTGGGGGCTATTTTCTACCAGAGATTTTGGCACATCATAGGCCCAGAAGTTTCTGATTTTTGTATCTCGGGAGCAAAGGGTGATTATCCGATGAACGAAATCAACACAACACACATCGTGCTGATTCCTAAGGTACAAAACCCAACACAAATGTCACAGTTCCGACCAATTAGCTTATGCAATGTTCTTTTTAAGATTATATCAAAGATGCTATCTAATCAGTTGCAAACTGTCCTATCGCTCTGCATTGATGAATCGCAATGTGCGTTTATACCTGGTAGGCTTATTACTGATAATATCATACTTGCCTATGAGACTCTTCATTCGATGAAAAATAAAAAGTTAGGGAGGAAGGGTACTTTTGCAGTGAAACTAGACACGAGTAAGGCGTACGATCGTGTGGAATGGGCTTTTATTGAACGGGTTTTGAAGAAAATGGGCTTTGTTGATATTTGGGTCCAATGGCTAATGAACTGTGTCACTACTGTTTCATATGCAACAGTCACGAATGGATATATCGGTGAGAAGTTCACACCTTCTAGGGGCTTGAGACAGGGAGACCCACTTAGCCCACTACTGTTCCTTATCTGGGGTGAAGGCCTATCGGCACTACTCCGAATGGGTGTTGAAAACAGATCTATGGAAGGTTTCCGAATATGTCGTGGTGCTCCTATGCTTACACACTTATTATTTGCTGATGACAACATTATATTCGGGGAGGCTACAACTATGAGAGCTCATAAACTACAGATGACACTCAAACACTATGCTGATTGCTCATGCCAATTAATTAATTATGATAAGTCAAGTATGTTATTCAGCTCGAACGTTATTGAAGAAAACGGAAATGAAGTCTGTAGAATATTGCAGGTAACAGCCCAAACTTGTCCGGACAAGTATTTGGGCCTTCCTTCTATGATTGGCAGAAACAAGAAAGCTTCACTAGCTTTTCTTAAAGACAAATGCTCTAAAAGTATGACAAGTTGGTCAACACGATGTCTTGTTTTCTATTGCCTAAAAACATTTGCAGCGAATTGGAGTCCATGTTTGCTAAGTTTTGGTGGGAGAGTGCAACAACCAAAAAAGGAATTCACTGGTGTACTTGGCAAAAATTATGCTTACCTAAGGAACAAGGTGGAATGGGATTCCGAGATTTGGGCAGATTCAACATTTCAATGCTGGCTAAGCAAGGTTGGCGATTACTGACAACCCCTGAATCCTTAGTTGCAAGATTTCTAAAGGCCAAGTACTTTCCAAATTCAAATTTACTAGAAGCTAATCTAGGTTCTAGACCATCATACATTTAGAAAAGCATTTGGTGTACAAGAAAAACACTTTAAATGTGTGTCTACTGGAAAATTGGAGATGGGAGGGGGATACAAACTTGGAACTGTTTTTGGTTACCTACCACACCTTTAAATGTGTGTCTACTGGCCGGAACGGAAACGCAGCGGCACATGCAATGGCTGTTTTAGGCCGCCGAGACACAAAGGATCGGTTCTGGGTGGAAGAAGCGCCTCCAGAAGCAACGGCAGCGGCTGATTCTGACCGACGGTACATCGACCCACCGTGAATATTGACTCGATTTGTGCAATTTAGGGCAACAATCTATCCAAAGCCCTTACTTTACCTCCGTTAGCTCTGAATCTCTAAAGGAAATTCTCCATCTTGAGCTGAATCGGTTGAGGATCATCTGGTTTCTTTGGCTTTGTGTTTTTCTTTTCTCTCGAACTTTCGATTTTCTTTTTTAGACATAATGGCCTTTGTTTAGCGTGTGGGCTACGCCGTTGGTTTTTTCAGACTTACTTTATATTTTGTTTCTTTTAATTATTGGAATAAAAGCCAGATGGTACCACTTTTCAAAAAAAAATTAGGGAGAGCATAAGTTGATTAAAATCAATTTAACCGGCCAATTCAGTTAAGTTATTTTTGTTTTTTAATGGAAGTAGCCAGTTTTATTAAAAGAGAAAATATTAAAAATTAAAATAAGGGTTTACAATTATTATCCTAAAGTAAATGTATAATTTGGACAGTTTCTTAAAACTAACCACTTTAGATTATACAAAAACCATAAATGAAAAAGGTTAAAAATCCATCCAAAAGACTTGAACGAAAAATAAACAGGAACAAATCTGACTGCATCGACAAATGAACCACAAAAGAGGATTAAGCTATTGAAAAATCACCGAGAACCGCAAATCAGAGCCAAATGTCCTGGTTAAAATAGGTACACCCTAAAGTTCGGTGGTCACTAGACTAGTTTATTTGAAAATAGGAAAAAGATTACAGATGTATTTAAACTTTAAATTTATTAAATATCATCTGAATCAATTAAATAAGTTCGGAATTCGAATCTTGGATTCCCTCGGACTCCTTTTCCTTTGATTTATTTTCATCAAGATATTGGTGGTAGATATAAGAAGCAAAGCCCGAAAGAGTGAACAACATTGCCAATACCTTAACTGCATCCATTTTTTCACCATAAAGCATCACACCAACAACTGGAACAAATGGCAAACTAAGCATACTAACAACATTTGAGAACAAAGAAGACACCAGATAGATCAATCCGACGACTCCCACCGTACAAATCTGCCACGCCAACGCTGTTCCGATCAAGCTCGCAACATAACTCGCCTTCCCTTTATCGAATCTCTCCATCTCGGACTTTAAATCAGTAAATTCCAAACTCGAAAACAACCCGAGCACGCAAATGAGTGTAGCAACGATCGAAGTGTAAATCTGCATTTCAAACACGACGCTGAATGTGTCCTTTTTAAGTACCTTTTCGAATGAGAATTGTGTTAGGGAAAGCATTAAGGCATAGCCTGCTGAAGCACCAATTGTTGATAGAATAGCAAAATAAGGAAATCGATTACACAACATTCATTACATCCGTAACCACAATAAACAAGAAATGAACATCAAAATAGGGAAAGAGAGATGGGACAGAAAAAAACCTGGTTTGCCGTCTTGCTGAGCATCAATTATTTCCATTAGCTAATCCGAAACAAACCCAACACAAGAAATATTGAAGTGATTTCTTGTGCAAGGATTTGGAGTTGTCGTTTTAACTTGTTTTATAACATGTTTGTTCTTGGTTCCTTTCGTTCTTAACGAATGATCCATGCAATAATCATTGTGCCTAAAATACAAGAAATTCAGTAACTCTGGAATTTCCTTGGCGGCTGAAGTTTGTTCCTTTTGGATTTTTGTGAGATTATAGATCCTTTGTATTCTATTTGTTTGTAGTTTCTCGTTGGTATATTTATTTAACTAGCAATATGAAAATTTGTCGTCTTTGAAGAATGTTTTATGTGGGTGCAGGTGATGAGTCGAAGTTTAATCTTGAAAGGATTCCGGAAACAAAAAATATTAACATAAGCCCAAATATAATTGATAAATTTATATAATTACAATTAGACGTAATCAATATAAAATAAAGCATATGATAGTACCATGTAAAAGAGAGTGTTATTGTTTCTAAGAAATTTAGATTAAGGGTGTAAATGAATAGATTGTTTGATGAACTATTCATATAACATTCATTTATGGTCATTTATTAAGTTAAATAAAGGAGTATGGACACATTTTTTTATGTTCGTTTAATAAATGAACGGACATGAACAAATGTGTATTCGATTAGTTTATGTTCACTAACAAGCTCGTTTACTCAGTTCTCCTTTTTCTTTTTTATATTTTAAATATTGATGAATGTAGGGACTGAGTTGAACGCATGGCGAATTTTATAGTTCAAACTGTGAAAGCCTAAGGAGCTTTAGGACTAGTGGTGTAATTTCACCATGTTAGCAGACATATAGACCAACATGTTCACAAACGTTAAGCGAACATGTTCGCAAACACTAAACAAACGAACACAGATAATTTTTTCAAGCTCAATTCATTTACACTCCTAACTCATATTACAATAATTTATTTACACGGTGTGTAGTTTTTAAAAGACTAAAAAGTAAATAACACATACACCATGTAATACACCAAATTAAAAAAATCACATGATAACTATAATTATAATACACAAATGGCAATATAATAATAAGAATGATACAAAGAAAATAGTTGTTGACCAAAACAAACACACACAAAATAGATAGGATATCAAATAGATAATTTGCCCTAAATTTAAATAAAAACGAATATATACTTATAATCTATATATTATATTTATACATATTGGGCAAATTTATCCTATTACACCCATCAAAATAATTTTTTTTATTGAAACACTCCCCTCCAACAATTATTCATGGAAATGCCACACATTTCCGTCACGTAGGACGGAGGCGTACCATATTGGCCACGCTTTTAGAAAGCACGCCATATTAATCGCACCTTCTACGTATAAAAGAATAAATAAAAAATATTAAATTAATTTTAAGATTTAACTCCATAAATTATAAAAGTGATATTGACATTAGTTTCTATCGGCATAATTAGAAGGTTTACATTGCAAATACTACTAGTGTTTGTTTATATAAGGGTTAATAGGTAAATAGATGCTTAAACAATGATTTTTTTTAGTTAGGTGTTCAAATTATTTTTTCGGCCCAAATTGAAATTTAAAGTTTTATTTCGTGACCCATTTAAGATTTATCGTTAAATTTTTATGTTAAAGGACATGTTTCATCTCCTGAAAATTTCAAAAATGATATTAAAAATAAATAAAATTAATAAAACAAAATAAAAATATATCTTGAATTTTTTAAATATTCCCAAAACAGTCCCTAAATCTCTAAATCCCCAAATTCGACCACTCCCGCAGGCGGCGGCCGCGTTGGCGGCAACGAAATGAAGCGTCCTCTCCTTGCTAAACAACCCACACACCGTTCGTCACCCCTCCTGTCGTTGTTCGTCGTGAATCGTTCGAAAGAACCATTCGACAATATCATTGATTCGAATGACGTCAGTCGATTTTTGGTGACGTGGAGAGAGGAAATGGTCATAATGGTCCGGCGACCGATTTGGTGGGCGGCGGCGTGGCAATCTGCGACGAAATCGGCCCAAATTGAGATTTAAGTTTTAGTGTTTAGGGATTTTGAAATTTGGAGTTGTTTTGTAAAATCTGAAAAATTTAGAAATTTCTTTAAAATTATTATTTTTTTGTCATGCACGGTTTTATTAGCAAACAATGATTAGGGAAGAAAGGTGCTTCCTCATATCTTTCCCTGCCAGTGAAAAAATACTAATAACAATAATACCTTAATAAACACACTCGGATAATTAACGCGCCCCACGTGCGCCTAAATTTTCCCCACTTTCGACCTAGTCGCCGTGAAGCCTCATCTGAAGGTGCGATTCCTCAGCCCCGAGGGTGAGATCAGGTCCAGTGACGTGGGTTGGAGCTGTCCCCCGTCCTGCGTCTATCCGCCGCCGGACATCAGAGTGAATGACCCCAGCTGTGGTTAGCTTCAGGGGTGATCCGGTGGAAAGGAGTGGAGTTGTTAGGCTGTTTTTCGGAGGGGCCTTCTCTTCTGAACGGTGGGTGTCGGATCCGCGTTCTCCTATATGTGGCTGCCGGTACCCGAAGCTTCTCACCGGCTGCGACGGAAATAGTATCTTTCCACAGGTTTTCTGAATTCTTTTATCATCCCTGTCTGTCTGCTATCCCCGTTTCTGGTTACTCGATCCTCTTCTTCCCCATTTTTCCCCGCATCTGGTGGCTTAATCCCATTCTTCCCCCGCACTTGCCCCTGCTTCTGGTGGACTTTCCCCGTTCTTTTTTCTTTTAGTTTTGCTTGCTGGATCATATTGGACTTGCCTTGTTTGTTCGTGAAAACGGCCTTGCCGTTTTTTGGTTTGTCTCTCTGGTTTTTGGATTGCTGACAGGTTCTTTCTACAGCGGTTTCTCGGGTAGTAATCAGTGTGGCAGGGAGGAGCTTTTTGTTGCTCTGCAATGGCAGTACTAGCTTGGAATGTGCGTGGATTGGGAACAAAGGAAACTGTTAGAGCGCTACGGGACTCAGTTTTCAAATTCAAACCGAAAATCGTCTTCCTAAGCGAAACTAAGCAGAAAAAAACTTATTTGGAGAAGATTAGAATGAAGATGAAAATGGAAAATGCCTTCTATGTCGATCCACGGGGGATTGCGGGAGGCCTAGCTCTATGGTGGACAGCCGAAGTTAACATTAATATTTTGCGCTTTGCTAGCAGCTACATTGACACAGAGATCTCCCTACAGGATGGCGAATCTTGGTTCAATACCTTCATTTATGGTCCTCCGTACCGCGAGGAGCGGAAGGCGTTTTGGGAAGGTCTATCAAGTTTCAGAGAGCCCGGTCAGGACAAGTGGGTTATCATGGGTGACTCTAATGTGGTAGTAAGACAAGAGGAAAAAGAAGGTGGGAATCCAGTGAACTCAAATGATTCTCTATGGTACGAGGAGTTCGTCAATACCTCATGCCTTATTGAAAGGCCCATCAAAGGAGGGAATTTTACATGGTTTAACCAGAGAAGTGGGGAGCTTTCCATTCTTGAAAAACTTGATCGCATTTTATGCTCTGCGGAATGGAGTCTAAACTTTCCCAAGGCGCTTGGCATAATGGAAGTAGCTATTGCTTCTGATCATGCCCCGATTGTTCTGTTCATAGCGGGTCTTCCCAAGGCACATCGAAAGGAGTTCAAGTTCGAGACAAAATGGTTGCTGGATGAGGAATGCTCTCAAACCATATCAAAAGGCTGGAATATCTCCTTGGGAGAAAGAATGTGTTCCAGATTCAGAAGAAAGATTCGCAGCACTAGATCAGCTCTTATGAAGTGGAACAAAGCAAAAATGAAAGCAAAACATGAGCAAAAGCAAAGGATAATGAACAGACTCTCAGAGCTCCAAGGTAGAAAACTCACTGAAGTGGAGCTGGAGGAATTTAAAGGGCTCCAAAGACAGATCGACAAAGAATGGGAGAGCGAGGAGAGATACTGGCACCAGCGCTCCAGAGTCAATTGGCTCAAATGGGGAGATAGAAACACAAAGTTTTTTCATGCTACTACCCTTCAGCATCGGAGAATGAACTCGATCGTCAAGATTAAAAAAGATGATGGAGATTGGCTGGAAGATACGACGGAAATTGCTGATCACCTTTTGCAGCATTTTCAGGCAGTGTTCATGCGGGATCCGTCGGTAAACCCTAGTCACCTCCGGGATTATATTCCCAGCCTTATCACTCGAACCATGAATGATGCCCTTAGCAAAGAAGTGGAGGAAGAAGAGATCAAAAGGGCGGTTTTTGATATGGGAGCAACAAAGGCCCCAGGACCAGATGGTTTCCCCGGATGCTTCTATCAGAATTTCTGGGACACGGTGAAAACAGATTTAATCGGCATAGTGACCAATTTCTTCAGAAATGGAGAGCTGGATCCGGATCTGAACAAAACTAATATAGTGCTCATCCCGAAAAAGCCAAACCCCACCGAGGTTTCACAGCTAAGACCCATCAGCTTATGTAATTTTTCAGTGAAGGTCATTACCAAAATTTTGGCCTCTCGACTAAAGCCTATACTCCCGGAGATCATCCCACAACAACAATCAGCTTTCGTTAAAGGAAGATCAATCCATGATAACATCATTCTGGCCAATGAAGCTTTCCATGCTATAAAGCGAACAAGGAAGGGAAAAACAGACAAATTGGCCTTGAAAATTGATCTGGAAAAAGCTTTTGGCCATGTTTGGTAAACAGCGGTTTGGACAAAAATTAGAGGTTTGAGGCATAATTAGAGGTTTGACTAGTCAAATCCGTTAATATTGATGTTTGGTAAATAGCGGATTGAAAGAGCGGATTGGGGTGAAAAAGTTAATTTTGAAAAAGCTACTAATATGAGCTTTTTGAGATTAGAGGTTTGATATTAGAGTTGTAATGACTCTTTTACCCTTAACAATTACCAAAAATCTCCAAATAACCTAAATTAAATAATAACATTTTTTAATATAAATAATAACATATTAAATATTGAACTTATTTGTTGTTACTACTAATTTATATGGTGACATTTGTAAGTTAATTATATTTTTTATTATCAAATATTAAAATGTGCATATAATTTTTTTAATAATTATATAAATAATAAATTAATATATAAATCTTTCAAATATGTTTAGAAAATTTATATTAAAAATATATTTTACAAATCTAATTAATATTTATTAGATACAAAATATTCATAACTGATAAATTATTCAAACAAGTATTGAATATAATCATGTCCTTATATGTCATTTTGCTTGTTTAAATAATCAAACAGCTATCAGCTATCAGTTAATTTTACCAAACACTTGTATACAATCAGCTAATACAATCCGCTAGTCAAATCAGCTAATGCAATCAGCTATCAGCTATCAGCTAATGTAATCCGCTATCAGCTATCAGCTATCCGCTAATTGCCAAACAGGGCCTATGACAAAGTTGACTGGGATGTCCTGCGTTTTGTCATGGAGAAGATGGGCTTTTGCGAGTGGTGGATCAATAGGGTCATGATATGCATCACTACAGTGTCTTTCTCTCTTGTGCTGAATGGCGAACGCATGGGGGATTTCAAAGCGGGTAGAGGATTGAGACAGGGAGACCCATTATCTCCCTTTCTTTTTACTCTCATTTCTAGCATTCTATCGTGGATAATTGAAAAGGAAAGTAATGAGCAGAATTTTCAGGGTCTCAGAATAAGACGAAGCTGCCCAATTCTTAACCATCTTCTGTTTGCTGATGATTGCCTTGTTTTCTCAGATGCCAATACAGTGAACTGTGAAGGCATTTTAAATATTCTCCGGGTGTTCCAATCGGCTACAGGTCAGACAGTAAGCACAAAAAAATCGTCTGTTTATTTCTCCTCTAACATGAGTAACGGGAAAAAGGACCACCTCACAAATGTGCTGGGCTTTCGGCCAATGGAGGAAGATGCTCGATACCTTGGGCTCCCTTCTTTCTGGGGAAGAAGTAAGAAAGAAGCTCTGGCCTATATAAAAGAACGTGTTCAGAACCGGCTGAAGGGGTGGAAAGCTAGATTTTTAAACAGCGCCGGGAAAGAAGTCCTTATCAAAGCTGTGGCTCAAGCCATCCCTACCTATGTGATGCAATGTTTCCTCCTTCCGGTTACTTTCTGTGATGAAATCAGCTCAATGATCGCTAAATTTTGGTGGAACACCAGCGCTGAAAAGGAGAGAGGTATTCATTGGATGAACTGGCGAGATCTCTGTAGACCGAAGGAAAAGGGAGGTATGGGCTTTCGCGATCTGCGAATGTTCAACAAGGCCCTGGTCACCAAGCTTACATGGAAGTTGATTAAAGAACCTGAATCCCTCCTATCTAAGGTTCTTCGGGGAATCTACGTCCCAAATGGCAACATCCTCGACATTCCTAAATGCTAAAACCCATCTTGGGCATGGTTAGGGATTCGCGAGGGGATTAAAATTATAAAGAATGGAGCTCTTTGGAGAGTCGGTAATGGAAGAAGTATTTCTACCTGGTTCGATAACTGGGTACCTCAGCTCCAGAACTACAAACCAGCAACTGATAACCCAGCATTAGTTTCAGCACTCTCGGTAAGCTCCATGTTAAACACAAATCAAAGGACGTGGAACGAACAGAAGATCTACAGTATTTTTTCTTCGGAGGAGGCTGCAGCAATCATGAAAGTGCCGATTGGGGGTCCTGACATACAAGATTCCTTCATCTGGGTCAGAAATAAGAATGGAGAGTACACGGCAAAATCAGGGTACTGGTTTCTGGAGGAAAAATCGCTATCTTCTGCCACTCCGTCTTCAAGCGATGATCCTAGGACTAAGAAGGAACTATGGAATTATGTTTGGAAGCTGGAAGTCCCCTCCAAAATCAGATCCTTTCTTTGGCGATTATGTCATAACATTGCGCCGTCAAAGAGTGCTCTGAAAGGACGGATGCATAGCCTGTTAAGAGAACCAGATCTGTGTTCCAGGTGTGGATGCCTGGGGGAATCGGTGGAACATATCTTATTCTTTTGTCCGTTTGCTCAAGCAGTTTGGAAAGCGTCCAACTTCAGCTACTCGCCTTTGGATAGAGGCTTTCCGGGTTTCCCCAAGTGGTGGATCAAGTTAAATGAGCTCAAAGCCTCCCCACTATTCGGATACGGACATGAGCATATCGCCTTCCTTCTTTGGTCTATCTGGAAATCAAGGAACAAGCTGCTCTTCGAAGGAAGAAAGGACTCCCCCTTGGAAGTGTGGCTGAGCGTTGAGTACCATTTCACGGAATTCTCCCAAACTGCGAGTAAAAAAGAGGTCGGCAAACAAAGTTGTGCGAAGGAAGCAATGAGATGGGTTCCACCGCCACTTGGCACGATAAAAGTGAACTGTGACGCGGCTTTTGATAGGAATACTGGAAAGGGCTCCCTCGCTGCAATTGTCAGGGATAGTTCAGGATCCCTCCTTATTAGTTTCTCCGAACCTTGTTTGGCACCGAGCATGTCAGTGGCGGAAGCCCTCGCCATCAGAATGGGGATTTCAATGGCGAAAAGCTATGGCTACAACAACATCATTGTTGAAGCGGACAACCGAGCAGCAATCCAAAGAATAAATTCAAAGTCTACAGCTTGCTGGGAGACTTCAGCGATCGAGGATGATATCAAGAGGACAGCACTTTCCCTCTTGTATTGTTGCTTCGAATTTGCACCTAGGGTGTGTAATCAGGCAGCCGATTGGCTCGCCAAGTTTGCAAAAAATCAGCTGGGTCCGAAGTTGTGGACCCCTGACATTTTCCCCCCGGAACTTTTCATGTAACCTTCCTTTCGTTAATATAAGCTTATTTGGTCAAAAAAAATATCTTTCCCTGCCAGTCAATAATAGAGGAACCATGCTTGCCTTAAAAGTTGGTCCATGACATGGACAGCTCAATCCATTATAAACCCTTTATTTATTTACTTTACTTTTTTTAAAAAAATTGCCGACCGTTGATAAAAAAATTATAAATACTGAAATTCATATTTTAAATTTTAAATTAGGGTAAACTACATCAATGACCGCCATATTATTAGAAAAGTCGTGATTTGATCACCTTACATTTTTTGAAGCAATTAAATCATCAAACTATTTAAATGGGATCAATGTGACCACCAGACGTTAAAAATAACAGAAAAGTTGACGGGACTGTTAAATAAAATTGGTATAATTACACATTTGGTCCTTATTATTTACACATTCTATAAATTTAGTCCTAATTTATATTAATAAAATAAAATAATTATTTAATTAGGTAGTGACATGTGTCAACACCTTATTGGAGGACTTTAAGTTTTTATATTTGATTTAATAAATTTATTTCCATCCTCCGATCAGGTGGTGACACATGTCACACATGTCACCACCTGTTTAAAAGGAGAAAAAATAACTTCAAGCAATATGCTTGACAAGGGAATTGATCCCCAAGCATCCAAGTGTAACTAGCAGTGGCATAACCACTGCACCAAACTCAATCTTATGCTTAAATTTACTCAATTAGGTATACATGTCTTATGTTTCTACATTTATTCTTTTAATTCAACATATATAGTCATCGAATTAATTTCACATATATATCCCTAAACCCCAAACCCTAAACAATAATTTAACATATATAATTATCAAATTAATTTCATATAAATAACCCTAAATGCTAAACTTAAACCCCAAACCCTAAATACTAACCATACATGTTTATGGTTTAGTATTTAGGGTTTGGGGTTTAGGGTTTAGCATTTATCATTTAAGATTTAGGGTTATTATGTGAAATAAATTCGATGACCGTGAAATTAGAGTTTATAGTTTATGGTTTGGGGTTTGAAGTTTATAGTTTAGTATTTAGTTTGTTGAGTTTATGGTTTAGCATTTAGTTTTGGGGTTTAGCATTTAGTATTATATATGTGAAATTAGTTCGATGATTATATATGTTGAATTAAAAAAATAAATATAAAAACATAAGACATAAATATCTAATTGAGTAAATTTAAACATAAGATTGGGTTTGGTGCAGTGGTTGTGTTGTTGCTAGTTACACTTGGTTGCCTAGGTTTAAATCCCCTATTAAGCATATTGCTTGAACTTATTTTTTTCTCCTTTAAACAGGTGGTGACACGTGTCACCACCTGATTGGAGGAGGGAAATAAATTTATTAAATCAAATATAAATAATTAAAGTCCTCCAATAAAGTGTTGACACGTGTCACTACCTAATTAAATAATTAATTTATTTTATTAATATAAATTAGGACTAAATTGAAAGAATGTGTAAATAATAAGGACCAAATGTGTAATTATACCAATTTTATTTAATAGTCCCGTCAACTTTTCTGTTATTTTTAACGGCTGGTGGTCACATTGATACTATTCAAATAGTTTGATGGTTTAATTGTTTCAAAAAAAAGTAAGGTAGTCAAATCGTAACTTTTCTAATAGTATGGTGGTCATTAATGTAGTTTACCCTTATTTAATTTAATGCTTTTACTCAATTCAAATTCTCAAATTTAAATGTAAAAGTTTCAATATTGATTGAAAACAAAAAAAAAATAATGAATAAAAAACTCACAATACTTAAATTGAATATTAAAAATCTCTAATTTATCTCATTAATTTACACAACGGTAGATGTAAAGAGAGTTTAAGGTGTACATGATAAAAACTCGATTTTTTGGATACGCCACTGTAACCCCTAAACTCGGCCCAAAAAATAGGTTGAATCTAGGATGTAGCGATTGAAACTTGTCCCTAAGGAAACAATTTAGGTTAAAATATTTTATAATTTAAAAGAATTGATTAAATAAGTCAAACTCAATAAATACTCCGACTAATAAAACTCAAACTTTTAAATGATGTTCCAATAATTAATTAAAATATCTGAAAACAAATTCGTAAATGCATGCATCCAATAAATCCTAAATTATAAACAGTCCCAGTGTCCAAATTACACAAATGTCTCAAACAATGTTAAAACATAAATCCAAAGTAGTCAAAAGAGTTCCTACTAAATGATAAAATATCTGAAGAAAAGCAAGATTCTCCATGTACCGAGTCGCCTAAGAGAGTTGAGTATCTGAAAGAAACTATTGGGTGTAAGCTAAAGAGCTTAGTGTGTCTCTAAAGTGCAAACAATCACAAAGAAAAATATTATTTTGTTTTTCTAATAAAATCTTTGAAAACACATTAAATCTGAATCACAATGATATGATGTCCGATGCTCATGAAGACTCAATACCTAGACTCCGATACACTGCCTAAAGAATAAGGTTCCCCATAACCTACTCTCTCCATCGTCACCATCCGAAGTGAAACTCAGCCCGAAGGGTGAAACCACTGATCCGAAGCAGAATTCAACCCGAAAGGGTGAAACCACTGAACTTTCTCGAACACAAATCTTGATCCATGTATACGCAATGACATGATGCTTGTTTTAAAATTCGAGTCTTATCCAAAACTTGAATTGATAAAAAAAATTCAAGTTGCATAAATCTATAAATATGATGTTTCACAATCTTAAAAATCTGATATCTCATAGTTCGATAAATCTGATTTTTCAGTTAAAATACAGTATGGCATGTTATGCATGATGCCTGAAAACTATCACCAATCACAACAAAATAATGCACACAAAATGTATATAGACATTCATTTATAGCACCAAAGAAAACACAAGCTTATAGCACAAGAAGAGACACATCTTTAAGCAACAGAAGCTCTAATGTAGAAAAAAGTGCGTCTTACGCTCAGATCTAGCTGAATTAGAACGTAAGGATCTCGAAGAACGTGAACGGTCGATCTGAAAAAGATAAGGTAACTTTTTGGCCTCAAATTTGGTTCCTGAACACAAAAATATTTCAAATCAAACTTATATTTAATTTATCTGAAATTACTAAATACAATTAATTGAAATTGGAAAACAGAGCTTGTGGGTTCAAATTAAACAAAACAAAGAGTGGATACGGGCTTAGGACGTCGAGAAAGGTCAAGATGAAAGTTCTCAAAAAAAATTAACTCTTGGTTAACTCTGGTCAAAGTCAAAGTCAAAGCCGATTATAATGGTCAAAGTCAACTGATCAAACTTAGTCAAGGTCAAACTATCAAAAGTCAAACTGTTTCGGTCAACTCGGGTAAAAAATTATTAAAAAAGTCATATTCGGTTCACTGGTCCATGGTTCATTCGGTTCACATAATCGGTTTAGTTTATTGGGTACTTTAATTTTTGGCTCAACACTCAAACACACACACACAATTCGAGCCTTATGGTATGGTTCAAACCCCGCCATGCACACACAACTCACGGGCCGAACACCAAACTCAAACTACACCCCCACTCCCAAAGCCCATCATCATCACCCCTTTTCACCAGATATGACTAAGGTTTACAGAACCTTTTGACGGCGCAACTCAACCCGACGGCGGCGACATATCAACAAGGGTGGCGATGGCTCACTGGCGGCGCGACAACCATTTCGGCGACGACATAGATCGACAAGAACGACGACGGTAGTTCCTCTAGTGATACAAAAACGATCATTTTCAGTCATAACACAATCAAAATCCGAATCAAAATAACACTAAAAAAATCACTAAGTAAAAACCGAACACTCGGACTTCAAGCTTACCCACACACGATCGGAGCAAGGCGGCGACAATAAACGACAAACGACATCGTGAGGGACGAACATAGCAAAGGAAACTAATTGTTTTCCTTCGACTTAACACAAACAATAGACAATGCACGGAGGAGCGGCGGAGCACGACGGCGCAAGGGGAGATTCGAACGATTCTTTGTCGTTTCTTCTCTAACAGTGGCCGACACGAATAGATTAATGGTTGAGCTTTGCTCGCGGGTCAAAGACAGTCTCGACAGTAATAACCTCACACGGACAACGTTAGGCTGATGAACAAAGCTCAACCAGAGCTTCGCCAAAAATGGTGCGGAAGATGATGAGTTATCCAGAGAGGAAAAAGGAGGGATTGCGGCTGATCAAAACGAAATGGGAGATGGACAAGTGTTTTAGGGTTAAAACAAAGGGTAAACTACATAAATGACCACCATAGTATTGGTAAAGTCGCGATTTGACCACCTTACTATTTTTTTAAGCAATTAAACCACCAAACTATTTAATTGGTTGCAATGTGACCACCAGCCGTTAGAAAATAACGGAAGGAGTGACGTGGCTGTTAATAAAATTGGTATAATTACATATTTGATCCTTTCTATTTGTACATTTTATCAATTTAGTCCTAATTTTAATAAATAAAATAATTTAATTATTTAATTAGACATCGACACGTGTCGGCGCCTTATTGGAGGACTTTATTTATATATTTTTTATTTAATAATTTTTATTTTACTCCTCCAATCAGGTGGTGACACGTGTCACCATATTAGAGGAGCAAAATAAATCAAGGAATACTTTGCGTTCAGTAAGACTCGAAACCGGGTTGGCTAGGTGGAAAATAAGCACGCCTACCACCAGGCCAATTCTATCCTTGTGATGTTTTTATACAAAATTTAGTATATAACACTTTAATCATAAAAAGTAGATGAACAACTTAAAAAAGGGAGCTCTCAAATACTGTTTGGTCCTGGTCTGCTGTTTAGCTCCTAAAGTGTAAGCATAGCTAATCATTTATGTTTTTACAGTAAGGAAATTCAAATGCAACAGAATGGTATGAATCAAAGCATAATTAGAAACCACATATACTGCAGATAAACTTCCTTTCCTAATCAATGAACTTCATGGAAGGATTCATGTAGCCTTTGACACGAGAACATCAAACAGGAACACTTTCATGATATGGGCAAACCATGGCAAGATTCGACATGTCGTGATGACACCCAGATCGACAAATCTTTTCTTACCATCTTCTTCACATTCAAAGATATGGGCAAAGCATGTCATTTTATTTTTACAAACGGGAATAGCAATTAGTAAATGCCAACATCTGCAGCCATTTTAAGAACATTATCTGAACAAAGAATGATTCCAAATCCCCTTGCCGGGTTCTCTGGAATGAAAAGGAACAGGTTTTCGAGAAAACATGAACCATACCCATTTTCAAAAATCTATTCAATCAAAAATCTATTCCAAATCTCCATTCCTACAACACCAATATCACATTTATGAAGATCATGGTTTCCATAACAGAATAAATATGGTTTACATACACCCAGAAAATCAAACTAAAACTCTCCTAATAAAGAAACAAAATCAATAAGAATATAGAGGAAAATGATCTGCAAAAAAAAAATTCATGGAAATATTAAGAATCCTGGCATGAGCAAATTTCTAAGTTATATACTAGATTTTGTACAAAATATCACAAGGATAAAATTGGCTTGGTGGTAGGCGTGCTTATTTTCCACCTAGCCAACCTGGTTTCGAGTCTTACTGAACGCAAAGTATTCATTGATTTATTTTGCTCCTCCAATATGGTGACACGTGTCACCACCTGATTGGAGGAGTAAAATAAAAATTATTAAATAAAAAATATATAAATAAAGTCCTCCAATAAGGCGCCGACACGTGTCGATGTCTAATTAAATAATTAAATTATTTTATTTATTAAAATTAGGACTAAATTGATAAAATGTACAAATAAAAAGGATCAAATATGTAATTATACCAATTTTATTAACAGCCACGTCACTCCTTCCGTTAGTTTCTAACGGCTGGTGGTCACATTGCAACCAATTAAATAGTTTGGTGGTTTAATTGCTTAAAAAAATAGTAAGGTGGTCAAATCGCGACTTTACCAATACTATGGTGGTCATTTATGTAGTTTACCCTAAAACAAATGTCAAATAACAAGGAAAAGGAGTAAATCAAATATATGGTCACCAAAAAGTTTGAGGGTTTTGGCAAAGGCCCCTAAACTTAACCTACTTTACATAAAGGTCACTGAAATTTTGATCTTAACAAATAGGTCACCAAAATATAACTAAAATTCAATTTAATTCTAAATTTCCAATTAGGGCTTTGAAAATTTTTTCACAGTTACTAGGGTTTTTGATTTGGGGATTTCAGAATTTAGGTCTTCTGAAATAGGGGAAATTTGGGGTGTTACAGCCACTGAATTTACTCCAACTTAAAACTCAACTCAATAATATCCAAATAATTTAATTGAAACAAAAATTAAACAAACTTGTGGAAGTAAAGATATTGTTTAAGTCCCTACATGGAATTAGAGTTCTGCTATCTGAAACACCAATATCCTCAAAATCCTGAACTCTGAAGTATGGGAAAAATTACAAAGCTCTCAAAACAAAGACAAATTAAAAAGAAACAGAGAGAATTCACTTCTTCTTCTCTCCACCTCCAGCTGACCTGTGAATGTAGTAAAAATAGACACAAATTGTTCAACACCTTAAAACACTTGTAAAATAAATGATTTGTAATCAATCACTCGGTTATCATTAGACTGAATTATTAAGTGAAATACCTCATCTTGCGGAGGACACTGGACATCTCTTCACGCTTCTTCTTCGCCCTCTTGTGAGTGCCTAGCTTTCTCTTCGCCACCTTCAATGCACGCTTATCTTTCCCGACCTTGAGAAGTTCAGTTATCCTCTTCTCATAAGGTGCGAAACCAGCAACCTCCCTTATTAGGCTCCTCACAAAGTGCACTCTCTTGCTGGTTTTCTACAACAAAAATACAGAATATATCAACAATAAAAAAAATACAGAATGTCTACAGGACTACGCCTTTCTTAAGAAAAAAAGAAGCAACCCTAAAAGTAACTTGCCAAAATCTTAATCATATACGCTAAAGTTATAGCCTCTCATAGAAATCAGGAGTGGAACTGCGTGAAATTTTGAAAAATAGAATCTTACCCCCTTTCTATTAGACGGGCGGGGAGCCAATTCCTTCTTGGTGACAACATGACCTCTGTTTAAGCCCACAAAAAGGCCAGTTTTAGGTTGACTTGGAGCCATCACCTGAAAGAAGAACCACCCAGAATGAAAATTCAGATTCTGAAACCAGTCCAAGAAATGCAAGCGAATCGTGTAAACAACTTAATGGTAATAGAATGTAATTCATGTTACAGATAATTGACTAGTGAATGATTCCAACTATTGGGGGTCTATACTTTCATGCCAAGTTACCTTGGAACATGGAATTCCAACTTGAGTATTAATCTAAAACTAACAATCAGAGGTATTCCTGAAATATCAAAATGAGAAAATGATTGGGATTTTACAGCATTTCTTTTCACATAGAAAAGATTAAAAACACACGTAAAACTCCATTTATGAGGTTTAAACATCCAACACGAACATTTTAATTTGAAACAGACTCTGAATCAAATATGGCAAGTTCAACTAAATACCTCAACATCTCTAAGAGATTATTGTAGGCGTCAATTGTACAAAAGCATGATGTTAATTAAAAATGATGGATTAGAATTCATCAAATTGAATTTAGCACAATCATTAAAGTACGTCCCAATCAGAATTAGATTCTACAACCTATTTAACTGTTTCAAGGGCAATGAGTTTTGTTAAAAGGCCATCATCAGTAAAGCTTCTTAGTAATTCCAGAGAAGAGAAAAAAGGATTTCTGAATTATGAACTTCAGATTTTAGCTTTGGAACCAAACTAAATGATTCGAAGCATATCATTTCCAGGAAACCAAAACCTAGACATTCAAAATTCCGGAAAGGAAACAACAGCAGAACTTTATGTTATTTCATGCTGAATAAAAAATCGAAATAAAATATAAATTAACTACAATGAAGGGGGAGAAAGCAGGAGTTTCAAATATCAACGTGTTTTCTCACCTACCAAACAGCTCCAACTGAAAATCACCTACAAAACTCTGAAGCTGCAAGAAAGAGAATAACAGAAATAAGCTTCCGAGACTGGGAAAAGATTTCAAAGTTTCCAATTAGGCTTAAAGAGGCGGCCTCACTCTCACCTCTCCGCTGCACAAAGGCGAAAAAAGTACTAGGGTTTCCGCGTTTTATGCTTAATTATAGTTTGCAGTTCAAGGCTCCATAGGCCCGTTAACCGAATAATTATGTGACGATCCTATTGGTCTCATGCCAGAAGGTCCATAAGTAATTATGGATAAATTTTAGTGTTTGTCACCGATGGTCGAAAATTTATTGTTTTTTTATCATTTTTTTGTTTTTTAATAAATAAATAATTTTATTTTTGGGCACATTTTATTTATCTTTTGGTATTTTTTTTTGTCTCTTGACACATTTTTATTTTCTTTGTCGATTATCTAATCGTTCTTTTATTTAATTATTGATCAAAGTTGGATTCGATACGTCATGGAAGATTAAAACAATGCTCTTTTGATTATTTTGTTAATCTCTTGTTTTAGACCTCGAATTGGATTTTGAATATCAATCACCGTTTTTTGTTCGCGATTGAGTTGTGGTAACGGTCGTGTTGTTAAAGTGTCTTTTATTGTAATATGCATTTTTATGTTATTTGTTGATGATTTTACCTTTCATCATCAATCTTTAGTGATGTTTATATCTATCTATCTTTTGTTTTGAGTCTTTAAGTTGAGTTTTAAACTTTTTATTGTATGATCTCGAGACGCTAATTTATTGTTTCAATAGTTATAAAATTATATTCGGATTAGATATTTTTATTTACATTCTAACTATGAATATATCATCGTTCAATAAGACAAATAGATTTTAATTCAAAAAATATCTAATTAAAATATTAATTGAATAATCAAATCCAATAAAATTAGAAAAATAGAATTGGATAAAGGACATACTAAACGTAACATGCCAACACCACATATATAGTATCCCACATCATGGGAGGATAGTATGGACTCACGCTTCATAAGTACTTTCGCTTTAACTCATGTACGCCGAGCTCGGTTTACCGTGGGCTTGTAACCCGGGTTGGGGGCATTAAGGTGGCTCGGGAAGAGTTTAGTAGCAGGCCTTGTGAAGCGGTTAGTGGGCCCATGCTGTCCCGTCCCTCCATGAGAGAAGAGTTGGGTGAACCCCTTCTCTTTAAGGTGTTGTTCACGTGCTTTACGTGATGCTGGCTTAACAGAGCAGCGGCCTAGATCTTTGGCGGATTCACGAGTCAGTACCCTTTCCAGCGAGCCTGTTGGCCTGCTCTTAACTCCCACCTCCACCTTTTTCCTACTTTATGTCCACAATCGTAATAAAACAAACACCCATTCCATCTTTCCGGAATTGAATAAAAATATGCTATTGGATTTATAGTAGTAATATATTGTGAATGAATTTCTAAATTGTTAGTTCTTTTCTTATAATAAAACATGTTTCTCTAGGAGAAAGGAAAAACACAAAACAAGAGCAAGTAAAAACAGCTACATGCTTGTGTAGCATTGCCTATAGTTGCTTCAAGCATCATTCGTGTTAAAGAACAATAGCATGTTCAAACTGTGCAAATATTAGGACATGAAACAAGATTTGGATCTTAGAATACTTCTGAGTTCATGTTCATGTTCAATACAAATCAATGTTCCAACACAATTGAGCTCAGTACCATTCAACATAAACATCATCTATTTACAGAATAGGGAAATCCTTTTGACACATTTTAAGATCTACAAAAGGAAATAGATAAAGTTCCCTCAAATGATATCTGCAGATAAAATAAGCTTGCTTGGGGTTGGTGGGGGACAGCAGATTTTGGTATTCTTGTTTACTTGTGGGAATCAATCGTGTTCATAAGCATATATTTTTACATAGGTAGCCTAAATCGTATCATTTATGGAAAAAGAAAATCTATGGAGTTTATACGTATCTTTCTTTCTTTCTCCTAAGCAGCAACCTGTCCATCATTCCACTCAGGTGTAGCAAGCTTTTCACTTTCAGAACAATGGGAGATCTGATATTGCTTGCCCTGTAAATGATGAGGGCATAACTCATAAGTTCTAATTTATTGATAAAAGGATAAACAGTGCAAGCATATTAAGCTTCTGTTTATCGGGTCAAATCTACTACTTTGGAAATCATATATTTATCAAAATGAAAGCATAAATGAGAAAAGTGAATGTAATATGGTACCATGCATCCCTTTGACAAATCTTTCAAACTCCATAAAGTTGCGTTTGTCTATCAGAATTGGGCTGAGCCTGAGGTAGGTAAAAGCACATAAATGGCGGCCATCTGGGTCGTTTCGGGGCTTGGCATTTTCTAGTATCTTATTATAGCCTTCTCTATCATAGCATGGAAGAGCATTCTCACTAGCAACCGGTATGGAAACATCCCATGCAGCATTCAGCACCTGGAAATTAGAAAGATGGTGGCAAAATTAGATGTGGTTTGCCAGTACAACTAAGCTATAGTCTCATCCAAGGTCCACATTCCAAACTTATATAACCAACTGAACGGGCCAGATGCAAAGATTCTTATACTAGACTGAAATTAGGAGTCTGGTCAAAAATCTAAACCACTCTTATTCATGTTTTCTTTCTCCATTCATAACATCAAAGAAAACAGTTAAATCCATTTGTATCCTAGAACACAAACTAAAACAGAAATAATCCATTTCCATTACAATGTTTTCTACTTTAGTAAAGCCAGATTCCCAGAATTTTTATTTTTTTAAAAAAAAAGAGCTATTACCTGCCAAACTAATCCCTCGGGGTCTGCCATTGCCTTTGGGAAGCCCTCATGCTGATGTAAGGTGCGCAATTCAACACATGTGAAGTTTAATGCAACCTCGTGTTTCTTCAACATTGCTGCAATTGGTGCATAGCCATCACGATGTGCAGAATTGTAAAAACCAGTAGTCAGCTCTGCAGCATGGCTAGCTGTTTTATACCACCAATGAATACCTGATAGCTGGGAATGAAATCAAAGCAGAGCCACGATTGTTTACAACAAAATGCGGCGCAGAGTTTTCTTTTAGTTTTATTCAGAAACATATAATTTATATCAGTACAAAAAAGAGAACACGCTGCAGCACTGACCTTTGCAGCAATGCAACTGCCTTCGAAAGCCAAGTTGGCCAGAGCAAGCACACGATCACCATGATCAACCAAAAATTGAGAGTACCAATTAAGAAAGAACCTGCCATAGTAGCTGTCGTAATCACCTCCATCACGAAAGAATCCAGTCTCATGAGGTACAGAATTATAAGAACCAGCATTATTTGGTGCCCTACCCCAGAAAGTATGCCCTCTTTTCTCTGATGCTTTCCTTAGACTCTTCATCATATATTTATCATAACACTGAACTAAAAAAAAGGTTCCATTAGGGATCGGAAGATAAGAACTGAAAATATATCAATTAATGTTGAATCATCAAAACTGACGGGTAAATAAAAAGGTCCAATCGAATTACAAAAGTTATCTGACTATATGGTCATTTAAAATGTACCTGGAATGCACCTATACCAGGATATCTCCAACCAAACTTTACAGGATAAGAAGGATAGCGCAGCTCCCCACATGGACCCAATCCTACTTCAATTTCAGATATGACACCATCCACAAAGAAATCATCAAATTCTACACGAAAGTTCCTCATGTAGTCAAAGTAAACCTGCACTTATATATCAAGCCAATATCCTCTTAAAAGTTAGCCATGTACCAAAAGAAATAAATTTATTTGGCAAATGATTCAAGAAAAAAAAGCAAACAACAAGAGACTTGAGTTCTAAACTTCTCTGATCGTATATCATTCAAATCTGTGAGGATGAGAAATATCTGAAAACCATATATTGGAAAGCTTACTTTTAATTGCTAAACAATAAAAAGATTGGAAGATAAATTGGAAATTTATCAAAGATTGCTTTAAATGAACTTTATAAATCAACTTATTAATGTCCAGAGTCGCAGGAAGAGAGCAGAACCAAACAAGATAGAGAAAGTACGAAAATTTGTCAAAAGTTATCGGTAATAGATAGAAGCATAAATATCCAGTATAGCTTTATAACCAATTAACCATAATTAACTGTATTACTATTACCTCAACAGCAGTTCGGCCCCTTAACACCCGCTCCTTATCAATTCCCCATGTAAGGCATTCAGTGTTGCGCCTTCCTTGTTTATCTGTGAAATATATGTCAGGGTTGCTATCTCCAATTTCTCTTACCCACTGAGGGAGTGGAATATTCACATCATCGCCAACATTCCCTCCACATTCGTGAAATGACATTACAACCTGTGCCCATTTTTTATCAAGAACAGGGAAGATGATTTTCAAAAGATCAAGGGCCAAATAATCTCAGTTGAATTGTATTGATTTCCATGTAAATATTTCATATGAAACTAAACTAAGACATTGATAGATAAACAACAAGGAGCAAACCAGCTCATCTCAGCTTCAACTTACATAGTCTACGAAAGGTAATAACTCAGATCGTGTTAAAGATCAAGTAAGGCCATCACAAGCTCACAGTTTAAAGATAAAAAGTAAAGAGAGTACAAACATAACAAAATATGGATTAATGCACTATTACTCACCTGCAACTTAAGCCCGACATCACGCACAATTCGGAAAAGCCTCCGGTAGCCACTCCAATTATACGATTGAGGGGAATGCGCCTCAACTATCCCCCACCAGCAATCAACCATTACACCATCTACATTAACTGACTTCAAAATACTTAACTGATTCTTTAAACCCTCTGGATCAACCAACTCACAATTCATGTCAAGAACCCCAAGCTTCCAACCCCAACATTACATAACATAAACAACTTAGTTTTCGCCAAGCAACATTTCCCAAAAGAAATAATATTGAAACGAGTTTAAAATGCCTACCGGTAGCATAACATATACAGGAACATAAGGCGTGTCGGAAAAATCACGATGTAATGACCTCGGCCATGAGTCTGCATCCTACCAAAAATAGAGGCATTTAGCTTTCGATTCTCAGTTGATTTTTATTTCTAGTGAAAGCAATAATCAAAAACAAATAATGGATTAGAAACTTCGTGTTTTTTACCTGATTGTTATCAGTAGAATCACCGGCGAGTGAATAATCCTCTGTGCTTTCCCGTTTCTCTCTAATTAGGGGTCGAACCCGAGACGATCTGGAAATAGAATAAACTAAACCTCCCTTGACACGAAACGAATTGGAATTCGATGAATTCGGAGACCTAGAATGCAGTGCTGAGTAAGCTGTAGGCGATGTACGTGGCGGGTATAAACCATTGAAAAACTGAACGGAAACCGCCATTTCTAATTTTTTTCCCAGTAATTGCCGGAATTAGAAAGTAATTGAACACTCCGCAGAGATCAACTTCGAAATAAAATAAAATGAAAACATCTGCAGTTGTATGAAGAATTTACTTTATTTAGAAGAATCGGTGCATTGATTCTTTTGGGGTTTTTTTTTTTTTTACTTTTGCATCGGAAATTTTTTCGGACAACTCAACGGAAAAGAGGGAGCGATGAGTAATTTTCTTCTGGCGGGGAAATGAAGGAAAGAAAATACTTTACGGTGACGTTTTATTATTTAAGGATCCAAAAGCATTGCAACAGTCTACTACTATTTTCCCAACTCCCGACCGATTGCCGTTAGGCGTTAAGTGAAGTAAGCTAGGGGAATTGAAAATTGCATTTGATCGAGTCAGAGCTAGAATTTCGAATTACTCTAATTGAAAAAGTGATATTTTAGAGGTTTAAGTGTGAAATGAGTGTTTAAATTATTTTTTTAAATAAGTGTTTAAAATATTTTTTAAGCTAAATAAGTTTTTAATATTTTTTAAAGTTTCTATTTAGGTGTCTTGTTGTTAATCGCTATTAAAAAAATTGTTAGCTAATAAATACATGACACGTAACATGTTTTATTTTTAAAAATATCTTAAAATTCTCAAAATAGTCAACAAATTTTTAAAATTTTAAGTCCCAAATCTCGATTTTAGTCGTTGTCACTGTCAATCGCCGACGGCATGCGCACCATTTTCGTCACCGAATTTTCACGATCATTTCCCTTATTCTCTCATCGTCGATAGTCGATGGACGGCGTGCCTATCGTCGAAATAAAGTCGAACTCGTAAAAAAAACGATCGACGACAAATGATGGCCGATCAACCGATGAACGACGTTCAAGTCTTGCGGCAATAGAAGAAAATTTTGTTTTGTCGCCGACAGCATGATGAACGATGACGACAGTGGCTAAATTTAAGGATCTAAAGATTTTAGGGTTATTTTGTGAATTTTGATAAATATAGAAAAAAAAATTAAGTTACAATTGGACACCTAAATGGGTAATTTTGGAAACGTCACCTACTTCTACTTGGCCCGGAAAAAAAATGGGCACCTATCTGAAAAAAAATATATAGTTTGGGCACTTATTTGAAATTTTAGCCTATTTTATAAACCAAATCTTATTTGATTTTTTTCGAGTAGAATTCTTCGAGTTTCTGTTCAAATTTATTTGTAAACGTTTGTAATATTATAATACTAATTAGTTCCAATTTAAACGATTTTCTCTAGCTATATATAACTAAGAGACTCAGCTCGAACTTAAAAATTGATTCACTAATTACTAAAAATCTCAAGTTATTTAAATTTACATCTTATCACTCAAATTATATGTGAAACTTTTTAAGTCAAATCAAATTAAGATGAGTCAAGTATTTTTATATCAAATTAAGTTGAATAATTCATTTTTTTCTTTCTAGTCGGGTGATACCCACTTAGATATTTTGGTTTTACAGTGATTACTAAAATTATCATATCCTCTCGACATAATGGTAGACTCGTCATTTACTCCAATGATAAAGACAAAATCGTTATACCTTTCTAATTATTTTGTTCTATTTTCTTTTAATTTTTATTTTTTAAGATGAAATTGAATGAAATTAAAAGCATTCGGACTAAGATATTTTACTATATAATAAAAAAGTTGCATTTTTAGGGCTGTTGAGTTATGTTGATATTGAATTATAAGTATAAAAATTAAAATTATATGAATAAAATTTTAAAAAAACAAAAACAAAATAGAATTATGTGTTTAAATTTTAATATTTTGATGTTTAGAAATTTCGGAGCCCAATACTATTTCATCTTTATATGATGAAAGGAGAGAAAACAATATTATGAGCCTAATAGAGTAGCTAAAACTAAAACTATATTCGGTGTACTAAGAAAAATTCGGCAGTCCAATGTAGCATTCGTAATTAGTTTTGATGATTAAATAGTGTCGAATGTGCGATTCCGGTGTTTCTTGTTTCTGAGCTTTATTTGAAGATAGTTGAGGGGTATTTTGAGTGTAGAGTGTACTGTTGTTTTCGATGTTCTGTGTCTTCAGGTCTCGCATTGAGTGTGTACTGTTGATGCTTCGTGTCACCGAGCTTCACTTTAGGTTTGTGGTTATGATTTTGTATGATTTTGTTTTGATGATTTGATGAGATTTTGAATATAGTTGGACCTTTTGTGCCATGTATGATGACTGTTATGATGTTAGCATGTTCTTAGGCGATTAGCCATAGAGCCACATGTTTATTATCCTTGTCTTATTGCTCGTACTAGTTTGTATGTTTATATTTGTGATTCACATAAAATATATTAAAGTATATGTGTACGTACCACTGAGCAACCTTCAGAATTATTGTTTCCGCATGTAGGTTGGTAGATCGTTCGTGAGCTCGAGTAGCACTATCAGTATGAAATTTCAACAAGCGGTGATTATTAAAGATACTTGTATTTAATGGGATGTATATTCATAAGTCCTTACTAAGTGGAGTATATATAAATATTTTAAATATTTGAAGCCCTTTAAATTGTAAATTTTTGAAACGGGTCCATTATGGATTGAAAAATTGGCGAGTCGAGTCGGCGACCCAATGTAATATTTTAGATCTTCGGGTCGGATCAGATATTACAATGATCTTGACTTACTACATAAGTTATGGCTGCAACCAATAAAAACTACTTAATTCACCATATTTCTTTATCGTCAATTCAATTATATAATAATTTTTAGAATAATTGTTTTCAAGTGACATGTAAGAAGTGTGGGTGTTTATAGTAGGTTAATCGTACCGTTTAGCCTAAACGGTCGGTTAAATGTTATAAAGATTATTAAATTTTGCTAACTGTAACGTAACAGTTAAAAACGATTAACCGCAAACAATTAACCATTAAGACACGTTTAATTGACGGATTGGTAATAGGTTAACCAATAACTTATTAGATTTTTTTCCACACGTTCTTCTTTTGAGAATAATGAAACTATCTTCCCGATAAATATTATATAAAAAAATGTTCAGAAAAAAAAACTTAAATAGTGAGATTCTAAACACTAACTTCATACTTAATTAAAAAAAATACTTACATACTACAAAATTCTAACACAACACAAAATACAAAAAAACTTCGTACTTAGTTTCAAGTTTCAACCGTGTTCAACACATAGCAATACACCATCAAAGTTCAGAACATAGAAAGACACCATCAAAGTTCTAAAGATAAATGTTTAACTAACAAAAAAAAAAACATAAGGTAAATGAAACTTCAATGAGTTAGTACCACAAGCCACAAAAGTTAATTCTATGATTAAATCACTAAAGGCCTTCACCAATTTATATATGTATAAATAATTTAAAAACGGTTAACATATAGGTTAACCATTTGTCAACATTCGTAATCATAATCATAACCATTAACCATCATTTTTAGCGGTTCAGTTAATCAACTTATAAAATGCAACAGTTATATCGATTAACCGTTACAGTTAATTATGCACACCCCTAATAAAAAGATTAGTGAAGATTGACCGGTTGAAAAATTAATAAAATGTATATTTTTTATTAATTTGGATCATGACTTATGTGATAAGTCAGTACGATAATATATTTTTATTTTTATAATAACAATATGTCATTAATCGAATACAATATACGAATAATTATTTAAAAAATAGCTAAAGTTGAAATTGGATGATGGGTATTTTGGATATGCACATTATTGTAATATTTATAATAATTAGATTCTGATAGCCGTAGGTCATGGATCATCATTCGATATCACATGCTTGATGTTATGATTAAAGAGCCCTCCAACAATCACATGTTTTAATTTTTAATCTGAACCCTCTCATCATATCATATCTATGCTCCGTCTCATCGAAAACTCTGCATTCACTTTTCCAACACATTTTTTTAACATAACTTTACCAATACAAATTAAATTAAATTAAATATATAACACATTTTCAACAAAAATGTTGTATGGAGTATGGACTATGGAGGATAGGATGAGTATATTCGAATAAAATTTAAGAGGAAATATTATATGTTCTGGTTGGAAAATTTTATTTTCATAAATGGATTTAATGTAAGATTTAATGATTTAATTAAGGATTTATGATAGGGTCTAAATTGTAACCTTGTAGGGTATTGAATTTAATAGTTATGGTTAAAATTTAGGTCATAATAAAAAATGGATAAACTACATCAATCATCACTTAACTTTCTTCTCACACTTATTCTGGTCAGTATATTTTAACAATTTTTAATTTAATAACATAACTTGCGAATTGTTAATATTTTGCCCAATCTCAAATGACATGGTTATACAAATAGAAAAAATTGTTTAACCTTTAAAAAAATTTGGGTATTGTTTTTTTTTTTACTTTGCTTATTAAATTCACCATATTACCATATTTGATATTTTAATAAGTAAAATAAAAAATATTACTCAAATAAAATATTCTAATTAACCAATCAATCGATTATTCAATTTAATTGCTACAATGTAAGATCGAGAATTGAATAATTTGAATTTAACAATTAACCAAAATTATTTTTTAAGGATTAATCAAACCCGATTTTAAGTATAAATTTTTAAAATAATAAAAATAAGTCACTTTCAATAATTTGGTGGTAACTGATATAGTTTATCCTATTAATTTACTGTATTTATATAGGATGAGTGTTGAAAATTCATCAACTTTGATGCTGAGCTGTGATGTGATGTGCCAGTTAAGTCCATGAACGTTATTTGGCAGATGACAGCGTCAGGAGGCCGTCTCGTCAATCAAATGATGTGTCTCTAAAGTCCAACCTTTCCATTCTTCTTCATAGTAAAAGCAAGGCTAAATGTTTAATTAATTAAGAATCTAATATTTTAAGACTTTATATAATGATTTAATTTTGTAAAATAAGTAAAGGCTTGATTTTTTACAAATTATAATTAAATACTTATATACACCAATTAAAATAGTGCTTTTAAAAATTACGTTAATATGACATTTTGATTTAAGTAAACTTTACTCGAATAAATAAAATAGATAATAACTCACGATAATTGATCAAATAAGCTAATAATGGCTAAAAAACAAGTTATTTTGCTTTGTGCTTAAATAAAAATTCAACCCCTAAAATATATTTTATATTTGTTAACTCTTAAATTATTGTTTGGCCAGAATAAGTATTTAAATCATTATTTTTAGTCACTTTAAGTCTGGTAGTTATTTAAGTCAAAAAAATATTTCGACCAACAAAATGTTGACACGTCACAATTTTTTTCACTAATAGATAGTTTTGGGACTAAAAGAAAAAAAACCAATTTAGGTACTTATTTTGACCAAAAAATAATTTAAGAACTTAAAGTGACAAAAAATAATAATTTAAATACTTATTTCGAACAAAAAATAATTTAAGAGCTAAAAACAAACAAAACACCGAATTTAAGGGCTAATTTTTCATTTAAGCCTTTCGCTTTACTTTGGCACTTTTTTATTTGTGCTGTGTAAAAATGATTTTTATATATAATTATTAATATTTAATTTATTAACGGACTAATTTAAATTGAATACTTTGTAAATTTATTATAGAAATGAATTTTTCAATTCAATTTATTTTATTCACAACCGAACTCCGATAATTATTCCATGTTTTCCATATAGTATGGTTCTTTACCTAACAATTTCCACTGAACAACATAAACAAATTATCATTTTTCACTCATCATTCATGGATGCTGGCTTTGGTTTGTTTTGTTGCGCGAGCAAAAGCAAAACTGCTACAATAAAAGGAGACACAAATCAAGGCACCACAATAATTATAAAACTTCCTAATGCTTATTTCAATTATGAAAACAGAAAAAAAAACATATAAAATTTAAAACCTCCTAACTAAATGGATGATATGCAGAATAGAATAAACAATGGAAAATTCGCAGAGGGTGGGGGGCACCCTTCGTCCAGTTGCTTAATGCTATTCAATCGGTTCTTTACCATAAAAGCCTGCCAATCTCCCTTTTTTACTGTTCATGCCTTTTACAAACCTCACCTACCGTTCTTTTCCTTCATCTGTATTTTTTTTAGGTAAACTACATAAATGGTCCCTCGACTATGCTCTAAATTTTTTGCGTCCTCAACTATTAAAAGTTACAAACTAGCCCCACAAACTTAAAATAATAATAAATTAATCTGAAACTGTTTAAAATGGTGATGTGGCAGTTAATATAAATTGATATAATTATATAATTAGCCCTCAAGTTCTACACTTATTTTAATTTGACCATAATTCTAAAAAATTAACTCAAATAATTTTAATAATCTATCAATTTAATTCATCTTTTTTTTCTATTTCTCCTCTCATTTAATTCTCCGATTCATTTTCACAAAAGAATAATTATTTCCCTATACACTCATGGCACATGGCTTTCGCATTTCCTTTCTGCCACAAAACACGTACTGCCTAGGAATCAAATTTCCCTAAAATTGAAATCTCAACACTCACATCGAAATACACGCACCCATGGAACCCATTCCAAATCCTTCTTCTTTTTATATTATTGTTGCCTACCAGTTGACACACACCGAACTTGGCAACAATTGCCACAAAATTAGTAGGGCTGGAATCACAAGGAAACCGCGACAGTGCCACTGCCCAGCTTCAGCTACTCCATTTTTATTTCGTTACGTGCAATTTATCGAACATAATCGGTGCACTCTAATATGGGGCTCTTAAATAGATTTTGAGGTGAAAATGAATTGAAGAAATAAAGGAGAAGAAACATAGAAAAGAAGATGGACTAAATTGATAGATTATTAAAATTACGTGAGTTAATTTTTTAGAATTAGAGTCAAATTAAAATAAGTGTAGAACTTGATGGCTAATTATGTAGTTATATCAATATATATTAACTGCCACATCATTAGCCGTTAAACTTTTAACGGTGTCAGACCAATTTGTTACTTTTTTAAGTCGGGAGATCAGGCTGTAACTTTTGATAGTCGAAGGATGCAAAAGAAAATTATAGAATAGTTGGAGGACCATTTATGTATTTACCCCTTTTTCATCCTTTAGGTAAAATCAGTCTTCGTTTAGGTGTTGGTTTGAGATAAATTTCTTAGTGTTAAAAGAACAAATAAGTACTTTATTACAAGGACCTCTTGGGTATTGTAGTGTGAATAGAAGTCTATGTAACTTTTCGGTGTTCTATATATGCTCTTGTATTAAAAAATTATATTAAGATTTAGAGTTATAGTTTAGGGAGAGAGTCTAAGAAATTAGGAGTAGAGTGTATTTTTAAAGTTTAGAGTTTATGATTTATGATTTGAAATTTAAAATTAGGGCTTAGAATATAATTTTTTAGTACTGCAGCATAAAAAAAACATAATTTTTTTTTTGTCAAGGATCATGTTTGGGATTTATAACTTTTTTAATAACACTTTTTAGTTAAAATTTTACCCTTTGCAGTTATATACAAATAAGGGTAAAATAGTAATTTAATATAGCGGATCGAGTGGATCATGACAAATAATTATGATAATTGTTCTATATTCGATGTCCGAAAAAAGTCTACCCTAACCTTATTGTACTACATTACAAACAATCAGTTGATGTAATGGGATGAGACATTAGATCATTTAAATAATATTAGAGCTTCGAGTGCTGACGTTGTGAATAAAACAATTAGATTAAAAAGATCGCTCTCAAAAGTCATAATAGACTTTTACAGTATCCGATCTAGATTAATTAGTCAATAAATTAAATACCGATAATTATAAAAAATTAACCAAGTTAAAATTCATTGGATAATTCAAAATATTGATACTGATTTCGATTTACTATTAGAATGGGGGCATATTGACTGTACAGCCAAAACCATAGTAAAACTTTCTTTAGTTTAAGGATGCTCGGAAGTCGGAATGAATTAACTTCAGAACCTATTCATCAATATTATACTATACGAATATATCAATTAATAGTTAAAATATATTTCAATTATAATTCAAAAAAATCTAAAATATAAAACTGCAAAAATATTTCAAAACCTTAATTTTATTTACTAGTAGGGGTGGGAATTGTCGGGTACCCGGTTTATCCGGGTACCTCATTAAACGGCCCGTGTCCCGGCCCATTATATCTGGATATCCGGGATTCGGGTACCCGTAAAAATCGGATACCCGGTTTTTATTTTAAAATTAAAAAAATTACATGTTAAACACAAAAATATTAAAAAAAAATTAAACTTAAAACTTAAAAGAATATAATACAAACATAGAAAAAATGTAGAGATTTAAACTTAATTTTAGAGTGAAAATATTAAGAAACATAAAATTAAAATATAATTTTAAATATAAAAAATATATATTAAATTTTATCGGGTCGGGTCGGATACCCGGTAAGAAAAAACTTTCGGCCCGTGTCCCGGAAAATTTGCCGGGTCGGATAATTTTTTTTCCAGAAATTACCTGATATTTTAGTTTCGAGTCGTCGAATTTTCGGTTGGGCCAATTGGGTCAGACCAGTGTCATTATAACCAGGTAACAGAATTTTTTTCCTGCAAGTTCTGAATTTTCCGGTATGAAATTTAATGTTTGGTAAATTTAATGCTACCAGTAAATATTTAGACGTATATAAAATAAAAATAGAATATTTAGACATATAATATATATATATATATATATATATAATATCGATAAGTTGATTTAAAGAGACGAGACGCTAAAATTTTTAAATAAGTTTAAGAAGTAATTTTTTTTGATAAGGAGTTTAAAAAGTAATTGAATTGAGAAGGTTATCTCTATAATAAATTTTTATGTGTGACATGAATTAATCTATCAATAAATCAGTTGCGTCAATAATTGTACAATAAGTCAAGGCAAAAAGGCCAAAAGTGCTCATAATGTTTGATTAAGTATTAATTTTGACACATATTTTTTTTAACATTTTGACCTTCAACTTTTCATGTTGAGTTAAAAATGGTCTATCAATGAATAAAATTCGTCTGTTCACTAACGATAAACATTTTTATTTGCGCGTGACAACGCTACATGGCATCATATGCTAACATAGCAGTGCCATGTTTACAAAGATTCTGCAATTTGACATTGAGATGAAACAAGCTTAAGCTTTTATTAATGATTGCTCACGCCTTAATTACTCAATGTATAATGCCACATAAGACCTTCATATTATTTTAAAGTGTTCTTTGTTGATTAGCTAATAACTTTCATCTATTGATAGATATTTTAACTCAAAATAAAATGTTAAGAGTCAAAATACGTTAAAAAAAATTAAAATCAAGGTAACTATTCATTTAAACGAGTATTTTGTAACCTATGTAAAAAAAAAAAACAAAAAAAAACGTGATGTTGTCTGTTTAGGCTCAAAGTAAAGATTTTGCCTTTATGAAGACCAAACAAGAAAAGTTACACGGATTAAAGCTGTCACATCTTATGCCTACTGATCTGTAGACTATAGTATGGACCGAACCCATTACTACTTACATTATTTGATTCCCTATGATTTAACACTGCATTTATTTGTTTGAATAAAATGCCAGTTGTTTATTTGTTAAAAAACACTGTATTTATAAAGAATTAATTAATAATTGATTTACCTTCCAGAAAAATAATAATTCATTTAAATATCATAGTCTATATTAAATTAAAAAATAATAACAGTCCTTATTTCTTCGTACACGTAACTTTCTATATTATTTACTGTTTTTCGTCGGTAAAAAGTAAATATTCAGCATTGGCTATTCATTGTTATTGTCATTGTGGAAAAAAGGGCACTCCTTTACGAGTTTATATATATATATTTTCTTACTCATAATTACTGCTTTATAAAAGTTCGAGCCTAAATGTACGAAAATGTAGCATAATTTTAATTTATTAAAATATAAAACATTTATATAATAGCAGCTTGATCCTACTAGTATTAATTAATTGGCCTAAAGTAGCGATTTCTTTGGTTTCATGGTCGTACGGGTGAGAAATTATATCATAGGCCCGGCTCGCCACGTCATCCATGGTCCCAATCAATAAAAAACATTAATTTCATTAATTTTTTCCATATCATCTTTTACCAAGTGAATCTACAATAGGTAAAAAGTGTTTTTTAATTTAATTTACAGTAAATCTGAGTGAAGATTCACTTGGTAAAAAAATGACATGGAAAAAAATTAATAAAATGAATGCTTTTTATTGGTTGGGACCATGGATGACGTGGCGAGCCGGGCCTATGATATAATTTCTCCGTACGGGTACTCGTCGTGATAGTATAAATTAAAATCGTTATATTTATTTTTTTATTTTTAATGTGTCTCGGAAAATTTAAATTAATGTCTCACAAATACAACATTTACTAGTGTACTCTTCAATCAATCGCTCTCGGTTGCCGTGATTAAGGGGGATAATATAACACGACCCCATTCAGTTTGTGACCTCGGTTAATGGCCGAATGAGTAAAAATATTCATATTATTTTATATATGTTAAAATCTCAATATTTATTTTACGAATGTTTTTTTTTTGACCAAATAAACTTGTATTTAAGAAAAGGAAGGTTACATGAGAAGTTCGGAAGGAATACAATCATGGTTCCACTCTACTGGACCCATTTGATTCTTAGCATGCTTTGCAAGCCAATCGGCTGCCTGATTACACATTCTAGGAGCAAATTCGAAGCAACAATGCAAGAAGGAAAGAGCTGTCCTCTTGATATCCTCTTCAATCGCAGAAGTCTCCCAGCATGCTGTAGACTTAGAGTTAATTCTTAGGATTCCGGCTTGATTGTCCGTTTCAACAATGATCTTGTTGTAGCCTTTATTTTTTGCCATTAAAATCCCCATTCTGATGGCCAAGGTTTCCGCCACAGACACACTCGGCGCCAAACATGGTTCGGAGAAACCTACAAGCACTAAACCAGAGCTATCCCTAACAACTGCCGCGAGGGAGCCCTTACCGGTATTCCTATCGAAAGCTGCGTCACAATTCACTTTGACGAAGCCTGATGGCGGGGGAGCCCATCTTTTGATTTCCTTCGCACAGGCCAGTTTCCCATCCTTATTCTTCCTCACTGTCTGGGAGAACTCCGTAAAGTGGTGCTCAGCATTTAGACATACATCCAGAGGAGGATCCTTTCTTCCTTCAAAAAGCAATTTGTTCCTTGATTTCCAGATAGACTAGAGAAAGAAAGCAATGTGTTCCATTCCATCTTCGAAAGATGGGGAGGCTTTAAGCTCATTTATCTTCATCCACCATTTGGGGAAACCCGGGAAACCCCTATCCGACGGAGAATAGCTGAAGTTGGAAGCTTTCCAGACTGCTTGAGCAAACGGACAAAAGAAAAGGATATGTTCCACTGATTCCCCAAAACCTCCACACCTGGAACATTGATCTGGTTCTCTGGACAATCCATGCATCCGTTCCTTCAATGCTGTTTTTGACGGTACAATATTATGACATAACCGCCAGAGAAAGGATCGGATTTTGGACGGAACTTCAAGCTTCCCTACAGAGTTCCAGAGTTCTTTTTTTAATTTGGGATCATCACTTGAAGACGGAAAGGCAGAAGCTAGCGATTTATCCTCCAGGAACCGATATCCAGATTTCGCCGTGTAATCCCCATTCTTGCTTCCCATCCAAATAAATGAATCTTGTATGTTAGGTCCCCCTATCGGAACTTTCAAAATCGCTTCAGCCTCCACCGGGCCAAACATTCTGTAAATTTTCTGCTCATTCCACGTTCTTTGATCTGTGTTAATCAGAGAGCTTACCGAAGGTATTGACCCTATTGCTTGATTATCTGTTGCTGGTTTATAATTCTGGAGCTGGGGTATCCAGTTATCAAACCAGGTAGAGATGTTCCTACCATTACCAACTCTCCACAGAGCTCCAGCCTTAATAATCTCAATCCCCTCACGAATTTCAGACCAAGCCCAGGATGGATTGGAGCACTTAGGGATGTCAAGTATATTACCATTTGGAGCATAGATTCCCCGAAGGATTTTTGCCAGAAGTGATTCAGGTTCTTTTATCATCTTCCATGCAATCTTGGTCACCAGAGCCTTATTGAAAATTCTCAGGTCTCTAAAGCCCATACCTCCCTTATCCTTCGGTCTACAAAGATCTCGCCAATTTATCCAATGGATGCTTCTCTCTTTTTCCGCATTGGTGTTCCACCAAAATCTAGCGATCATAGAGCTGATTTCATCACAGAAAGTAACCGGAAGGAGGAAGCATTGCATCACATAGGAAGGAATAGCTTGAGCCACCGCTTTGATAAGAACTTCTTTTCCAGCGCTATTTAGGAACCTAGCTTTCCATCCCTTCAGCCGGTTCTGAACGCGTTCTTTTATAAAGGCTAGTGTTTCTTTCTTACTTCTCCCCCAGAAAGAGGGAAGCCCAAGATATCGAGCATCTTCTTCCATTGGCTTGAAGCCCAGCACATTGGTAAGGTGGACCTTTTTACTATTGCTCATATTGGGAGAGAAGTAAACAGATGATTTCTTAATGCTTACTGTCTGACCTGTAGCCGATTGGAAAACCCGGAGAATTTTTAGAATGCCTTCACAATTCTCAGCACTAGCATCCGAGAACACAAGGCAATCATCAGCAAACAGAAGATGGCTAAGAATTGGACAGCTCCGCTTTATTCTGAGTCCCTGGAAATTCTGCTCAGCGCATTCCTTCTCAACTATCCACGACAAAGTACTGGATATGATCGTAAAGAGAAAAGGAGATAACGGGTCACCCTGTCTCAAGCCTCTACCCGCTTTAAAATCTCTCATACGTTCTCCGTTCACCACAAGCAAAAAGGAGACAGTAGTGATGCAGATCATAACCCTATTTATCCACCACTCACAGAAACCCATCCTTTGCATGACGAACCGCAAAACTCCCCAGTCAACTTTGTCGTAAGCTTTTTCCAAATCAATTTTCAGGGTCATTTTCCCAGTTTTTCCTTTCCTAGTTCGCTTTATAGCGTGGAAAGCTTCATTTGCCAGTAAGATGTTATCATGGATTGATCTTCCTCTGACAAAAGCTGACTGATATTGTAGAATGATCTCCAGAAGTATAGGCTTTAGCCGAGAGGCCAAAGTTTTGGTGATGACCTTTACTGAAAAGTTACACAAACTGATGGGTCTAAGCTGTGACACTTCGGCGGGGTTCGGCTTTTTTGGGATGAGCACTATATTAGTTTTGTTTAGGTCGGGATCCAGCTCTCCATTCCTGAAGAAATTTGTTACCATACCAATTAAGTCCTCTTTCACCGTGTCCCAGAAATTTTGATAGAAACATCCGGGAAAACCATCTGGACCTAAGGCCTTTGTTGCGCCCATGTCAAAAACCGCCTTTTTGATCTCTTCTTCTTCCACTCCTTTGCTGAGGGCATCATTCATGGCTCGCGTGATAAGGCTGAGAATGTAGTCCCGAAGATGGCCAGGGTCGGCGGATGGATCCCGCATGAAAACTTTACCTAATGAAAATAATCATAGCCCAAGCTTGTCCTCTTTAAACATTTTCAGGTCCTTAAAGTTTTATACATATGCTCCCTTTTTTTGTTGTTACCAGAGTCCCAACGCACGTTAGTCCTTTATTTTTACACCAATCAATCATTAGTTTGGTCCTCAACACCTGTTTGCCCATCATATTTAGTGCTCAACGAGCATTTGATGGTAACTAGAAAATGTAACTTTTGGCCAACGAGCGTTTCCCCCTAATGTTAGTTTGCAGCAACAATGACAAAGAAATAGTAATGTAATATTAGGGTGCAGTTGACTGCTCTAAAAAGTACATTTTATATAAAAATATTAAAATTGTATCAAAGTTTTTAATAGTAATATTAAAATTGATTATACTTATGAAATCAACAATACTTATTGTAGTAATACAAAAATTTCTTTTATCTCATACTTTGTTTTGACCCTATTATATGAAAATTCTGACTGCGCTATAGACCATTAATATAAAAGATATGATACATTATTAAACTTGTAAAAAATAAATTTATTAAACTTCATTTTTAGTAATGTATTAATCATTTTATTTATTAATAATAATTGCAGTCATAAAGGTAGACTTGATGAAACTCGTTGGACCAATTAACTAAAGGAAGAAAGGACCAGGAAAACGGTGCAATGAATAATTGCCCGACAGAAATTATGTTTTCCATTTATTTAAAAACAGTAAAGTTGAACTTAACAAGTGATCCGATGAAAAAACAAATATGTTCTTTTTAAAAAAATTTAAGTTTAAATTATTTTGTTTGTAAGGTGTATATATTATCAAAAGATTAAAAATATGTATGAATAAATTCTACGTTGTAATCACCTTAAGATTGTTAAAAAAACAGTAAAATATACCAATAGCCATTAAACTATGGAGTATTAGAATAATTTTTTTATCATTAAACTTTTAAAAGTTATAAAACAAACATTAAAATTTTATTTTGATAATGTCAAAAAAATTGATATATTTTTTAAAAATATATAAATTCCATACTTTACTTTTAAAACTATAAATATATTACTCATTAATTTAATATGCCACATCATTCCTTAACGGAAACTAATGATATAGTGACCATTTTGTAACTAAAATAGATTAATGTCTGATTTATAAATTTTTAAAAGTTTAGTGACCATTTTCGTACTTCACCTTTTAATAACATGGTTACCTGTTTTTTTATTAATTTCAGACATTCTTAACCTTGCTATTTTCGATCTTAAAAAAGAACACACAAATGATATAAGCTCCAAAAATTGTCTGTCTCGGGTCCTGTCCTGTTTTTTTTGAGTTTGGACATATCCAGGCTACTGAAAGCAAAAAAATCTTATCTGGGTTAGCTTGGGGGAAAAAGACCAGCTTGAAAAATTCCAGTCATATTTTGTTAATGTAAAAATGGCTAATGCTGTTAAAAGCCAGGTTGGTGTGGTGCCAGAAAACTTAAGGAAACAGCTTGCAGTTGCTGTAAGGAGTATTCAATGGAGCTATGCAATCTTTTGGTCTTTATCAGCTACACAACAAGGGTATTTTTCGGCTTTTCCCATTCGTGTTCATCGACTTTAATCCGATTTTTGTTAAGTTTCTTCCTTTTTTTTTAACTTTGATAATCATCAGGGAGCTTCAATGGGGAGATGGTTACTACAATGGAGACATCAAGACTAGGAAGACTGTACAAGCATTGGAGCTTAAAGCAGCAGATAAAATTGGCCTACAGAGGAGTGAACAACTGAGACAGCTTTATGAATCTCTGTTGGAAGGTGAAACTGATCAAACTAAAAGGCCTTCTGCTGCATTATCTCCGGAGGATTTGTCTGATACAGAGTGGTATTACTTGGTTTGCATGTCCTTCGTGTTCGATATCGGACAAGGGTAATAATACTAATGGATCCTTAATGTCTTCTATGTGTTTGTTGTTTTGTTGTTCTGTTTATTTTCAGTTCTTGTTTTTGCATTGTTGCATAGGTTGCCGGGAAAAGCACTTGCCAGTGGTGAAACCATATGGTTGTGCAATGCTCAGTATGCAGATAGCAAAATATTCTCCCGCTCTTTGCTTGCAAAGGTTGGTCTTTTTCCCCTGGCTGGTACGGTATCAGAAGTCAGAACTGCGTTACAAGATTGCCTATTGACTGACATTATTTGCCTGTGAACTTGGTTTTTACATGACTCGAATTCGATGTCCATCGTTTCCCTTAGAGTGCATCTATTCAGGTCAGATTATATCAAACTGTTCATGAAATTCGTCGTCTGATCGTCGTTTGCTGATTCGTTATCTTCACATTGTTTGGTCGTATTGGCTGTTATTTTTGTTCTGCAGACTGTGGTGTGTTTTCCCTACCTTGGTGGTGTTATTGAGCTTGGTGTGACTGAACTAGTAAGTTCCTTTCTGATCTTGCTTGGGAGATTTGAGTTTATTATGTAGAGATAAATGTTGGTTTCTCTGAAATTTCTGAATTCTTAAGGTTCCGGAGGACCCGAATCTGCTTCAGCATATTAAAGCTTCGTTGCTGGACTTCTCGAAGCCGGTTTGCTCTGAGAAATCTTCTTCGGTCCCTCGTAATGCAGACGATGACAAAGATCCTATATGTGCCGAGGCCAACCATGAGATGGTTGATTTGTTGGACTTGGAGAACCTCTATTCCCCTACTAAGGACATCAAATTCGATCACGAGAAATTCAACGAATTTCGTGAAAGTATCAATGAAGATTTCAATATCGGTTCCCCTGATGAGTGTTCGAACGGCGGTGATCAAAATCACCAGATGAATGACTCATTCATGCTCGAAGGCATGAACGGTGTTGCTTCTCAAGTTCAAAGTTGGCATTTCATGGACGACGACTATGGTATTCGAGACAAAGCTGCAATCTCATCTCCCAAGCGGGGAAGTGTAAGCCATTCTCGTTTTAAAGAACTCCACCAAGGCAATCACACGATACTAAGCTCTTTGGATCTCGAAGTTGACGATGACTTGCACTACAAAACAACTGTTTCTGCTATTCTAAGAAGTTCGAACTGGTCGATCGAAAGCCCCGGTTTTCATACATGTGGCTATAAATCTAGTTTTATCGGTTGGAAGAAAGAAGGGGCGGCAAATTTTCATAGACCAAGGGCACAACAAAACATATTTAAAAAGATTCTATTTGCAGTGCCTCTAATGCATGAAAGCAATTCTCTTAGGTCTCTGAAGGAAAATGGTAGAAAAGGTTTCCTTGGGAAACAAGAAAGCGATGGTAATGCCATAGGATGTGCTTTACCAGAGAAAAGAAGGGAGGAAGAGAAATTCCGGGTCCTCGGGTCAATGGTTCCGTCCATCAGCGAGGTTAATCGACTTTCATCCACACTATATATGTTATCTAGACATCCACTGTGGCATATACATATACATATACATATACATATAGTGTTCTACAAACACAGTGCTTGTTTTTGCAGGTTGACAAAGAATCCATTCTCAAGGATACAATTCAGTACCTGAAAGAACTAGAAGCAAGGATAGAAGAATTGGAATCTAGCAAGAATTCAATGGAGTTCGAGGCGAGGCCTAGACGGAATTGCCTGGATGTGGTGGAGCAGACATCGGATAATTACGAAAACAGGAAATTTGGCAGTGTAAAAAAGTCTTGGATGAACAAGAGGAAGGCTTGTGACATCGATGAAAGCCTCCACGAAAACGGTTCGGATTTGAACAGGGGTACACCAAAAGATGGCCTTAAACCTGATGTGAAAGTAAGCATAAAAGAACTGGAAGTTATAATTGAAATAAGGTGCCCTTCCAGGGAATTCTTGTTGATGGATATCATGGAAGCTATAAACAGCCTACATTTGGATGCTCACACGGTTCAATCGAGCACTCTCGACGGTCTCGTTACATTAACCCTGAAATCTAAGGTTGGTTCGATTAGGCTAGTTTATAATAGAATCATCTGTCCTTTTCTGTTCCACTTTTAAGGATAACCTGTCTTTTTTTCTCTCCCAGTTTCGAGGAGCAGCCATTGCACCTGCAGGGATGATTAAACAAGCACTGCAAAGAGTTGCAACTAAGTGATGATGGGAAACCACATCCACATCATAAACTAATCATCGACCGGCATTTAGTTTGTAGGATTTCTGGGTTCAGTTTGCTGCCTTCTTGTAAGAAAATGCAGAGTTAAATGAAGAAAAAGACTGATGTTTTTTCTTAACATGCATTTGTTGTCTGCCATTGTAGCCTTCCTCTTGTCTACTGTAGTGTTAAAATACTACCCACTTCCAGTTTTTATTACAAAGGCTATAAGTTGAATCTCAGTTAAGATTCAAGAATTTGGTCTAAAAATATTAAACCAAGACTCCATCTACGACACTATTTGACAATTAGCGGATATTAGCTTATAACTGATTACGTTTGTTGATTTGACTAATAGATTATATCATTATGTAAAAGTATTTGGTAAAATTAACTAATAATTGATAGTTGTTTGATTATTTAAACAAGCAAAATAATATATAAGAACATAGTTATATTCGATACTTATTTGAATAGTTTATTAGTTATCAATATTTTGTATCTATTAATATTAATTAGATTATGAAAAATAATTTTTAATATAACATTACTAAGCATATTTTAATGATCTTTATATTAATTTATTATTTATATAATTATTTTTAATACAATTTAGTTAATCATTAAATTTAAATACAAATATAAATGTGTGAGAATAAAAAGAAAAAAATATAAAAAATATTAATTTACAAATGTCACAATTTAGTATTAGTTTACTAAGCATATTTGGAGATTTTTTATAATTGTTAGGGTAAAAGGGTTTTTATAACTCTTGTGTCAAATCCTTTAATTTCAAAAAGCTCATATTAGCAGTTTTTTCAAAATTAAAAGTTTTACCCTAATCCGCTATTTTAATATGCTCTTTACCAAACATTTAAATTAGCAGATTTGACCAGTCTAATTTTTAATTTTAACTTAAATCTTTATTTACCAAACATGACTGCTTAATATTTGAGCTTTCCAATTAGGCCTAACAAGCCACAAATGAGAGTGCAAGTCTAATGAACTGGTTTTTATTTTCCCCTTCCAATCCAACATGTCTGACTCACCAAAGTTGAAAGCCCATGGCCATGAGGTTATTTCCAAAAATGGGGCATATAGTTTCCAATCTAACTTCCGACCAATCTAACAACTGGGCCCTATATACATGATACTGAATGGGTCGTATTTTCTGAAAATTTTAATTTTAATTTTTATAAATTTTAAATTTTTTATTAATAATTCAATCTCGTATCTTTGAATTTTACGTTCCTAACATAAATTTTTGCGTCTGTTTCTGATATGCACCCTATGAGTTTGAAAAATTTTCCTCAAATTTTGTGATTATTCTACGGGTTTAGTTTATGTAATTTAGTTTGATTAATTTTAATTTTTGTATATGTCAAGTTTTAAATTTTTAATAATGATGGAAATAATACAAGGATATAAAGTGATCATACTGGAGAATATAAACCAAATTTACAATTTACCCATGACTAATAATATAATATAAAATATAAACATTTGTTATAATAATATAAAAATGCAAATAAAATATTCAAATACAAACCTACCATGCTTGTCCAGATACAAATTCTCTAGTCTTTTCGGTGCATTTATTTATGTTCCATGCTTAAAACTAAGTTTAGCGTTTAAGATTTTAGGTTAGGGGTTGTAATTAGAGTTTAAAAATTAAAGTAAGATGTATTTTTTAGGGTATAAGGTGAGGGATTTATGATTTAGAATGTAGGGTTAGGGCTTAGAATTTAGTTTTGTAGTATTTTTTAGTGTTGGGCATAAGAAGAGACACCGAAAAAGAGACATGAGATTTTTATCCATCTAATTACAGATAAAAACCATTTGTCCCTTTTTATTGTCCTTCTTAACTCCAACACTGGAAAATTAAACCTTAAAATTTAAATTTTAAACTCTAAAAAATACACTATACACTTAATTCTCTAAACACTAATCCTAAACCATAATCCTAAACTTTAAACTTAAACTCAAAATCTATTTTTTCAATTGAGCTATAGGTAGAAGATTTCTGTTCGTTCGTCCTATTATCCGATAATACTGAGTGAACCAAAACTTCTTGCAAAATTTCCAAAACAACTCGAAACCCAGCAATCGTACGGTCAAGATTCCTTGTTCCTTCGTTGTGCAAAAAAAAAAAAAAGTGTTTTAGTGTGTTCCTTTTGGAAAGATGGTTAGGAGGGAAGGATTTCAAATGGAACTCAGATTGCTACATATCTTCAATTGTTTCGAATTCAAATCTATTTTAAACAAAAGAATGTTTACAAAAGACCGTTACTTGCAATTTGCAAACATTACTTTAATTTGCATGTTTCACTGAATTATGCTTTACAAATCTGATAGGAACAACGACCTGTGACTGTAAACAAAAACATCTTTTGCTTTTCACTTTGATGCCCACTCTTTTCTTTTTGTGAACACTTTCAGTTATATATATTCAAAAATAGTCCTCAAATATTGAACCCCACTGCCTCAAATGGAGAGTTTATCAAATTCTGATGAAAACTACGATCTGGGATATCAGTTTTCGCCTTCGTCCGTCGACCAAATCGACCAGTCGGTTCCAGAAACTCCGGGATACTCGACGTTTAGCGGCGGTTCTTTCGTGTATGGCAGAAGTTACTCTGGAATATCTGCATTTTCGGAACCTGTTGACGGTCATAGCTGTTTTAGTGAAGCTTCGCCTTTCCACTGGACAACAACAACAGGATCCGGGGCTCAGAATCAAGCTGTTCTTAGCAGGCTTGGAACAATGCGACTCGAATATAATGCAGACGAAAAGCAGCTTGATTATCTGGAATCATTGGAATTAGGTGAAATATTTGGAACAATTTATAATTATATGCTTTTGTTTTTGTTCTAATTGTGCTAAGGTTTTTGTTTGACAGAAGTTGAAACGATGAAAGAAAGATTTGCAAAGCTTTTACTGGGAGAGGATATGTCAGGGAGTGGCAAAGGGGTCTGCACAGCAGCTACAATCTCGAATGCCATAACCAATCTCTACGGTAACATAAACATTTTTTCAGACAGAGAAAATGACTTGGTTTTTACCCTTTTTTTCCCTTTTGATTCTATGAAAGTTGGTTGGTTAATTATGTTTGTTTCTGCAGCAACTGTATTTGGACAAAATTTGAGGTTGGAGCCTTTGAACTCTGAAAAGAAAGCTCTTTGGAAAAGAGAAATGAACTGTCTTTTATCTGTCTGCGATTATATTGTTGAGTTTACGACCAAGTCACAGAATTTGCGCAATGGAACAGCCATTGATGTAAGATTTCATAATCCGTACCGAAACTTTGTCTGAATGTGAGTTTTTTTGTCTGCTTTGTCTGCTTTAACATGATGGTATTTTTTTGGGACATTTTTAGGTTATGGAAAGCAGACCAAGATCAGATATTTATGTCAATCTTCCTGCACTGAGAAAGTTGGATGCAATGCTCATTGTAAGGCGAAAAAAGAAGAATTCGTAATCTTTTTGTAATTATAAAGGTTCATCTCATAGCTCATATGATATCATTTGACAGGAAATACTGGACAGTTTTGAGGACAGAGAATTCTGGTATGCAGAAGAAGGGAATTTGTCATCGAATTCGAGCCGAACAGGCTCGTTTCGAAGGGTTAAGAGAAACGATGAGAAATGGTGGGTGCCGGTGCCATGCGTTCCTCCGTCCGGTCTTTCCGAGAAAGCAAGGAAGCACTTGCGACACAAACGCGACTGCGCTAATCAGATTCACAAGGCAGCTATGGCTATCAACAGCGGTGTTCTTGCCGAAATGGAAATCCCGGACTCCTACATCGAATCTCTTCCAAAGGTTAGTCCTTCTCATCAATTTGAAGCAAGTCCTTCCAAAGTTTGAACATATTTCTTATTTGGAGCCCTATTTTGTGCCTGTATAGAGCGGAAGAGACAGTATAGGAGACCCGATTTACCGGTTCATGCACGCAGCAGAAAAATACAGCCCAGATAATCTGCTTGATTGTCTGAATATAGCATCGGAACACGAAGCAGTCGAGCTAGCAGACCGTGTGGAAGCTTCGATGTATACATGGAGACGTAAAGCATGCATAAAGCATTCGAAATCATCATGGGGTATGGTGAAAGAGCTGATGTCTGACGTCGAACGAAGCGACAAGAACCATGTAATGGCTGAAAGAGCAGAGAGCTTGTTGTTTGCGTTGAAGCAGAGGTATCCTGAACTTTCACAGACGACCTTGGACACATGCAAGATTCAACACAATCGGGTAAGTCATAGAAGCTGTTACACTTTTGTTTTAAATATTTCTACATAAACTGTAAAGTTTGTTCTTCCTGCAGGATGTGGGACAAGCAACCCTGGAGAGTTATTCAAGAGTGTTGGAATGTCTAGCATTCAACATTGTAGCTTGGATTCAAGATGTGTTTTTTGTAGACAATGAAGCTAATGGAAACAGATTGGGCGGCTAACTCATCCAACAATTACCTACTTCACAGCTTCTGCTTATTCCATCTTGTACAACAGTATAATCTTATCAATTTTTAATAATAATAATTTATCCCATGCACCCACTAGCCATGGAAACGAAATTTTTTCACAAAAGCCTTAAATTTTAAGACTCGGGGACCTAATTTAAGGCTAATGGTTCAAGGTTCAAGTGTAAGGGTTTAAAACGTAGGGTTCATGATTGAAGTTAATAGAATTCACAACTACTGTTTAAATTAAGATGAGAATTTTAAAATGACAAAAAAATGCGATGAGATCAAGAAACCCGAAACCGTAAAACGAATTTCGAGCTAATACCAAATTTTGAAATGAAGCAAAATCTCTAGCTATAGCGTGCACGTATGTACACGTACAAATGTATTTAAGCATGCAGTAATGTATGCATGACAGAAACATAAGCATTCATGTACATGGGATGGTGATGCATTCTCATCCATGTGTGTGTGCTAAGAGACAGAGATAGAGAGATGAACTTCAAGGCACTAAAAGATTTGATTAGCAAAGGAATAGCTACATGTAATTCTTGAGATATTATACCTGATCAATTGGTAAACTGAAACAATTGTCTCTATATATACAACAAAGCCTCCGAACCGCACCTCTGGGTACACGGCCCAGATGGCGGCGGGGCATAAAATGACAACCAAATCTGCACTGCTCAATACATGGCCTACATCAGCATATCATCATGACATTTCTTTCACAAAGGATTCCAGCATGCCCACCCCAAAATGTGAATTAAAAAAATAACAAAATCCCCCTCCAATATCAAACATGGGACAAGGCAAGACCAATGTAACACATCATATTACCTGTTGTGAGGGGCCTCGTGTACCTTAGAGACCAATGCTAAAATGAAGTTGAACCTAAAATCAGCTGTCATCGTCCACAGCGCCAATATATGACAGGTCTGTCCGTCTCACTCTTACAGCCCCCTTAAGCCAACTTGAGGCTCGGAGATTAGCATGGTCACTGCTGCCAATGACCGCACTGCTACTTGAAGATGGACCTGATCTTGCTCCATCTTCCAAAAGTGTCCATGGGTCAATTTCCATGTCATTCTCCTGTAGTAATGGCATTGGTTTGGATTTTCCTGCCATGTTGTTCGCATTTCGTGCCAATGCAGCCTGTCTTTGAGGGGCATTCATAGTTCCAGGGACAGAGACGCTGGGTTGAAGTGAACTAAGAGCGCCAATGGGAACAGAAGGTGGGTGGCAGGAGATCGTGTTGCGAAGAGAAGGAAATAATATTGGCATTGCAGCTTGGATTCGCCATCTAATCATCTCAGGCAATTGCATAGAATCTAATTCGTTCTGCATCCACAGGAAAAGAAGTTAACCACTTTTGAGCGGCAAAACCAATTGAAAATCTATAAACCAACAGACATTCGGTCAAAATTAAAGTGCCTATGATGATGCACCTCTTTAGCATATGCAGTATGCATGCTTTATTTATATTTCTCAATAACCAACACCCCATAACCTCATTTCTGCACATTATCATGGCAACTTTCTTTACCTCCAGAACTATCAAAAGCCCCAATAATAATTTATTATTTTACTTTTTTAACCAAAACAAGCAGCAGTAGATTCAACCAGAAAAATGATAAAGATCAAACCTGCAAACCCTCCACCGACTCACGGTCAAATCCAGAAAAATCCTTAGACTTTAGCCAACTTGGTCTGCAACTGCTTAACAACCCATGTAGAACCAACAATAAGCGATCAAAAAGATTATCTCCGGACATTTCTGAGGATACAACAGATGGCACCAGTTCCACATCCTCATGCACAACCCTACTTCCAAGCAAACGAAGTATTACAGAGGCAAGCATATGCCTCATGTTTCGTGCTGATGGTTCCCTGAATAATCCAACAAATGAACCTTGGTAACCAGTTTATCAAGTATTTGAAATAAGACAATAAAGATTTCATGACATTGTTGCATCTGGACTACCAAATAACCATTAATATCAATTAGGATGATAAAATTAATTACCATAGGATGGCCAAAAGTCGATGAATTCCCAAAAAATAGCATAAACAATGCAGAGAGACCCCTTTCAAGTTTCAACAGACCTTTTCAATTTAAGAATTTTATGAACTGGAGATTAAAATAATTCCAGTGGTCAAAGAGTGACAAACCACTGGAATAAAAAGTTCTTACCCTAAAAAACCTATTGGCTTGCAATTATTTAGTAATAAAACAATGAATAAGTATTGTGGATGGATAACACATAGAATTAAAACTAATTTCCGACAACCCTTTCAAACAGAATAAATGAAACTAGAAAGGCTTAAGCTGAGACTGACGTGATTAACACAATTAGCCATGGCAAATTCGTAAAGAAAATAATGAGGAAACTAGTACCTATTCATTTTCAGCAGAAATTTGCATGTACTAATAGAAAACCAAAACAAGACATTAAACAAACAAATTGACAGAAACCGATGAAATCTTTTCATAGCAACAAGAAAATCTGCTTTGCAAACTGGAAAACCAAAAAAAATGTCTGAAAAAGCAGTAAGCATAGAAACTGATAATGCTTATTTAAAATGGAATAAATGAAACAAGGGGGAAAACAGATAATGTATTTACCCATCTGCACATATTATTGGCAGCAATCTCACAATAAACTGCAACCTCAATGACATAGAGGCTCGCAAAGCTGCAGGGGAAGGAGGCGAAGACTCCACAGGTGCCGGTGTTCGTCTAGCCAATCCAGGACTACCACCTCTTGTACCTTTGCGATTATTAATTTTATTAGTAGAACCTTCAATTCCAGAAGCAGCAGCACCAGTCTGCTTGCTTACGCCACGAGTAATAGAGTTTATCAGTTGCTCAATGGCGTTAAACTGCTTTATCAAATCACTTGCAAATATGTTATATGAGTCAGCGGAGCTTTGGTCTATGCAAGGAAGAACCAATTCAATGAAAGCCTTCTCAGTTACATGCAGCTGGCTGATACTGGAACCTTCAACATCCACTTGAGTGGACCCTTTAACACACCTCTTTGACTCCATACCCTCCTCAATGACTTCACCTTCCTCAAGAGAGGCGACTTCAGACTTTTTCTTCTCTCGACTGTTCATCACAGGACCAACACCTGAATAGGACCATCCCCAAGGCTTCCAAAACTGTGTCTTTGTAGAAAGGTTTTTAGTTTCAGCAATATTACTGAGTCGTTGCCTAACAGTTTTCCGGCCCAAAAGAACATCCGGGCCTCCTAAGAACCATTTAGCCTGCATCAACATTGAATCCTCTAATGATCTCCCAAACAGATGAATCAACTCTGAGAAAAGGGGAGCAGCATCAGGTCTAACCAACAATCTAGTGAGTATAATCTCAATGAAAACTTTCTCACTCTCAGAAGGTGAGACTCTTTCAGAACTGGGTGAGGAAGAGCGAATAGCATCCACCAAGGACATGTCGTGGTTCTCCATCTTATCAATGAGTGCTTGTTCATTTAAAAGAAGCCTTAACTCAACCCACTGCCAATGAAATTTAGCAGGTTGCAGACTGTCCAATGCACGGACAAGTTCATCCAAAAGCTTAGACCCAGTCTCTGCACGCAGAGCTTTAGACTCACTATGTCCAGAAACCCTATTCCCATCATCCTGTGTAAATGCAGAAGGCATTTTACAATCAATTAATGCATTTAGAAAGAGCCTTGCACGAAGAGGGACAAAGGCCATGGGTTTCAAATGCACGTCCAGACAATTCAACTCTAGCCAGGCTGCAAACTCAGCATCAGTTGTATCTACAGCAACAATATCATAAAATCCACGAGTATCCCTCATACAAACATCTCGAAAGGGTATGTGTTTCATGGCATCACCAATGGCCATTGGTAAAGACTGATACAATTGGTGGATATCTTCACGACTTGCAATGTTACCATTCAAAATGAATCGCTTCCATATAACAAATGCAAATATTGCATAAGCTGGTGGAAAGACCAAATTAATCGGTAGCAATCTCTGCATCCTTGAAAGAGCTAAAACAGACTGTTCACCCAAGAGTTCCAAAACTAGTCCATCACAAACAGTTCTGCAGTTCCCAACAAACAGTCGAAACCAGTGCACATATACTTCAACTGTGTTGTCCACCTTAAAAGCCCCAACAGATCGGGCATTACCATTAGAACTGGTTTTTGTGCTCCTAACAAATTGAACAACGTTCAAACCTTCCTTTAGTCTTAAGACCGTTACCATTCTCTCCAAGCTAATAACCCCATGAATAATGGCTCCAATGACAAGGGCAGAGATAGCAGCGGCCATTTTGGTAGTTCTCCCAGTTGATCTGTTAGAACCGTGCAAATTGTCACTACATATGTTTGGATTAGAATCAAGAGAATCAGGCTGAAACTGACCCCGAGAGGACTTTGCAGGAGCAAATACTCCTGCTAAAGCAGAAGAAGCCTCTGTTGCAAGAGCTATCTCAAATGCTTGGCTTTTGCGCTCTCCAAGAGCATCTTTCAGCAGGCATAAACATAATAAATGAATGTGCAATATTCGCTTAGAAAAATTCAAGGAATTCATAGGTTGCTGGTAATTTGAATAATTGCTACCACCAGTAAAATCAGGTCTTGCTAGGGTGGGTCCAACATTGCTAACAATGGCAGAAACAGCAGAAGACACCAAACCTGGGTCTCCTTCTTGAAAGGCACCACCAGTCTGCCTAAAACAGTTCATTAGTTCCATTATGATTTGTTGAGCTACTTGATAATCATCATCCCCTTTTTCAGTGGCAGGGCTTTTCGATGCATTGGCTGCAAAATGCTCTCTCTCTTTACCTAAGATATAGGGCAATGCATCATTAATATGACGCTGAACCATATCTCTCATGCTTAAACCCACTCTAGATAACCGTCCAGTTATCCTCTGACGGCAATAATCATCAGGATCATCGGTCCCTGCTGGAACTCCAAACTCTCCCTCTGTTCGTCCAGATTCAAGTTCAGAGAGAAGTCTTCTATCGCAAGTCCCCTTGAAATTCCTCTCCCATTCTATCACACTGGAAATGTTGCCATACCTCTTCAACAAATAACAGGCAAAAACTAGGGTTCTAGAACCTGTAATTCTTCCATTAGTGGCCATAAAAGCAGAAGCACAACGCATTGTAGCAGACAGAGCTTCAGGCACAAGATCTGCGGCAATAAGTATGTTCTCATACCTGAACAAAGTTCATAATGAAGCATGTAAGACAGACATGCAGATCAAACATAGACAACAATGACAATAGGTTTTGCCATGATGAGTGCAGTGGCTCAATATTCTAATCTTGAGCAATAAGAAGAAAAATACTCATTCTATTCCAACCAGGGATTTAAATTGCGGTCGCGGTTGCGGACAATAGCAGATGAATTGCGGTTATAACGGACCATTATTTTCCGCAGTAACGGTTTCGGTCGGTGCCGTTACCTTTATATAACGGCCGCTATCACGGCCGCGGACCGTTATTTGAATCCCTGATTCCAACCATACCCCAAAAAAATACATCATTACACTGTTTCATACACTTTAATACACAATTCACAAACAAATTCAGAATGGTTTGCTTTTAAAAAAAATGCGGAGGAAAGAGGGAAAAGTGGCTAAATTATTGTTGAAGTTAAAAAAACCAGCAAGAGTATCGAACCATATTGCAATATGATGGACACTAACAAAGAACCAACCCAGAGATGAGCAAATTTGATAGCCAGGTATTATTTGCATGAAAAATTTAATCAAAATAAGAGAAGAAAATTGATTCCACCTTCGGAGAGATGATAAAAGATATGCCTCCCCCACTTCACAAGGGTAGTTTTCCACATTACTGGGCATGTTTCTCCCACCATGAATAGGACTGGGATTACTAATAGCTTTTGGCAACAACCAAAGGAGAAACTTGACAGCTGAAACTGAATCACAGGAGACATCCAATAGATACAGAATGGCCGATAGCTCATCCTCAACAAGCTTCCACCTTACAGGACTCTTCTCATCAGCTGCAACAAAAGGCCGGCCATACTGGCCAACCTTGGCGATAGATTTCTCCGACTCTTCAACAAGCTGCCTAACTACAGATAGCAACCAAGCAGTGACAATCCTCTTCTCTACAAAGCGAAGTTTCTTTAAACCCTTTGCAATTGAAAGAAGATCCCCATGATGGGTTGTTTTGATCCCATCAGCTGGTTTCAAATTCTCCACCTCAGTTCTATGATGTGGACAGCTTATCTTGTTATCACATACATGACTAGTCGATGCTCCCTGGCTATCTTCAATTCTAGCAGCAGCTAACTGAGCGAGACTTTGAGTTTTACGAACAGGCTTTTGCCTACCACGAGACACTTGCTTTGTCTTAAGCATGGGGTCAACTTTGGAAGACTCTAAATTTTTGGGGCCCTTCCTCACCCACCAAGTATCTTCATCGTCTGATGGAATTGGTGAAGATACTTGAAGACATGAACTCTTATCCTCACTTAATTTCTGTCTTTTTACCCTTTTACAGTCTTCGCACCCAGGAGTACCTTCAAATGAATCTGTCTTGTTGTATGTTGACCTAATAGATCTTTTGATACTCCCTTGAGACTCTTCCACTCCACTATCTGCAGAAGTAAATGATGAACTGGGAAACTGCAACAAAACTGAGATGGAAGCCTTCAGTTCTTCAAGGTCCACTTCTCTCCTGAAAGTCTTTGAAGCTTGAACAGTTTTCCTCTGATCACATGAAACTTGGGAAGCAATATCTCTTCCTGAGGTAGAATGATAGTTTTGTTTTTTAGCTGGTACGTGAGAATTGTTTGCACCGTTATATGAATCACAAAGAAGTTCATGAAGGACAAGATGACGCTCATTTGTGTAAACATTTACAGCCTCAAGGAGTTCTGATCCCTCAGCAATTCTAGTTTCTTCCAAAGCATCAAGCATAAACTGCCCCGGGAGCTGCTTCAAGATTCGTTGGTGTCTCTTCATTCTGTTCAGGTCAGACGTTGGTCCATTTGTATCAATGATTCCACTAACTATCAGCTGCCTCACATATGCCTGAGGATAAAAAATTCCAGAACGTGCTAGTTCCAATACAAAAAGCTGAAGACGCTTGCTACCTTCTCCTGTATGCCCTTCGTGCTGATCGATCCAGCACACAATAATATCATGCAGAGGACCTGGGCTGTCGAATATATCAGAAGAGTTACTTCTTCCATTCACACCTTTTCCATTGCTTTTAGCTTCATGTGTATTTCCCAACAAATCCCTGCTGGAATAGCTATTCTGCTGACTGGTATTCTTTCTTGATGCCCTTCCCTTCTTCAGTTGTTTCTGCAGCTCTTTCATCTGCAGCTTCAAAAGTTGAATTGCAAGATATATTTGTGAAAAATCTTTCCCGCCAGTGAACTTCACGTCAGAGGGTGGAGCAGTACGGAAATCTCTATAATCACAAGTTGCCCACTCACAAAGGAAAAAAACTGAGCAAATCAATGACAAATTCACAGTCTGAAGCCATTTTAGTGATGATCTTAAGCATGGACTGACTGCTGCTACCCAACCTTCGCCAACTGCTCCATCATAGAGATCATTGAAGATCTGTTTATAAGAATCTATCAGATCTCCTCGCAAAAGGGCTTTATCCAGGGTCTGCACAGCTTTTGCCACACTTTGGCTAGGATATCCAGCACTTGTACCTTTAGCAAGATTATCAGCATGTTTCCGGATGGTGGAAACAGCATGATTGAATGACAAGGCTTGGTATTGAGAATCAAATCCTTTACCTCTGACAACATATGCATCTGCCAAGTAATTTTTTATTTTCCCTGCATCATCCGAGGACTTGGAAAAAAAACCACCATCACTCAGTGAATGTGAGAGTACACAAGTTGGTAAAGGAAAGCAATCTAAAGCAACAAATGCATCTGGCACAGCCTGTATCAAATAGCGAAGCATCTCAACCAGCGCAGATATTGTGTATGCTCTCCGGGAGTTATCAACCAAATCAGATCCACCTGGAGAAGGCTCACGGATGAAGCGAATAGCTACACCCACAAGATTGCGTACATACGTCTGACATAGAATGATGGTTTCCAGAACTCCATAAATGATAGGCAATAGCAACTGCAGAATCTCAAGCAATCCCTTTTCCTGGAAGAGCACAAATAAATAATCAAAAACCAGAAAATGCTCATAAGCTCATAATTCCTATATGAACAAATCTCTCAGCACAGTGAAAAAATTATATGCAACGAGGATAGACTACATCAAAAACGATACCTGCAGTTGATTCAGAACCCAGTCAATGATAAGTGAAGGAAGAACCAGTCCTTCTGCATGATGCCACTGCAAGAGCCGCACTACATACCACCATTTGAAGTGAAGAGACGGTTCCACACCATCAATAGTTGTTGGTGCCTGATCACTCCTATGGTGCAAAGAACCAGCATAAACCATTTGTGGCAATCGATCTCTACCATGTTGAGCAGAATGAGAATTATTTCGTGAAAAAAAATCATCCAAAAGATACTGCAAGTAATCAATAACATCTTTCGTCCAGAGCTCCGTACGCGCTAATTGAGATTTATCAGGTGCTCCAGAAGAAATTGCAGAACCAGGACGAACCTGCAACAGATAACCATAAATCCTCTACCTTCCAATATTATGCATAAACTAGGGAAATTATGGAAAGCATAACCAGATGGTATAAATAAATTAAGACTATTATACCTGATTAAGATATGTTACTTTGATAAACCAAGTTGCTCTCAGCAATGGAACATTATTCCTGATAAGAACCTCTATTAGTGTTCTCTTCTTATACCCTTGAGGTACTTGATCAGCCAAAGAACACAAAGGCTTGTGTTGCAGTGATAAGCCCTGCCAAAGAACACAAAGCCTTGAGGTACCTGATTAAGTATGTGTTTGCCTTTCACCAAGTTTAATGAAGTCAAAAAACAAAAGTTAAAAGAAGAAGAAAGTCATGTACAATCACGTCGGGAAAATGCACTTACCTCAATCCATTTTTTTCTGAAATCTTCATTGCACGGCCTTTGTTCAGGAAAAACCACTGGTTTACTTAACAGTGAACCAGAAAGAGGGACATCATAAACCTGACCAGCCTGATAAGAACAAAATATAGGACTTTAAAAAGGAAGAAAAAAGAGGGGGGATACAATAAACATGTACATAAACAAGAAACAAGTAAAGAAGCAGATAATAAATATGAAAAGAAAGCATGTCTCACCTTCCTCTTTTGAGCACGAGATTCATTGATACCCCTTAGACACTTTCTAATTGCCTGCAAAGAAGAGAAATGAATTACTTATTAAAAAATCTGACAATTACATTACATAGAAATGTCTGTTTGATTAGCATCCCAGATAAAGTGGCTTACATCTCTGCATTTCAGAACAACTGGCTTTGTAAAAGCCTGAACCTGAGTTAATGAAATCTCTTTCGAATCCTGAAAAGATGGCAGTACCATGTTAAATGACAAATAGGATGGTAATAAAAGAAGCTAACCAGAAATAGTTAACTTCTTGGAATTATCTAAATTTGAAGTTCCTATAGCTTTAAGAGATTGCTAAGTTGCTATATCAGCGTGAAGTCAAAACTGCCCTCACACAGATGCCACGGATTTCAATCTAAGATAAGCACAGAAAGCATAAATGTTACATAAAAACGAATCAAAAAGCATCACCAGGGAGAAGAAAGTAAAGTTGACAGAGACTAAGACAACAAAATGAGAATCCTGGGCTAGTAGCATATGCATCAGATATTAGTTCCCAAAACATAAGAAAAAACAGTATATTAGAAAAATATGGTTTCATCCAATTCCTATATCAAGTAAAAGGAGTTCAATATATAGAATTTACATTTGAACTTCAATTAAGAATATCAAATAAACAAAAAAACCATTATCCAAATTCCAAACTTTTCATTTTTATGGAGACCCAATTACAATCATTTTACTCAAGCTCAAAAACAGTAAAGTATGGTTACCACAGCACTAAGTTCAAAGCGTTTGTGTGTGTGTGTGTATATAAAGATATGTGACTGCAATTCATATGGATTGGTAAAGCAACCGTAGTAACCAACCACGTGAAAGCAGCACAACATCCACATACAGATGTTGTGGCAAAACAAAAACACAGTAGTGAATCTTAATCAATCATAAGACAATACCTCCAGTCCATCAATAGTATCCTTATATCCCTGCTGCACATTTTCTCTAGTTAGAGTCTCCTCGGGACAATTCTGGGTCTGAGGATGAAAATCAGGGGGGCCAAGTCTGGAAAGGAATAAAAAAAAATCAGTAATGCAGTAATGCACAAGATGTTCAATAACTTAAGAAGATGAATAACTCTATGTTTGAATTGGACTAAAACAAGGGAAAGGAAGGGAAGGGAAAGTAAGCACCTTTCTCTTGTTTGGATAACTTTTTTTATTTAAGCAAGGAAAGCGAAGGTAGTTGAATATCCCTTGATTTCCCATGAAGCCCTTCATTTTTATTTATCCCAATTTGGGAGTAAAGATGCGGAAAGGAAAGTAATTTCTTTTAAGTTATAAAATATATTCTTCCTCCTTTCAACCTCGACCGTAATTTATTTTATAAAAAATATATAATTGGAAAATGAATTATAATAAACAATTTTCTTTCTTTTCTGTTGTTTAACCAAACAAAGGTTGTGAAGTTCATTTACTTTCCCTTATTAACTTTAACTATGCAAACAAAACACCCAGGTATTGTAAGAATACGCATAGTAATCCTAATCCGTATAGGAATTTATTAGTTTAGTAATCCTAATCCGTATAGGAGTTAAGTTATTAGTTTAATTGCTGTAGTAGTATTCTAAGTTGTTTTAGATAGAGTAGGAAGACTAAACCTAGTAGGACTCCTTATCTAAATTAAAGTCCTAGCCTATATAAGGCTGTAAGTATCTTTGTATTGCATCAGATTTTTCAATCATCTAATAAAACAGAAGAATTTTCTGTTTATCTTCAGGTATCATTTCCCTCACTTAACCTTCCTTTTCGTTCCTTAACTTTACTTTCATTTCTTTTCCTTTATAATTATTTAGCCTGGCAGAGTGTAAGAATCAAACCGATCAGACCATGAACTTAGTCAGCTTCGCAACCCGTTAAATAAAGCAATAAAAAATAACATATAACCTAAAAATAAAAGAGACCGTCAACTCTGTCAGTTTTGCAATCCACTATTACAAAGCAATTATAAGTAGCATATAACCTGATTCTGAGGCATTACTAAATCTTTCTGCATAAATATAATTAACACAACAATTCAATTCAGTTGCATAAATTACCTGGAATTCAGAGGTTCCTTTTCACACTTCAACTTGTAAGGTGCTAACTGAGAATGCCGCCTACAAAAGAAAAATAAAAATAAGATCTGGTAGGAAAAAAAAGTGTACTTCCCACATGTAGATGGCTTCACAACTCTAAAAAAATGCTTAGACGGAGAGAGACTCATCTCAGTATGGAAAATATATTTTCAGAAAACACAAATGATTTGTTTAAACAAGAAAGGTGCCAGACAATATGCTGAGCATGCGTACAATCACAGTCAGACAAAAGGACATAAAATACACAGTACAAGACTTAGAAAAACTAATTCCAAACTAAAGTGTTCTTGAAAGTATGAGCAGAATATTCTCAAAATGTGATCATTAAGTGAAAATTCATCAAAGAAAAATATCCTAAAATATAATCAAAACGGATTTTAGAATCAATTCAATTAAATCACTATCTGTGAACAGAGCACCAAACAATGTGGTATTTTGATACCTAGAATTCAATGAGAAGTTGGATGATAGTGAAGATGAGTCAGCACGGGAAGTATCCCTAGCTGTGGCTCCTCCTATACTGTTATTAACTGCACTATTGCAGCTGGCAGCATGATACCTTTGCATTTCTCCCAATTATCAGCGGCATAATTCTTCCAGCATCAAATCCGAAGAAGAAGTGTCCAAGCAAAACTGGACGGTGCAAAAGAAAAAATGGAAAATGGAAATTAGAACTACCATATAAAGCATAAGTAAGTAAAAGTGGCATTAAAAATAAAATTGAGAAATGATATATTCAATAAGTGTGCCACCTCAAACATGAAATGTACAGATCAACACCACTCTGACCTGTCAGCAAATTGAAAAGGGAAACATCACATCTTGAGGGAAATTTTATTTGTGTTTATAGATTCAGAAACAAAGAAAAGCAAGCAACTATCAATGAAAGAAATCAAAATTTTAATCACTAATGCAGTTTTTTTAACTAACCATGAATAAAAAAAATTCAGAACCTCAACCAAACTTAAGTCAGCAATGCCAGTGCTAAGATTCAGTATCAGAAAATTATATAAATAAAAAGCACCAGACATAATTCAAATTTCAGAGGTTCTAGGAGATGTAGTTCTGAACTTTTCTTCAGTTGAACGCATAAGAAAACATGGCCTAACAGTTTAACTCGGAGACCAATTAACAAGTAGCACATCAGTTGAACCTCAAACTATGACATCTGTGGAAATAGTCATTTCTAGAAATCTTACGTGGATAACACAATTTAGCTGTGAAACTAAATGTCATATAATTGAAATCGTAGCCCTGTTCTACGAAGAATTAACTTTAAGTCACACAAACATAATTCCAATCAAAACTTTAAAACTCTTAGCATGTTCCAGTAATCATTTAATTTTTAAACTTAAGGTAAAATAAATCAACTCCCAGCACTCTGAAATGCTGACCAGGAAGGCAAACTCAAAAGCCATGGCAAAACAACAGCATTAAATAATCAGATGGCTTTGATCTATTATAATAAACCAAGAGAAACAACCAACACGTCAAAATTCAAAATGCTTCCCTCCCCAGGTAACTCAGTCCAGTTTACCATCAAAGCGCAAAAGAAATAACAAAAAAAAAAAACTTAGTCTTGGTTCAGCAACGAACCAAATCTGCTGAATCAAGCAAACCCCCAGAATTGAACTAAACGCAAGCTACGTTCTTTACATGCTAGAAAAAGCTAAAATTAGAAACCAAATCTTTAGCCTAAGACTACGGAAGAATCAAATTCCATAGCACGAAACGAGAACTAGGGTTTATGTGGGCTAAAAAAAGATCGACCCTTTCTATCTTTCGCAGATTGATGAAACTAGGGTTTTGATGGCAAATTCGTAAAATAATGCAAAGGAGACAAAAGATTAAACGAGGAACAAGAAAACATACGACGACGGTTGAGATTGCGAGCAAAGAAATGAAGCCTGCGTCCGATAAAAATTAGGGATTTAGAAGCAGAAAAGGGGGCGAAATCTAGAGAGAGAACGGGAAAACAAAAGAGGGGAAGGAATAAAGAGAGAGAAATTCGAAGGAGCGAAGGGTATGGGGCTTTGACTATTTTTTCTTCTTTTTTTTAGCTTTGGCTGATCGATGAGACTACGATTATTTATTTATTTATTTTAGCTTTGGCAATTAGGCTTCTGTTTTCTTGCTTTGCTCTCAAACAATTAAAAAAGAGGAGAGAAGTTGGGAGGCAATGGGATCTACTCAAAATTGAAGGGAAAAAATGTTTTTTTAATTGTTTTCATGTCCGTTTTTCCCATTTTGTCCTCGAATAGTTTGTTATTCTTATCTACCTCTCGTTGTAAGGTTAAGCGTTCGATCTAGTCGAGTCAAAAAAAAAAATCGAGTTTACAAGTCCTATTTTACGACTCGAGTTTTATTTCAATTTTTTATTTGAGTCAAGTTTTTAAGTTTTTTAACAAATTTAATTGTAATTATTTATAATATCATAATACATATTGTTTCAATTTAAATATTTTTCTATATCTATATACAATACACGTGTATATATGTCTCATATATATTTCATGTGTGGTATATATACCTCATGCAGAATTGAGGGACTACTCGAACATAAAAGTTGATATATTAATTACTAAAAATTTTGAGTTATTTAAATTATTCGAATTTTTGTATTTTACGATTTAAACTTTATTTAAAAAAATTCGAGTCAAATTTTTTTCTAATCGAATTAAGTTAAAAGAATCGAATTTTCTAGTCGTATTTTGCTCACTTCAATCGATGAGGAGGAGAGAAAAGTGGGGGCTATAATGGGAAATTAATTGTTTTAAAGTGTTGATTAAGCGTGGAGTACTTAAGTTGAGAGCGTGGGCGTGGGATACTTTTCAAACCTTGGGTTTAAATTACATGCACCCGTCCAAACCAATAATATTAATTATTAAGGTAATGATAATTGGTAGTTCTTTTGTTTTATAAAATTAATGTATTTTTTTTAGTAATATGCATGCTCGTTTTATTGTTTATGTTCGAGGCACAAAATTGTTTCTTCCAATAATGTCGTTTTTAAGGATTGAACTCGTATCCTCTCTTAAAGAGTGTAATATATCTTACCAATGCACCCAACACTTGTTAGTAAATTAAAGTATATTTCATCGTAGTGATTAATTTTCTTATAGGTGCTTGTTCTATTATCTTCTATAAAAAAGTTATAAAAAATAATTTAGTTAATATTTGATGTAATATCAGTCGAGTTCTTACTTTTCATAAACAAACTTCAATTGATGTCACATGTCATTTTAAGGGTACTAAACCCCGCATACTAAAAACCAAACCCCAAATTCTACACTCTAAACCATAAACTTTAAAACTAACTTTAAACCTTAAAATTCCAACCATAACCCTAAAATCTAAAAATACACCACTTATAAAAAAATTTGTTTTCCACCATAAGTGCATCAAATATTTTCCTTTATATAAATGAGAACATACGTTTTCCATTGTATGATTTTATTTGTAGTTGTATGGATGTGATTTATTGTATTTTTTTCAAGGGTGCATGTGTATTTAAAACTTAAAAAAATTAAAGTATTTGGATTATAATTTTAGTTGTCTAATTTAAAAAATACATAAAAGTATACAAATAAAAATATTACTTGTATATTGTATTTCTTATATTTTAAAATAAGACATCTAATAATAATCAACGATGAATTTTCGTAGAATAAATCGAGAGATCTATTTAAATTAAAAAAAAATAAAGTTTATGCTAAACGCTTCAAATTATTTTAGAAATTTTTAATTTATTAAAAAAATATCGAAGGTTGATGATATTTATCTTAAAATATTCTGATTTAAATATCTATGTGTGGAAAATATATATGCATCATTAAAGAATAAAAAATATAAACATATATATATTAAAAATATAAACACTTGAGCCGATCAGGTGGTGGCTCTGTTGCATATGTCATCCCCTCCATCAGCCTCCACTATCTTGTCCAACACTTCCTCACTGCCAGTGTAACTTTGAGTAAATCAGCAAATTGCATTTTTCGTCAAGAATAAAAAAACAAGGGTAAAATACACATTTCACTACTCAATTATCTTCTCAATTTTATTTTGGTCATTCAATTTTCAAACTTTTCAATTTAGTAATTAAACTTTCGGATTACTCCAGTTTAGGTCACCCTGAAATATTTTGTTATTATTTTTTAAAATTTTTAGTAATATTATTAAATATAAAAAATTTAAAATAAATAATAAAACCATGTTTTTATTATTAAATTTAAAAATAAAAAAATCACCAACATCGTTGACCACTGCTAGTCTCAGAATCGACGATCGTTTGATCCAAAATTGCACTGGTGGCTTTGTTTTTGTAACCCCCTCGTCCCGGTCTGGTCGGAAGACCGATCCGAGTGGGCCACCCGGGGAAAACCGAAGCGAAACCCGTTAAGGTTTCCCCTCGGTTAACGACCCAGAAAATTTCTTTTAACTTTAGTCTTATCTAGATGCATATTTAATTCCTATGTGGAGCACAACAGCGGAAGATACAAGCAACGAAACATTCACTGACCAACAAAAAGGGTAAACAGTCCATTTTACTTCATTACAGCAGGTCGTTTCGAAACACCTATAGGGTGTTCCGAAACGCCTTGACCTAGTCAACGGGCCTGGGTCAACCACAAGGTGACCGTTCCGAAACAGGGGAGACCCGTATCGGAACGACCTTGACGGTCAATATCTCGTGGTCAACGAGATTTGACCGTTTCGGAACTTCAAAGGCCCGTTTCGGAACGGCTTCATCTCGCCAATTTCTCAAAATTCCAGTAGCGATAACGTTCCGGAACGACCCTCATCCGTTTCGAAACGGCAGGCCATTTACACAGGGGCCGTTTCGGAACGCAGGGACCCGTTCCGAAACACCCCCTGTCTGCAGACTTTTCTGGGCTGTTTTGCGGCACAAGGATGCCCCAAAACACCAACAAACCACCAAACAACTTCAAGACAAGACATCTTAAGGTATAACAACCATTTTAGCATGCTTCAACATTATTTAGACATGTCTATCACTATGGCAACAACCCACAACATGCATTCATACAATCATCATTCAAGCACATACATGAACTCCTAAGGCATAAAGTTAACAACCAACGTAAGCAATTAGGCATGAGTAACATTCAACGTGACAACACAACCATGCAAAAGCAAGATACTAAGGAGTCTAAACATGCTCCTAGCAACCAATCAACAGCCAACAAAATCCTTACACATCCCATTGCTTAAACTATTACATGTCTTAGCATTAAAACCATACTTGATGAACTCAAGTCCAAAACCACACTTGGAGGCCCTCCACTTGCCCGAGCAACCCACAAACTAAGGATCTGCAATGTTGAACAAAAGAGAGCGTAAGCAATGATGCTTAGTGAGGGTAAGCTCTAAAAACAAACCTCAACATTGCAGGGTCCGAGCACGATCTAGCCAAGGCAACTTACATTTACCAAGAGTCCACAAGATATAGATGCATGAGCAATATATCACATATATGCCATAATCATGAGCTCAACACTACCATACATGTGATCACATTTAAACGTCCAAACAGCTCATAAATCCCAACACATTGATACACATATCAATCAACATTGGCACCTAGTTAAGACTCGAATACGCGGATAAACATATTGGAAACTCAAATCCAACAACCACATTACCTCGGTGGGATTCCACTCATCACCGGTCTCGCGGAGGGGATTCCACTCATCCTCACGCCCCGTCGATGGGATTCCACTCATCACCGACTATATTCAAATACAATTCCGGGCGAACCCGTACTCCTCCTTGGTGACTCAACGCCACCAAGGCCACGCGCGACTTTAGACTCATGTGTACACACTAACATCCTAATGATCGATCATTTGTATCCAAGTTTACTAGTGCCAATATTTACCCACATCACAATACTCATTTCATAAACCTTGTGCTTAGCACATACTCAACAACAACCATCAGTATGCATGTCTCAAGCATCATAAGTCCAATCTCATTTCACATGTATAAAGCAATATACATAGACGTTCATATCGCAATTCATGCAAGACATACGTAACCATAAAGTGAGTTCAACCAAGGGCTCTAGATCAAGTTTAGGATTAGGCTACCACCCTAATCCTAACTCTAGGTGGGTCTACCAAGCCCAACCTAGTCCATATACTCGAACCAACTACTTTAAAACATTTAAAAGCAAACAACCACTCACCTAAGCTTCCAAGCCCAAAGACCAAGCAAGCACAACCTTCAATTTCCCGGATTCTCTTCCGATGTTCCACCGATGCCCGAACTTGATTCTAATCATTCCCAAACACAAACAAAACATCCACAATCAATATCTTGCCATCGAAACTAACCCGGATTACATTACCAAGCATTTAACACCCAAAACAAGTCCAAAAACAGAATTTTCGAGTAGCCTCTATAACCCACTGATTTCTTCCATTTCAACCATCCAAACAACCATCAAACACACCCAAAGCAACTCTCATATATCATACTAGCACCAGCCCTCAAAAACCAACATTAAACAACCCCCAAAACCTCTTTAAAACCCTCCAAAACCCCCTTTGAAACCCAATTCCGAAAATTGTTCAAAACCCTTTGAAATTCACATATATCATACCATTTGACTTCTATATCCCATAACCAACCATAACAAATCAAATTATTACGATTAGCTACACAAAGGCACCATTTTTATTCAAAATATTCAAAATTTCTATTTTCTCAAAACTTTATGAAAACGAAAATGAATGGTACTTTCATGAAAGGGAAGGTGAGGGGAAGTTAAAAATACTCTTACCTTTCAAAACGGAGTTGAAATGAAGAAGGGAGATGATGGAACAGTAGCTTCAATGGCTTTGGGGAGGTTTGTCTGATATTTTTGGGAGAGAGGGAGAAGATAAGTGATAAAAATTGGGTTTTTATTTGTTTTGTTTTAAATTAAAAGTCCAATGACCCATTTGTCCTTAATGAAATGGATTATTCACAAGAACATATTTTCCATGGTCATTTGGGGTTTTAATTCCAAAACTTAGTCTATCATTAATTTAATTAATTTGAAAGTCAAACCCGGACCATTATTTAAACCATAGGACCGAACCCGAGATAATATTAAAATATTATTTTCACCTAACCCCTAGACCCGGGTGTTACAGTTTTGACACGCTGAGTCTGAATCTAGTGTTTGTTTCACTGAAAAATGTCTCGAAACCCGCAAATCTTGTTCAAAACTTTTCAATTTCCTCACTTTTGATCTTTTTTTTCGTAGACTTCGAAATACTTTTCGATAAAATGGAGGTTAGTTCGAACTCAACGGCCGAGATGAAGCGGCCTGTGAAATCTCAGACTGAACGACCACTATCTATGGTCGTCAGTGATGGTATCCGACAACGACAAATGGTGGCAGACGAACAATTATATTTAATTTTATATTTTAAATTATTTTTATATTAAATAATAATAAAAGAGTAAAGTACACAAACGATCACTAAAATATCTCGAAAAATAAAAAATGGTCACCAAACTTTCAAATGTTACATAGTGGGCATTAAACTTTAGTTTTTGTTACAAAATGGTCACTGAGCTGTTAATTGTCGTTAATTGAGTGACATGACAGTTACATAAATTTGAATAATATAACATTTAATCCTCTATATTGACACATTTAATCAATTTTAACCATCATTATTGATGTCTAAATTGATTGAATGTGTAAATATTGAGGATTAAATATGTTATTATACAAATTTTTGTAACTGCCACGTCTCCAAGTTAGTGACAGTTAACGTTCCAATGACCATTTTGTAATTAAAACTAAAGTTTAATGACTATTATGTAATTTTTGAAAATTTAGTGGCCATTTTGTATTTTAGGTGATAATTTAGTGGCCATTTGTGTACTTTATCCAAATAAAAAATGGCAAAAAAATTTAAAAATAATAAAATAATCGAGAGTGACCAAAATAAGAGCAATCCGAAAGTTCAATTAGTAAATTAAAAAATTTGAAAGTTAAGTGAACAAAATAAGAGTGAGAAGATAGTTGAGTAATGATTTGTGTATTTTACTTAAAAATAACAAAGTAACAACCAACTAGAAGAGGTGATAATTTTTTTTTTGTTTAAGGGCACAAGAAGTCCTTGAATTTAAAAAAAATCAATTACTTTTTTATTTTTATTTTTTGCATTCAGTTAAACTATTGAACCAACAAATTATCAACAAAATGTAGTGATTTAATTTTTTGATTTAAAAGCTTAATTGATTTAATTTTTTAGTTCAAAAACTTTAATTGAGTCTAAAAAATTTAGAGACTTTTTTAATTTTTTACATTAACGCAGAAAAAATGATTTTTTTAGTTCTGTCTGGGATTGAGTTTGTATTATGTTTGTTTTACCGGGCTTCATGTAACTTATCCTTTTTAATGATATTCAATCATGTGCAACAGTCCACTTTGCACTGTTTGGTTAGAAAATCGAATTTTCCCCAACCAAAATGGCAGCTCAGCTTGCAGTCCGCTACACAATTTTTTATGTTCTACTTTCGCTTATGACATTAGTGCAGCGTCATTGACGTTTCGAACCATGAAAAATATCAAGTTCTTAATTTATTCATAATTATGTATAAATTATGAACTTAATCATTATACTATAATTTGATCATTTCTTATCAAAGTTAACCCCAAAATTAGTCGCAAGTCAAATTTCAATATCATTAATTTATGTATTATGTATACATTGTAGATTTAATTTTTATTCAGATTGATTATCTTTAGTCCATATAATTTAATTATATATTCACCAAGACTGAAATTTTAACTTTTTAAATAAAATTAAAACTAACCTAATAAATCCATAAATATTAAATAATATAACTTAAAACAGCATGAACGTGCATTCTAACTTATGGCCATAATTAACCTAAACTAAAACATGATTTGTGTGTGTGTTTTGTTGCAAGGCAGAGTAATTTGATCTGACCAGAACTGGCTCAACAAAAACACAGTTCCCTTCTTATTTCTTTCTATTATGAAAATACAAAGAGGTTGCCCTCACAATCAAAATTGCATACTGACTAACCACAACAAAGAAACTAAATTTAAAAAAGAAATAAAAATTAAAAACTTACAAAGGATCCACAATGCCAGGATCCCAAACCCTTGTAGGTGTTGTCTTTCAACCACCTGAAAAAGCCTCTTATCAAAATCTGTTCGTGCTGCGAGCCGAACGCAGGAGGAAATGCCCATCATCTCTGCTCAGAATCTGGATGTCAATACACAAATTATACTGTTAGCTACTTACTAGTTCGATCAAACAGGACTTTAGTTGCAAACAAAAGAAAACACGGAGTTCGGTTTTAACTTCCAAATCAACCATCACAACCGAGAAAACTCATTTACTCAACATCAAGGAATAGGTGACAATGCAAACATGTAGGCTTATTTTGCATACAAGTTCAAATAGTTAATTTCACAAGAACTGACATGGTGTAAAAGCAAATAAAATTACAGATACAAGTTCAAGTAGTTATTTTCATAGGCAACACTAGACAAATATAATAGAAAAAGGATAGCGTCGTCACATACTTGCATATCTCCTTAGTGAACCATTTCCATTAAGTGAAAAATGCACTGGTTTCCTTTCATGACCAAAAGATAGAATTTCTTGCATTCTTTCAGGCCAATCTGAATTCAATCTACGGGCAAAATCTTCCACCTCCCTAAGCAAAAGATAAAAAAAATCATTCAGGTTGTATATAAAAATTTCCTCCAACGTATTGTAAAACAAGTATAAGATACTGTAATTGCTACTTCATTCGCTACAACCAGCATACTATTTTCCCTAAATTCATATGAACAATAAGTCAATAAATAAAAATAATGGAGAATTACACAGATTTGAAATTGATCAATGGTTTTAGATTATTTAAAATTTCCAAAATAGTCCCAGTTACAGAATAAATACAATATCAGACTGTTTCTATTACTATAGAGATGCAGCAGCACTTCCCTCTAGATATATAAAGGGGCTTACATGTGTATCACTGAGAAATGAATAAGTTCACGTCATGGTGTCTATTAAGACCAGTTATTACAATGTTTATTCAGCTAATCCTGTGGGACACTTGTCTAAAATAGATCAATAGAAAATGAAGGGAAAGGAAGAAAGAGAGAAAAAAAAGAAATGACACCAACATATCTTTAACCCTTATTTTGCCTCCCAAATATGCAAAATAAAACACCCACGTGACAATAAATAAAAAAATATATAAAAACAAAAACAAAAGTCCAAAAGCCACAAAATCATGAAAGGATAAAAACACCAAGTCTTAAAGCGAAAACTCTGGGTTTACATGACCACTTTTTCCTTTGATGTTCAAGACGAGGAAGGGGGGGAGGGGGCAAAGGCCAAAGAGGAAGAGGAAGATTTACAAGGCAAAAATCCATCTTTACCTGTCTATTTTTTCTTTCAGTGCTGGATCAATCTCATCATCAATATCACCATCATCAAGCTCATTCTTACTGGCAAAAATATCATCTTCAACATCGTGTAAGTTCGAGCTAGCACCAACACCGGACCAACTTTTCTGACCAATTTCGACACTACAGCACACTGAGTTAAGACCATTTAGCTCCTGGAACAGGAGAAGAACTTTAGTAACTTGTCAGTATTCCAAGAAAGATAAAAGAAGTCATAATCGATGAGGTAAACACCTTATTATGGTTTTTAATGGCTTCATTGGTAGATGTGCTCTTCTGCTGATCTTTTCTTCTTCGGTTCTTCTTTTTACTCTTTGAAGTTTTAATTCCTTTAGAATCTGCAAAACAGAAGTCCCTTACCTCGTATGAGGCCTTCAGAAAGAATTAGAAAAAAAGAAGGCTAAGAGGAAAAGCTTATGGTGCCCATGAAAGCAGAACAATTTTTAAATGGTTATAATTTCAGTATATAAAACATGTGTGCCGGTACAGATGCCAAATATCAAACAAACAAGTATAATTAGTGCTCTAAACATTTTTTTAGATAAATGTTGCTTGTATTGCTCAAAGCAGAATTCTGCTACAGTGTACCATATTACAACCTATACAACAATTCCCCTATACAGTAATGCCCCAACTAATACAGAGTTGCCTATTGACAGTGTCAACACTATCAAAAGTCAAAACTGCTCTAAACATTTTGTCAGTTAAGTGATGTCCATAATTGAGTGTAAAATCTCAAAATTTCAGTTTTGGTTTGTTGGAAAATTATTCCTAAATAAAGATCCTCAACAATGATGATTGGAGGAAACAAATAAGTACATTAATCATTCTATTATCCTGTTCACTAAAAAGTTCTCCACAATCCAGTAAAACAGGTCACCCTGTAACATCTTCAAAGAAAGGTCATGTTCTTTCCATGCCTTCACAATATAGATCATCAAACTGGTTTCAGGTAAAGGAACACAAAAGAATTTGCTCTTTCTTGTCCAATTCAGGCTATATGATCAACTTTTCAGCCCTCAACAACTCCCAAATGACTGCAGAGAAATAAATGACATTTCGGCATTGAGGTTGAGATTGACACATGAGATGCAACCAGAACAAAACTGAACTATAGTACTATACTATTCTTTCTAGGAGAAAAGCTAAGGTATCTAATCAGTAAAACCATCTATCAAGACTGTTCTGCCAATATAAGCAAATCAAGAAAACCAAATACTCAAGAAATAGAGAAGGTTTACAGAACTATACTCTTTGGGATAAAAAATTAAATATATCCAAACAAATATATTGGAACATGATTTAAGCATACCTCCACCGTCTCCATTAATAAATGATAAAAGGTCATCAACTGAACGATCATCCACACGCTCTTCTTCAACCTCAACATTCTGAGACACAGAAGTCTTCACTTAGTTACATGCATTTTAAGCAGGGAGTTGCATAACGATACCTCATGCCTTATGAAGTTAATTGACAAAGCAAGTTCATCTCAACCAGAAAAATGCTCTACTAAGGAGTAAAATTGCAGAGGGTAGGAAATAATCAGAGAGAAAAGCCAAAAACAAGAGAAATTGAGAAAGTCACCTTTAGTTTCTGCCTCTCTTTTAGTTCCTTCCTCTTTTTTGCATACAATCTATTCAACAATCGAATGCGTGGGTCATCAGTTGTGTTTTTCAAAGGCTCCAACTTTTCTTCCTAAACCAACAAAACAAGTATTAAAAATATAAATAGGGATTAAGATAACAGACATGATAAATAAAGAAGTTTCAACTAACACCAGACACACCTCAGTAAGATCATCTGGCAAATGAAATATCTCACGTATCTCCTCAGGGCTTTTTCCCTCAATAATTCTTGCAAGAGCACGACTAGTAAGATCAACTAGAGGCTTTAACTGAAGGCTATCAGCAGCAGATGTCAACTCACAAAGCCTCTTTGTGTCCATTCGGATAAACTTTTCGTCAAAAGACTTGCGCTCCTTCAAATAGAAAAAGGTAAACAAGCAAATGAAGGGGAGAGGCAATGTCAGTTTGCTAAATGAAATTGAGTATCCTAGAAACACGTATACATGTTCTTGACCCAAAACTCAAAGTGACAAAAGAAATGAATTAAATAAAAAAAGGCATCTATACCTAATGAAAGTTAAAAATTGACTCCCATTATGCCACCCCCAGAAAGATAAAACATTTATTTTAAGAAAGCAAGATGATAACACAAAATATAAGAGGTAAATGTTAATTGAGAAACATTTTTGACCTACCTTGTTAGAGCGACCAGGCACTTGATGAAACCGGCAATAATCAAGAATTAGGCTTAACATGGCAGGGTTTACTCGCTGAGGAAGAGATATAGCATAATTCTTGGACGATCCCAATCCCTTTTGTATCACTTCATGACATATCATGGGACAAAACATTGCAACCTCCTGTTCCACTTGTTGGATTGAGCCATCAGCAGTTTGAAGCCAAATGTACGACTTCATCATCTGAGAACAAATGCAACGATGCTTCAGCCTTAAAACTTAAAGATACACTCAAGAATAAGCCAAGCGCACTCAAACTATGTAAAGCCCAATAACCAAATAGAAACATAGTTGTCATCCGCACCCATCTCTGGAAATTATTCCAATGGGGTGTCCATCTACCCTAAATCACACTATGCAGATAAAAAATCAACTTACAGCATTATTGCTAAAAATACGACTAAACAACTTTGTTCACAGCATAATATTTTGGTCAATATCAAAACAGAGCTAAACCATTTCCTAGTTAACTAGCATATTTGATTGCTATGGAAAAAAATATTACCTTGAACAATATGCCTTTTATACCCATAACAGAATCCAGAAGAATTCAATAGAAATTGCTCTTCTTTTGAACTATATAATAATGATTAACCTAAAACGTAAATAAGTGAACAGAAAAAGAAGAAAAAAAAGACATACTTCACCAGGAAAATAAATACTCTATAACTTAAGTGGATTCCATAAAACATGTACCTCGGGTTTGGTGACTGCCATATCCACTTCTGACATTTCAAAGTATATTTTGCACACCAAGAAAGGTCTTTCTGTAAAGCGTGTTCTTGTTGTAGTAGAAGTTGTACACCCTGCTTCTCTGCTGCTCAAAGGGTGGGATACAGTAGATCAAACGACTGCTTTGCACTTCTTAAGTGACAGAGACTCTCAAACCTGTAACAAGTTTCCCTGCGTACTTTTATGAATGTAAATTTTCCCACTTGCACGAACATTGATTTTGAAAGTAGATCTCAAGAAGTACTTAAATTTGGATCATGAAGCTGTTCAACCAGAAACAAAACAAAAATATGCAGCAGAGTTACAAACAGATATTTCAGCTTAAGTAGAATAACTGCATTAAATAAACAATTGTATCAAAATATAGACAAATTTATGCAGTTACATAGTTAATTAGTACAAAACATGTTGCAAAAGATATATACACCTAAGCACCTGCACTAAATATTTAAGGTGTCCCCAGAACCTAAATAAACCGTCTCAATCATATATTTTTTTTCATATACATGAGTTAGTGTTCACATACACTGTTAAACCAATCAGACTAGATAATATATTGGACTGTCAAAAGAAAACAAGGTTCTCAACATTATCAAGAATCTTATCACTGCAACCACTAGCTTCAAAGTCAAAGCCAGCAGAAGAAGTAAAATATTTGACATTGCAGGGGGAAATAGAAAAGTAGTTGAAAATTCAAATAATTGACAAGGACTATCTCAACCTTTCTCACGCCAGAAAAAATGCTTTCCTTCTAATGAATTTGCTTTAAAGAACCACACATTCCGCATTAAGCATACAGATATTTTCAGTGCAGCAAGACAAGTAGGAGTCATGGCACCATGATTCCCTCATTGGAAATCAACATACAAATTTCTATTACAGACAAGCCTGACACCTATTGTTAAGCACTCCTCCGGTAAACTAAAGTTATCAATTAAACATTCGAAGTTATGTATCTATAGCCACACCGTTGATGTGCTCGTGATAAAAAAACGAGATAAATGAAAACGTTAAACCAAAGTGGACACGTATCCTCTCAGTAACTCACCCCCTGCATTCCGCTTGTCTTTGTTGTAAATGGATAATAAATCTTACAAGTGTTTGTGTTACATCCAATTTATCCAATTGTACTCCCTATAAAATTACCTTTTCTGAATTACCACCATTCCTGGATTAGTCATTAGTTAACCCCACCTCCAAAAATTCTGAATTCAATCACCTCAGAATATTATTTATCATATTACAACCATTCCACCTATAGTACCATTTTGGAAACATATATTTCCTTCAATTGACTTTTAAAATGTGATATTCAACTTATGGTACCAAGAGGAAAAGCTAAGCCACTCAACGGTTATAAGAATACCAAACTACCACATGGCAGCCAAAATTTTCATCTGCCAAGCTTCTTGGAGATAACAAGATAACAAAGCCATCTTTCATCCAATCTAACAGTTATTTTACCTAAAAACAACTTCAATCGCATGCAAACTGCGCACCAACCTAATTTCTTGCATGTATCAGATACCTACACAAACCAAAAACACCTTATACTTCAATATAAATTTTAGTTCATTTTCCTATACTTAATCTAGTCTTATTACTTCTATTCCTTTTCTCAGCAACTAAACACCTTTTAACAAATAAGAACACATATAGCATCAAACAAACATAAATTAATTAGCAAAATCAATGGGGAAAAAAAACTAAACCTACCTAATTTCTTGCATGTATCAGCTACATACACAAACCAAAGACACCTTATAATTCAAAATTAAATTTAGTTCATTTTCCTATACTTAATCTAGTCTTATTACCCCTATTCCCTTTCTCGGCAACCAAACACCTTTTAAAAAATAATAACACATATAGCATCAAATAAACATAAATTAATTTGCAAAATCAATGGAAAAAAACCTAAACCTACCTAGCTCAGAAAGTCGAGCAGCTAAAAATCGGAAACTGACAAATTGAACAGAAAAATTAATCAAAATAAGAAAACGAAACACATTTCCGTCGCCAATCGATCCTATAGATAAACAAAGGCAATGAAAGAACGATTCTCGAAAGCCAATCTTAACAGATAAGTACTAAACGAAATTACTATTCCCTTTTAATGTTAGATATCTAGTATTTCAATTCGTAAACAAAAACGACGTTGTTTCGATTATACCTGTGTAGAAGGCAGCGGAGATTGCAGAGCTTTCGAACTGCTCAGATACGGCGGTTGTCGGCGAACGCCGAAATGGATAAATGAGAGATAGAGAACGGAAAAGGAGAGAGAAAGATATAGTGTTCCTCTTTTTTTTAATGTAACGTATAATTTTTTATTTATTTTTAAAATAGTTAAAAATTTCGGAAAGATGAATATTGTAAAAAAAGGAAAGAAAAAGGGGAAGATTTTGTGCCCAATGTGTGCGAGCCGCGTCGCTGTCTTTGGAGGAGCGAGGGGTCCGATAAAACGTCGCCGCACAGTTCACACGCGCACGTGAACCCTATTAGAGTTGGTTAGGGTTAGGTTAGGTGGTTCTTTCTTTCGTTTTTTGTTTCTTGTTTTTTTCAAATCCGCCCAGCCCGTCGGCCACCCTGGAAATACCAAAGATGCAGCTCTCTTTTAAGAAAATGTTAATTTCATTTTTTTAATCGAATAAAAAAGTCTTTTGTTCATGAAACTAATATTCGAAAAAGGAGAAATTTGAAATATTAATCCATAAATTTAACCTTAAAATTATTTATTTTTATCAATCAAATTTTTTACCAATTTAATTTATTAAAATTTCAGCTCCAACATATATCGTTTATAAACTAAAAAGCATGGACATAAAATTATAAAATTTCTCTCTAAGTATCTCTTTAAAAGACAGTGTCGTATTTCATGTGCAACGGGAACTCAAGTCCACAAACCTTATAAGTTGTTAGAGAGAGTTAGACTAGTAACATATCGATTAACGTCGTTACTAACTTACTATAGATGAAGCGCGTCCACAATGTGTTTTTAATGTCGATGGACTCAGAAATTTGTTATTGGAGACAAAATATTCCACAAGATACTTCATTACAAGAAAATGTTGTGTTTTGGGTGTAAGAGAACAATTTTACGAGTTGTTGAAAAAAGTAAGGCTAGCGGTATATTGATTGACGATATCATTGGAGGTGAAGTGCATCTACAATGTACTTCATGTGTCGATAGACTTAATACGATGCGAGGACATAAAATTTATTACCAGAAATAAAACATTCTTCATTGTATCTCCTTGGAAGAAAATATTAAGTCTTGAGTGTAAGAAAAGTTTAGTCCATGACCTTATGAGTTGTTAGAGAGAGTTGAACAAATAATATATGAATTAGTGTCATCATCAGAGATGAAGTGCATCTATAATGTGTTTCATGTATCGATGCTAGATAAAATAATATTGTTCGGACCATTATTATATTATCTCGATTGATTTAATTAAGGCGGGTCTCAATTTATCATATGAAGAAGAGTTAAGGATTCATGCGGGAAAAATCAAAAAATTGATGACAAAAAAAATACCCCTAATGCAAGTTCTATAAAAGAATCATGACATCGAGGATGTCACATGAGAACTATGGGAGTTTATGAGACTTCAATACACATTTATTTTTTATTTTTGAAATCGTTTCAATACACATTTATTATGTTCAAGTAATTGTCTTCAAAAAAAATTAAGAAGAAAAGAATTGTTACAATCTAATTGTAAATTTTACTGGATGAACCAATTAGTAAGTGCAATATAACTTTTGGGTCAAGTTCAAGTTTTATTAAGTAAGATTTGGGCATAGTTAAAACTAAAAAAATGAAAATTTTTAGTAATGGGCAAAGTGGTGTTACTTAGTGGGGCAAACGGCCTACTACTACTAATAATAATAAAAACAAGATTGCAAATACATTAATTTTAGTCCGACTTTAAGTGGAGTTTTTGAGACAATAAGTGAGTCACGAGCTCGTTGTCTTTTTTTTCTTTCAATTTTTCTTTTCTTTCATCTCTTATTATTTTTTCTCTAAAGGTTTAGTTCTTGACCACCAAAGAAATCACTTCTCTCGTTCAAGTTAATCAATTAGGTTTAATGAAGGTGTGAATAAAATTTTTAGGGTTGAGAGCATTCCCTTGTTAAATCTATTTTTATTTCTATATTTTAAATTGGTTATATTTCTGTACACATGCTTGATTTTACACAGCTTAAATATTTTACACTATAAAATTCATCATAAATTTTTAATCTTAAACTTTAAAAATTAAATTATAAACTCTAACTTTTACCCCCTAATTTATAAACACTAACCTTAACTTTTCACTTCAAAAATTAAACTTATAACCCCTAAAATTAAAAAATTTGTGTACACTTTAGTTTACACTGTCTGTATATTAAAATTTTCTCCCTACTAAATATGTATTTGCAATAGTATGAATAAACGTTTTAGGTTTGAAAGCATTCCCTTGTCATTCTATTTTCATTTCTATATGTTAAATATTTACGTGTAATTCTATTAAACATGTGTTTCATTTAAGAGTGGATAAAAATCTTCTGCCCCTTTTCGGTGCCTTTAGTTATGCCCCAACACTAAAAAATACAACAAAATTAAATTTCAAGCCCTAACCTTAAATTCTAAATCCTAAACTCTACGCCTTATACCCTAAAAATACACCCTACCCTAAAATCTATAAACCCTAACTATAACCCTTAACCTAATTTTAAGTATAGGGACATAAGTAGGGGTACCGAAAAAGGTAAATAATTTCTATCCTTTAAAGTCATTTTTAATTTTTTATTATTGTTGTGAAACTAACGGGGTGAGAGTCCTTTATAGCCAAATGAAAGAGCATTTTTATTGAAGAGGAGAGAGGGGAACTTTAGTTGTTGAGCTTGTAAGGTATTACACCTTCAACTACAACTTTTTTTTTTATATAATTTTCATAAGTATTATGGAAAAATCTTATATTTAATGATATCAATGCTACGATTTATTAGTGAAATCTTACTATAAAACATAATCACGTGATATGTTTTGTGACATAAATACTCTATATGTTTATGTACCTTATACTTTATTACTTTTACCGTAATATGAATGATTATGCTTATGAATCTCGTGAATTATAATAGAATATATATGTATTCTTAAATTTATAAAACTCAATATTTAAAATTGTTTTAATGCGTCAGTTAGATTGATCTAAGTTTGAGTTAGACGAGCATCATTGTAAGGAATTGTAACATTAATTTTTTAGAATATCGTTTTGAACTTTATCTTTAGTGGGTATCTGTATTCATAATAAAAGAGTACTTGAAAAACAAATAGAATGAATCAATATGAAATAATATGCATGTAAGAGTTGACGAGACGTGCACAGCAAGAAGATATAATAATTCTATTAAACCCCTAAAACACCACGTACCCAACGGTGGTATTGAGCGACACTCACGACTAGTGGCGGATTCAAATATAATTTGAGGTGGATTCGTGTCCACTCTGAATTTTTTAAAATTTACATATTTGTTTTTAATTTTCTTAATTTTTATAAATTAGTCCATACATTTTTTTAATATTTATGATTTGTGATCACCCTAAATTTTGAGATTTTATGTGTGCTCACGTTCAAATATGTTTTTTGGATCTGCTACTGCTCACGACAACACGTATTAAAATTTGACCACACGGAGAATAAAGAAACTATAATCTTTAGGAATCAATAACCAGAATCATTTAAAATACATTTCTAATCAGTATAAAGCAATAAACTACTTGTTCATGTCATCTACAAACCATAACTATTCACACAAAAATACAATAAATTCATTGATCCTACACTCTCGTGGATTCATGGGTTTGGACTTTGATATTAGTCTCTTTCCACAATTTGGAGTCTATACGGAAAGATATATGCCTTTGTCCTTGATATTAATCTCTTCGTTTGATCTTTCATTCGTTAAATGGCTTCCTCCGACAATGACACAAGTCATACACTCTTTTTTTTATTACCCTTTTAGTTTTTTAAGACTTTGCCCTGATTAATCCGGATCGACTTAGTCTTCCAGCGAGAAATTTCTGTATACACAAGGCCTCGAACTCGAAACATATTTGAACGATATCAATCTACTTACCACTTGAACCAACCCAGTTGATACAAGTCATATGCTTTAAGAATCAGTAACCGACAGTATTTAATAACCAGTTCTGCATGTGATTCACTAACCATAACACCTCACTTCCTCCCATCAATACATCCTATAAGTTAGTGTAACAAACCCAGTTGCAACCTCAAAAGGTATGCAATAAATTCATTCACCCTATATATCTATGTAGGAATCATCGGCATCTAACTATTGTAGTAAATAAATAAAGAAGTCAACTTACAAGTTTGAGATCGGGCTGGAGTTTGGGTCTGGCTGTTTGGTTCCATGGAGCTCGTAGCTTCGAAAAGGCCATGGGTTCAAATTTGACCGGAATCAACTCATAAGTTTTGGGTTGGACTGGGGTCAGCTCATGAAATTTGGGTTAGACTTGTAGACAAAGCAACTTAAACTTGTGTCTCTTAGGATGAATATCGTCCACTTTTTCACTAAGATATTTGTTGGGTTCAATTGTTTATATAAGTTAGATTGCTCTAATCACTTTAAATAATATATTCATATAATGTATATAATCAATGGTCAACAATCTCTATAGTAGGTGACTAAAAGTTTTCGGTTGACATCTCTCCTTCTCTTTTAAATTATGGGTTCAATACTCATTATGAACAAAATTTTTCCTCTCTTCTCCTAGTTAGGAATTGTTTTATATATATATATATAATTGATTGACTTAAACCATTAATTGACGAAAGCAATTGTACTTTGGTAGGCAATCCAAGCATCAAACTTCCCTTCAAAATCAAAGAAAAACACAACACTATGGAACAATAACAACAAAAAAGTTCGTCTACGCTGGGTTTTTTTCTCGGACCAAGACAAGTTTGTGTTTTGAAGCCCACAACCACAATCCACACTTTGTAAAATTCAGCTTAAATAGGTAAGAGTTTGTTTTATTATTTTGAAATTTAAAATTTAGTTTTTATACTTTATTTTTATAAAATTAATTTATTTATTATTTTTTAATTTTTGTTGAATTTTATTATTAACCGTTGACCTAACAATTACAAAAGGACAAAAACACATTTGTCAATCCTCTATGTTTATATTTTCTTTATCAACGACTCTTAAAAAGCTATAAACATAGATGATTAAAATTTTGTATTATTAGGAATAGGATTAAGTAAGTGAGAATAATATTTTCTGCGTATTGCAACACTTGACAATCATGAGCTAACATTCTCTTTTACTAGTTTAATAATCTCATACTTCCTCCTTATATTATTAACAGCCTGCGCAAAGTCCTCAAAATTATTAACCTGATTTTTTTCTTTAAGGATTCACATCACATTGAAGGAAAAAACAATACCTGTTTCTCTGAGATATCTCTTTCAAATGTTTCGATAACTCTAGTTGTTTACTTTCTAACATCACATCATACTAAGTCCTGACTTCCACAAGTTTAGTTTCAGCGGTTGCTAAAATTGCCTGATTCTGCAGAAACAGAAACATACACAAACTTAAATTTATTTTCAAGCATGCATAGAAGTTTGAAATTTACATATTCTATCACTTTTTCGTGAACCTAAGAAATTTGAACTTCCAGCTTCTTTTCCCTTTCTTTATATTGCATGATAAACTGTTCTTTTTCCTCTACAACGACTCGCAGCTGACCAACTTGTGTCTCCAAAGAAATAACATGCGCCTCTTGTTTCTCCACCTCCTTTTCCAGATTATCAACTTGGGCGAAAATGAATTGAAGAATTAAAGGAGAAGAGAAATAATAAAGAAGATGGACTAAATTGATAGAATATTAAAATTTGTGGGTTATTTTTTTAGAATTAGGGTCAAATTAAAATAAGTGTAGAATTTGAGGGCTAATTATGTAATTATATCAATTTATATTAACTACCACGTCATCAGTTGTTAATTTTTAACGGCGTTGGACCAATGTTACTTTTTTTTTGAAAGAAAATTGATGTGGAAGTAATGTTACTTTTTTTAAGTCGGATCAATTTGTAACTTTTGATAGTCGAAAGACGTAAAAGATAATTAGAGTATAATCGGAAACTATTTATGTAATTTATCTTAATTTTTTTAACATTTTATTTATAATACATGTGAGATAAATCATTGGTGGATCAGACAAAAAGACAAACTAATCATATTCACGTAACCATTGTGACATTGCAGGAATCGCACAGTAAATTATAAACTTTACTCATTGCACGAAAAGGGACAAGCGAATTGCCGTTTACTCCTTAGTTCTACGTTAGCCTATCCAGAAATTATAAACTTTACTCTCTCTAGTCCCTATTGCATTGAGAGGGGAAAATGAAAGGCAGAGAAGAGGATGTTGAGCAGGAAGCAAACACTGGGCAATGGCCATATCCTTACGCGGATAGATAGATGCAAAGCAACGCGAATTGCACGCGCCCCTGTGTTCAAAAATAACCGATTTGATTTGATTTGATCCGATCTAATTTTTATTTTCGAATTGAATATCTGATCTGATTTTAAATTTTTCGGATCGAATAAAAATCACAATATTTTAATTTTCGAATTATTCAAAAATCCGAGAAATAAAATTTTCATGAATATTAATCTTGTTATATTTAACAATTTGATGCTTGTTATATCCGTAAATTAAAAAAAAATCAAAATTTTCATAGATGTGAATCTTGTTATATTTAGCAATTTGTTGTTTGTTTGTTTTTTTTGAAAAGTAGTGGCCTCATTAAAAACCCCCTCTAAACCTAAATAGGGGAAAAGAGTGCTCTGGATTTTATTAATCAATCGAAGAAAGCCGGCAAAACACACAACTACCGTACACAAAACAATGGCAAATCATGTGAGAAACCATACAAGCATCAACACGCATCCTGCACCCCTATCTACATAGTTTAGACTCAACCCACACCATTGCACATATTAAACAAAAATACCAACATTACATACACAGACATGCTCCTCCTTACATGATACGGTAAGAGTTTCGCTTACCCTGCCTCAGTGCAGTGCTTGTCTCGCAAAGGTTTGGATGGTTGATGAAGGCCTGCAACGAGGGTACCGCCTCGGGCCATTTGCATTTGCACCAATGGGCAATCCGCATCATAGTTGAGTCGATTAAGCTTGGGTTGCAAAGCGCCTTCTTGTTAAATAAAATCTCATTCCGTTCGATCCACACAGACCAAATGATGCCAAAGAACCCCACAAACCATACTTGCTTATTTGACTTTTTAATGGGGGTCGACTCCCACATCAGCAAGAGTTCTTTCAGAGATCCAGGCATTACTAAACATACGCCCCACTTCTTGCTCCAAATACACCACAAATTCCATGTAACAGAACAATGACAGAACAGGTGATCATTGGTCTCCTCCACCAGGCTGCACATCGGACAATGCAGAGCGCTCAAGGAATTACACCCTCTTCTCTTGAGAGCATCAATAGTGGCCACGCGGTTTTGTATAGCTCTCCACAGGAACACTTGAATTTTAGGGGGCACAATGGGCTGCCAAATCAGTTTCCAGATAACATCACCCGACTCCGACGATGAAGAAGAGAAAAAACAGAAATCCTTGGCATTATACATCCCGCTCGCCGGCACGGTCCATCGGATGCCATCAGGCCTATTACATGAAACCGAAACAATGTTCAGAGTGAGCAAAAATTGATCCCAGACTTCCACTTCTCATTGGAATAACCTGCGTCTAAGGATTATTTCCCATTGCCATCTACCATCCACAATCTTTCCAAACTCACAGACATTCCCAGATTGGTTCCTAGCTAAAGAGAATATTCTAGGAAAAAGAACCTTGAGTGCTACAATCCCAACCCAACGGTCCTCCCAAAATCTGATGCGTCTGCCATCTCCTAACATAAATTTGATATTGCGCGTGAAAAGGTCGTTGCTATTTGACAGGGGTTTGATGATATTCCACCACACCCACGAGCAACGTTTTCGATCAAAGGACGGTGGCACTAATGAGGAGGGACTGTAGCCATATTTCTTACTTATAATTTCTCTCCAGAGGCTTTCCGGTTCACTGCTGAATCTCCAAACCCACTTATTAACCATAGCTCGATTCTTAAGTTTTAGGTCGTAAAAACCGAGTCCTCCAAAATCAGTAGGTTTAACTAAGTTTTCCCACTTTATCCAATGGATCGGCCTAGATTTGGAAGGGCCCCAAATGAAATGAGCAATGTGTTTGTTCAAGGTTTCTGCTATGGTACTTGGCATTTCAAATATGCTTAAGAAGTAAATAGGTAAGCTACACACCACTGCCCTAACTAGGCATAATCTGCCGGCCATAGAGAGGAGCGTACCTTTCCAACCGGCCAGCTTCTTGATGACTTTATCCACCACTGGTTTCCATAAGGCAAGTGCATTTCTCGGGGCCCCTAGCGGCAATCCAAGGTAGGTTGATGGAAGAATTCCCATGCCACATTTCAACTTCTCAGCCCACAGCTTTACCACATTAACATCAACATTGATCCCATACAGGTTTGTCTTTTTCAGGTTCAAACATAACCCAGAGGCCAACTCAAAGATACGGAGTATCCGTTTAATGTTCTGGACGTTGCGGAGTTCAGCCTTAGCGAAGATGATAAGGTCATCTGCAAATTGCAGATGCGAAACCACCATCTCGCTTTTGCCCACCGACACCCCCTTTATGTCTTGAGTACTCACAGCTCTGTGTAATAGCGCACTTAACGCTTCACCAATCACGTTGAAAAGGAAAGGTGAGAGGGGGCACCCTTGCCTTAACCCCCTAGAAATCGAAAAAGAGTTTGAAGGTTTCCCATTTACCAGAACTGCAATCTTAGCGGTTGATATGCAGAGATGAATCCAACGCCTCCATCGAACCCCAAAGCCCATTTTATTGAGAATGAGATCCAAAAATTCTCAATCGACAGTATCATATGCGCGACGGAAGTCCGCTTTAAAGACTATCGCCTCAGCTTTCCTTTTCACCAAATCGTCAATTACTTCGTTAGCAATTAGAGCACAATCGGAAATTTGTCTGCAAGACGAAAACGCAAATTGGAAGAGCGAGAGAGAGAGTGAGAGAGAGAGCGAGAGAGAGAGAGAGAGAGGCGGGGTAGGCTTCCGGCGACCAGAGTATGGAAGAGACCGCAAGAGAAGGCTCGACGAATGGATGTTCAACCAGAAGGGTTATCGTAGTCATGGAAACTCCAGGAAATGGGACGCTCATCATGACCTAGGGAGAAACGGGAGTCACTGGAGGGGTCGTGGATCCGAGGGACTTTGGAGAACGAGAGACTAGAGGATTCACCGCCGTTTGGGAGCCATTATTTTCGTCGATAATGTGGACAAGAGAATCAGTATAAACTCACTACGGGAGATATTTTCTGCCTATGGTGAGGTAACTGATACGTATGTTGCCTACTCGAACCGTAGGAGGGCAAACAGAGCTACCACCTTTGCATTTATCCGTTTCAAAACCGCTGATGAAGCTAGCAAGGCAGTAACCAAAAGCAATGGGATGCAAGTGGTAGGCTACCGTATTAGGACATATACGGCTATCGAGAAGCATGTAAGTAAACCTAGGATGGTAGCCCAGAACAGGAACCTGACGCAGGAAAAGGTTTGCAGCGCGCAACTAAATCTTAGAACGTCCCTAAGGGATGCGAGATCCTTCAAAGACGTTCTGCTGGGAACCAGGAAAGGGAAGGAAGGTGCCGAGGTTGCAATGCCCTCATCGGAGGCTGTTGGGGCAAAGGCTACTTTTAACAGTTACAGTGGCGGTGTCCACAACGATATCATAAGGGTTTCGACATCCGGCGAGTCCCTGACGACGGTTGGCTCTAAGGACAAAAACACCTTTATCTCGATTGCCCAATCCGACGTTTCTTGGACCAAATTATGTCTGGTGGGCAAAATCAAACCTATGTACAATCTAGATATTGTCCAGGAAGCACTCATCTCGGAGGGCTGCCATGCTACTGTTTGCCCTTGGTCAAGGCTTCTAGTCATTATTCGTGCGCACAGCTTAGAGGAGAAAAACAATCTTTGGGCGAGACGAGGCGAATTATTGCACACTTGGCTTGACGAACTGGAATTTGTCCAGGGCTACGATGGTAAAAGGAAGATTAAAATATGGGTGGAACTGTTTGACGTGCCGATCCACATATGGAGTGATGTCTTATTCTCTAAAATAGGGGAACGATGGGGGTCTGTTATTCAGATAGAGGAGGAAACTTCTAATTTGATGCGGTTCGATAGAGCACGAGTTCTAGTTGAGGTTCAGAAAGTTTCAGTTATCCCCGAGAGAATTACGATTCTGTCTAACGGAGAACTTTGTACGTTGAGGATCAAAACAGAGGATTATAAAGATGACAGAATCTTCATCGACGGCGGCGGTCCGACAGGATGCAGATTTGAGGCGGAGGGGAACGCTTCGTGGAATGAGCGGTACAATTATGAAGAATTTTTTGAAGCCAACGCCCCACAAAGCCCAAGTGCGGCGCCGGATGTTTGTGCAACCAATAATGAAGAGCAGTTGGCTGATGTTGGAATTATTAATGAACGCGCCGTTTCTTGCATGGCGGCTGACCAATTATCTTCCTTCCAGCAAAGTGGTGAGAGGCTCCATGAAGTCCAAATAGAGTCGGCTGATACCATCCATTTGGGCCAACCGAATTTTGAGCCTACAGTGGAATATAATATGACCCAGAGCCTTCAAGCTTCTTTGGACTCTAACTTGGTTAATGTCGAAGTGGGCCTTTTTAGCAATGAAAGGGCTATCACAAGGGCCTCTCCGAGTCATAGCCCTGAGGAGCACCATATAGTGAGTTCAAAATTGCCTAAGAGAAGAATCGAAGCCAAATTATCTGGAAGCAAGGCCAGACTGTCGGTGAGGAAAAATAAAAAGGATTGCACAAAGAGGATGAAAAAGAAGGGCAAAGGCAGCAAAAGAAAGATGGATCTTGTGAGTGTCGGTCTGGATCAACTCGACATGCAAAATCAAAGCGATGACAGTAGCAGTTGCGAGCGTTTGATAGAGGCGCGTGAAACTCTGAAATTGGGGAAATCATTGGGAGTGACCTTTGATGCATCGGATGAGGAAATGGAGGTTCGCCTATCGGAGTTGGAGGGGAAGGTGGAACCGTAAAGATGAGGCATGTTTCGTGATCATTATTGTTGCAATGAATACAGTATTACTCAGTTGGAATATATGTGGTCTTGGCAGACCGGAGAAAGTGAGATCAGTAAGGTCGGTTCTGAACAGATCGAAATGCAAGATCTGCTTGTTACAAGAAACTAAGCTATCGAAGATAAAGCCTGGGGTTTGTAATAGACTCAAGGGTAAGAATTTTGACGGTTTTGTTGCGTCTCCGTCGGATGGAGCGTCGGACGGTCTTATAGCAATGTGGGACTCTAGCTTCCTGACAGTTGAAGACTCGGTGATAAAAAAAGGTTTATTGCTCTAATCGGTCGGGTCGATGTTAACAGGCATAAGGGCGGGGTGATTAACCTCTATGCCCCTAACAACCCCACCGAAAGGAGTGAATTTATGGAGGAGGTATCATCACTTCTTTTTAAGCTCAACTTACCGGTTATCATTGGGGGCGACTTCAACGATGTAATGTCCCCCGAAGAGAGAATTGGCGTTGCGTCTGGTATGGATGTGGGTGTGCCGTTGCTCAATTTCTGCTCCAACAACAATCTCCTCGATTTGCCCCTACATGAGGGGAGTTTCACTTGGTACCGGGGTGGTTCATCGCTATCGGCTAGCAGATTAGATAGGATATTAGTGTCTCCGGAAATTATCTCATGGTTCCCCAATCTATTTCAAAAGTGTTGGCCGAGAAGCACCTCCGATCACAACCCTATATCAATCGGTGAGCTTGTTATTTCAGATTCTCCTAGACCCTTTAAACTTTTTTCCCATTGGTTAGAAAATCCCGAAATCGCAGACCTTGTGAGGAGCATTAGTGCGAAAATGAAAGGGAAATGTGTGGGAAATATCCTCAAAGAAGTAAAACAAGCACTCAAAGAATGGGTTGCGGAATTCCGTGCTAAGGAGAATGCCTCAATTCCTGATATCGAAACAAAAATTGATGTTTTGGAGAAACAGAGCTGTGTGACTGGTTACAGTGTTCAAATTGCTGATGAAATTAAAAGGCTCAAAATTCTGCTTTGGAACAACATAAGGAGGGATGAACGTGAATGGCATCAAAAATCCAGAACAAAATGGGTAACGGAAGGCGACAGAAACACAAGGTACTTCCATCTAATAGCCTCAATGAGAAGAAATAGAAACTCTATTTCCTGTATCGAATGGGAGAACCAAGTTATCACGGATCAGAAGATAATTGGTAAGGTGTTTGAGGAGGTATTCAAGCTGAACTTCAATAGCTCTAACACTGTCCGCGTCAAAGATTTTGATTGTATTTCTAAAGTATTAAGCCCGGACGCAGCAAGGGCAATTGAGGAGCCATTTTCGGCCGTAGAAATTTGGGAGGCCATTGTTTCGGTAGACGGTAACAAAGCCCCAGGCCCTGACGGATTTAATATGGAGTTTTATAAAAAAAAAATTGGCCTTCGCTCAAAGACAGTGTCCTCCGTTGCTTTAATAACTTATACGAGGGGAAGGGGATGGATAGGCATTTCAACCAGTCGTTTATTGCACTGATTCCGAAAGTCTCGAGCCCGTGCTCTGTTGATGATTATCGGCCAATATCCTTGGTCAACAGTTTGTACAAGATCTTTGCAAGGGTATTATCTAGAAGGTTTAAAAGTGTCAGCAATGAGGTGATAGGAATCAACCAATTTGTTGTTTGTTATATTTGGAATTCCTAAAATTTCATAAATACGACTTTCAAATTCGAAAAAAATTTAAATCGAATATCCAAATATCCGATTTGAATAGCCGAATATCTATTTTTTCCGAATTAGATACATATCACTATATCGTCGGTCCAAAAAACTCGAATCGGATCCGATCCAATATCCAACAATAAACAGCTCTACTAGCCATAATAATTGCAAAATTGCACCCATAGATATATTAAATTAAATTCGATACACCTAAGTTATCAATAAACCATATTTAGATTGTTATATGGGGGAGTTAGATGTAGGTGGTGACTTTGGTCTTTAGAAAATCATTAAATTATAAATTAATCTAATAAATTTAACCCCATGATAAAATCCTGACTCTGCCCTATAAGACAAGATGTTGGTGAGGTTAGCTGTTGGTCGTTGCATCTACCTACCCATTTCGACCGTCATAACTCATAACTCTGCATCTGGTGGCTCATAATTTCTCGAAATTAATGCTGTTCAAATTAAGTCCAATACCATCTGGTCTTACCGCCCCTCAACCCCTTTTTTTGGGATAAGTCTCACTAATAACTCTTATTTTCGGCAACATCCCCAAAATTAAATGCCACGGAATTCTCTACATGTTGGTTGTTGTGGTTATTATTGGTTTCACAAATTTATCGGCTCACTTCAACAAGCCATGTGAACCGTTGAAAATGATGTTGATAAGAAATGTTAAAGTACATCAATAGTCATTAAACTATCAAAATAATTGTTTTGGTTATTTATCTTTCCAAAGTTATAAAATGATCGCTGAATGCTATAAAAATAGGGTGACAATTTAATTAGTTTAATAATCATGTTGTTACAGTCCGATCAATTGGATGATTATTTTGTAATAATTTGATAAAATTATGGTCATTTTATAAAAAATGATAAATTAAGTGACTATTTTATAACTTTTAAAAAGATTAATGACTAAAACGATCATCATTCATATGTACTTTACCCAGAAAAAATACTAAATTTTTTTGGTACATTCTTAACCGCTCAACCAATTAAAATATCTCAATAATAAATACTTCTTTTTAAGTCGACAAATAAGCTCCCTTTGTTCTTTTTTTCTAACTTCAATAAATTCTTAAACCGAAAATGCAGCTCTTAATGAAGTTTGGGTCTGCATGCATGTGTGGTGTTGACATTGACAATGAATGGTTACAATTTTTCATATATATATATATATGGCTGAATATTGAGTTTTGTCTAATAAATAAAAAATAGGGTTAAGTGTGCCTTTAAGTACCTTTTTTTTAATTTTGTTACACCCAACTAAGTTCATGTACTCGAGAAATTAAATTAATTAAGTTATCAATTAATACATTAAATTAATTAAATATATTGAGTAAATTTTAATAACTTTTTTCTTCTTCAGATATTACTATTACATGAAACATTACAATTTGTGTCTCATGGCATTTACAATTTTTTTAAAAAATATTTTAATGTTTTTATTTTTAGAATTTCTATAATCTTTAAAAAAAATAAAAAACTATGAAAATGCAAATAATAACAATGAAATAGGATACTTAGACATTAATTGATAAAAAACATGTTAGATTTAACAATCAACTTTGGTTAAAAAATGAGTTAATGAAAATTTAAAATACATGCATTTCATTAAGTAAAAAAAAAACTTAATTAATTTGCTCGTCCCCTTGTGTCCTGGTAGCAAAGATAGATGTTCATCATCCCTTGAGACTCAGGTTCGAGCACCAGTAATACATGTTGTGTATTCCGTCTTTGAAAATATTAAAAAAATTGAACAGATGTCACACCAGCATATTAAAAAAACTTAATTAAGTTTTTAAAAACATTCGGAGGCTTAAACCACCTTTACGCCTAAAAATACTGATAAAAACACTTAAAAATTAAATTAGGAATTCTAACCCTAAATTTCAAAACCTAAACCCTACAACCTACACCCTAAAAATGCACCTTACCCTAAATTCCATATACATTGACCCTAAACCCTAACCCTAAACTCTAAATCTTAAATCCTAAACCACTAATTTTGTTGTGGAGGCATGATTAGGAGGTAGACGATTTCCACCCCTTAGTGAGAGCACCCGCGGCGAAAGGATTAGTCACTGCTATCGACGGTGTATAACTTGACTCGAATCAAAAATAAATAAATAACTCTAAATATCTACCACTTGCAGTTGTATTTGTCTACACGTAAACTTACCTTTTATATCAATTATTGATAAAGAAAATCATCGAGGTTTTCCGAATTCGTTTAGAATATCCCTCACACGCAATCGAATTTCTTTGTGTTTTCGAAGGAACAATGAGCTTTGACTCCTTCCTGGTTGGAGTAAGAACATTTTTAAGGCCACCTATTTTGCAGAAAACCCATTGAAACGTCTTCAACCACTCCAACCAAATCAAATTAGATTACATTAATTATGCCATATTTATTATTTTTATAGTTACATAATTATATAAATTTAAAATTTAAAATAATATTAATTATAAGTTTTTAAAAATGTAATTATATGTGCAATTATACCGGTTCTCGTTATAGCTCTAAAATTCACTCAATTATGTGAGACTCATAAATTATGGTGGTTGTTCAAACATGTCATACTTAGAGGCAGTGACGAATGCATATGTAACATTTATAAATTGTGTTTACCCTAAAAAACATTTCTAAATCCGCCACTATTTAAGGGTGGAATATCGGGTGGACCTAAGGGATATGACAGACCCAACTTTTATGGTCTAATTATATATTAAATCTCTAAAATTTTAAAATTATTACAATTAAGTCATTATCCTCCCATTTTTTGTTTGATTATTTTTTGAACCGTATCGGTTTTGAGGTTAATAGAATTAAGTCTTGTCCCTATCTTTTCTAGTTTAATTCTTTTTTAGGACATGAAAGTAAAATTAAGCCTTCACCCTCTATTTTTATGTGATTATCTTCTAAAAATTTGTTAGTTTTAAAGATAAACAACTTAATTTTCTCATAATTTCATAATAATTTCGTCTCTGGTCACACCTAAATTCAATTACAACCAAATCCAAATACATGATAACTTTATAACTGCACACTAATAAATTTTCTATATATATTAACAACATTCTTATTTCATGCACTCAAGTCAATGGTCAGGCAAAAAAAAGATTGTGGTGTTAGAATTTAAAAAAATTTATAAGAGATTTTTAAGTGAATATAGGTAAAGGGGAAGGTCTAAAATTAGGCGCCTTAATATTAGGTAAAAATTAAACATATCTTTGTGTGGCTACATAAATTCTTACAATTTTGATAAGAATCTGTGTAGGATAGATAAGAAATTGTGTAACTACAAAAATCCTTATCATTTGTGTAACTACTTAATTATAGTGTAACTACACGATTCTTTTATGATAACCTAAATTCTTATCATTTGTGTAAGAATATGTGTTGATTATAAAAAATTGTATAACTACATAAATTTTTACCATTTTTATAAGAAATTGTGTAACTCGCGCCTAATTTTAACCTAATGGTAAAAGTGCCTAATTTTAAAAGCTCCCAGATAAAGGATGTGTGTTAATTTTATTTAAAGAGTGTAAATACTTTTGTAAAACGATGTCGGTATTATTTTTAAGTGACAATTACTTTTACATATTTTTATATAATATTTATATAACAAATATTTTATTCTTAATTTTTTTTGGTATATCCCTTTTTCCGTATCCATTACATGCACCAAAAACTAGGGATGGGCATTTCACCCGGGCCCGACGGGTTTCGACCCGGCCCGGCCCGATCGGGTCGGGTTTTTTTTTGTGAAAAAATTGAGTTCGGGTCGGGTCAAGTTTTTGTGGAGGGTGAGGTCGGTTCGGGTTCGGGTTTAGGGTGAAAAAAATCTGACCCGAGCCGGGACTAATAGTGTAATTTTCCCATAATTTTTAGGGATATTTGTAATAATATCTCTCTTTTTATATATTTTTTATAATTAGGTCCTTAAAATTGATTTTTTATTTACAATTTAGTCCTTAAATTTATTATTTTTTACAATTAAGTCTCTTAAAATTATTTTTTACAATTAAGTCCCTAAAATTGATTTTTTTATATGAATCGGGTCGGAGTCGGGTTTAAGGTATTTATTTTCGGGCCGGGTTGAGTCGGAATTTTTAAAATATATTGTCGGGTCGGGTTCGAGTTTAAGGTTAATATTTTCGGGTCGGGTTCGAGTGGGCCAAAAACCCGGCCCGACCCGACCCGTGCCCATCCCTACCAAAAACTATCATACATGCATACAATTTTGAAAGAAAATTACAATACGATTTCAATCAATGTACGATTTTCTAACACTGCCGTTGGATTTCCCCCTCATAAGTCATAACCTTTAGATATTTGCTTTCTATCTTGAAGTTCCATGTTGTATAAAAGTACCAACATTTCAAGTCCATAAAAATAAAATACATGGACTAATACCTTAGTTAATTTTTAAACAAATTATTATAAAATTTAATTTAATAGTTAATGCATGAAAATTTACAAAAATATAAACACTAATAATTTATATTTATGAGTGATATTTTGTTAAATAATTAATATAAAAATAATATCTGAATAAAAACGCCCATATAACTACAAAATGTGTTGATTAAATCTTAATTTGATTGACTAAGTTAAAACATATATAGATGCATTTTTTTTCGATCCAGAGATTTGGAGACTAAAAAGTAAAGAATTTAAAAATATGAAGTAATTTAAGTAATATATATATATATATATATATATATATATATATATATATATATATATATATATATATATATATATATATATATATATATATATATATATATATATATATATATATAAAAGAGGAAAAGGGCAATTTATTTGAACACTAGTCTGTATGCCATATTATAATGAGCAAAAAAAAATCGTCCCTTTTCGGTCCTTCTTATTTTCTCACATTTAGGGATGTTAATTGGGTGGGGAATAATAAAAAATCGGGGGATCCGAACCAACGGGAACAAGAAATAATTTAAATCTTCAGTCACAGGGACGAGACGAGACGAGAGAAATTTTATCACTGAAGCTCAAATGGGGTTGAGAACGAGGATTGCTATATTCCAACCGTGATGATAACCGAATTGTACCTGTATAAATCACCATGGGGATCCCCAAAAAATATTCGTAAAAATCTCTAATATTTTACAAAGTTGGATGGCTATAAGGTTAATTTGCCCATTTTCAATAAAAATCTAATCTTTCATATCCTGAATATGGTTGACTGGAGTAAGTTTGAATATTCTCTGTAAATTCCATAAAAATAGTTAGAAATTTATCTATATATCGTTGTAAACGTGATTCGATAGTTTTGTTTAAAATACATAGTCATCAATTTTGATGTGTATTTTTTAAAAAATGTGAATATTTGAATGTTAAAATATCATAAAAAATCTGACAGTGAATTTCTTAGAAAACAGTTTTAGCAGTGACTTTGAAAAGTCACTAGAAACTATACAAGATAAATCAGGAAGTGAATCTTATATTTCTATAACCATAAGGAAGTTTATATTCGTTTAAAACAAACAGTTTTTGATTTCGAGTTATATAGTATGAATTATTAATTTTTTGAGTGAGAAAATGTCAAAAGAAAAGGCTGCAGATTAATTGTTTCAAAAAACAACAATCACAATAATTTTAGAAATTTGCCATAAATCGTACGAGTAAAATTAAAAGAGATAAATTATATGGTTAGAAAGATTATCGAATTTAGTTCTTTTCAGAACAAACGGATCATGATATGAAACTGTAGATTATTAATTTATTAGTTACATGTTCTCTTTTAAAAGTAGTGCAAATCGCCATGTTTCAATAGTTAATATCTTAGTCATGTTTTATAGTTTTGAAATTGTTTGTTTGTTGTTGGTAAAATTAAATTTGTCATCAATGTTCGTAATTTTGGAAATTTAATGTTAAATATTTATTTTAATGTATTAAGTTTTATTTATTTTTTTGGTACGAGGATTAGTCGAAAACTGTGAAGATCCGCAAGAGATGGGTACACGAACAAAAAATCCTTAAAACATTTAATGGGAATTCCTCAAAATCGCACTCTTAAATGTTGGAGATGAAATAGGTAATACAAAATTGTCCCCAACCTGCCCATTGCCACCTTAAAATTTTTTAATTTGATTATAATATCCTTTTCGTGTATTAATTTTCACCATGTAGCTTTAAATACTACAATTTTTTTTTCTGAAAGACATTCGTCGTGTCCTCCAACCTCAACATGGAAATTTCCTCACCCTAGACATCTAAGTCATTTATTTTTTTACCAAAAGACTACTCGCTATATTATATAGCATGCAATTTCGATATGGGAAATATTATGAAATTTAGAGGTACAATTTATGGTTTTGGGGTTAGTTAGAGTTTAAGGTTTTAAAATTTAAATTTTATGGTTGCAAATTAGATTTTGAGTAATTCTTACTTAGGGGAGAGAAAATTTGCTCATACTGAGTTTAGAGCCCACAACTTAGGAGAAATTTGCTCTAGAGATTGTTGACCGGTTTAAAAAAGATTATGTAATATTTATTACACATACTGTTTATCAAAATATTACCCTTTTTTATATTATAAATTGGTTGAATTTGATCAACTGTATAAACAATGACCAAAACAGAAAATTTCATTAATGAACAAAATTAAGAAATAAACTTTTCAAAGTTGATTTATAATTTTACCCGATTATTTTATAAAAATAAAATTCAGTCACATATTTTACAGTGAAATGTTTAAGGTGATTGAAGCACAGATGATCGATGGAAAGATATGCATTCATGACATTTATTTAATGCACGAATGATATATTTTATATATTATTCATCAATAAATTTTATACAAAGTAACTTTTTTTGACCCTACAACATTTTAGTTTAACCACTTTAACTCTTAAATTTTTATCGTGTCTTTTTTGCCTCTATTTTTTTTATCAAACTAACTTAAATGTGACTGAAAATATGGACGTTATTAAGCTGTCATTAGTTATTGTTGATACGATTTTAGACAACACTAAATAAGGATGTGGAGATGTGGTCGAAAGAAGGTTTGGGGACAAGTATTAGTGGTTCACCCATCATCGGACCGACTAAGAGCCACGAAAAATGGTAATTGACTGTAGAATCGAGCTGTTCACCTCTGGTTGGATTGGGGCCGAGAGTCGTTAACAGTGTAAAATGGATGACCAAAGTCGGAGTCATGAGGAGAAGAGAGAGAAGAAGATTGATGTAGAAGGGTCGTCCCATTTGTCTTCGGTCTTGGAGTTATTTATATCCCTTGGTGCTGTAGACAAGGTAGTGCTGACGGAACCATGTCAGGCCTAGTAACAACTATTGATGGGCTGACAGGTTCTAGCTCAGTTGTCAGGCCTAGGAATTTGATGGTTGTTATGTTGAGTAGTTTGGGGGCAATGGCTCCAGGGGCCATGACGCTCCGTATGAAAAGGACGTAGTACGAAGACTTGAGGTGTAGTTGGCAGAAGAGTTTCTCCGATACTGATAAATTTCGAAAGCATTGTTATCATCCGAAAATAGTAGTTTATCATTTCTGAAGTATGTGGAGGAACACCATCATTGATAAACTACAGAAATTTTGACGGAGACATGATAATTATTATTTGAATCAGTTTTAATTTTCCTTTTATAAAAATAAATAAAAATAGAAAACTGTTGCAGGCTATACAACAACTACTAAAAGCCAATTACAAATCTATACTCCTATATGCACATTATTGAACATTGACAATAACAACACTGCTAAGTTTTCCACTAAGCTTAAGTTGTACAATTTCCTTAACAGAACCCAAGACATTAGTCTTACAATGACTAAACTCCTAGAATATGTGGTTTTGGAAGTCTCTCCAAGCTTCTGTCCAAGTCTTAAGTCTCTCCTCATCTCATTCTTTTTTCCATCTATCCTTCTAGGGTTGATGAGTTTGGTTAGAGTGCGTGTGAGTACACTGATTCCTGGTGGTGGTTTAAGGCTCTTAAGAGCACGCTTTCGCGCTTTTAATTTCTTCCTTTCCCGTTGTTTTTCATCCTCTTGCCTGCCTTGCTCCCTCTGTTCTTTCCTCAATCTGTGTCGAGTGCATTTACCGCTCCCTATTTCCCATGGATCCTTTGATCATTAACTCCTCCTTGAGTGTTGGAGTGGTAAATAACGGTTATCCCAACCACCCGACAAACCCAAACTTCTACAACCAAGAGTTTCTAGATGAACTGATACTAAATGAAGACAGTGATGTTAATTTCACTCTCAAGAACCATACCTTTATCGGGAAGCTCTTTGCCCCTAACCCTTTTAAAGGTCTTACAATGGATGATGTCCTCCGAAAGGCGTAGAAACTGGAAAGCTTGGAGTGTCACGAGCTAGGTCGTATTTTTTTCTTATTTCTCTTCAAGATCATCGAGGAACGACACAGTGTACTAGGAGCCAAGCTGTGGTCCGTCCAAGACTCTTTGCTAGTGCTCAAAGAGTGGCAACCAGACAAAGCTCTCGAGGAGTTGGACTTCTCCATTGAAGAGTTTTGGGTCCAGGTTGACAACCTTCCTATTAGATTGAAGACACTAGAAAATGTGCAACGAATAGGTAAGCTTTTTCCCTTGTACTATGGATCAACTCTCGAAGATGGCACAACTTCAAAATGGCACGATTTAGTGTGCATTAGAGTAGGTTTAAGAGTTGAAGATCATTTGAAGACTGGATTTATACTCAACCGCAAGAAGGACAAGCCCCTTGAGATCTCTTTCAAGTATGAGAACCTACCGAAGTTTTGCTTTCGCTGTGGAAGAATCGGACACACGAAGAGGGGTTGTGGAAGTGACATTACCAGATTCAACCTCACTTGGAAGTTCGGTCCATGGCTTAGAGCTTCCAACGGTGGCAAACATAGGCCACATTGCACAGGAGCTCCACACCATGCTGGAGCGTCCAAAACAGTCCCTTGCACAAAAGACAAAATGGTGAGCTGTCCAACACAGAACCAGTACGAGGTAAATACTGCGCTAAAGATTACCTCGAACAATGAAGCCCCAATTGTCTACTCAAAGCCTAAGGAAGTCAACCTTCCTCTACCCCTTTTGGAAACATCGATAGAGGGCAAGTCTAGTGGCTCGAATGAAGGCCATTCCAATATTAGTAAAGTCCCATAAGGCAAATTAAAGGAAATCTCTGGTGCTATCCAACCTTCGGATTATCTAGTCCAAAAGTTTGAGAATACTGGCACACGACAGATGGCAAACTGGGGCAACCTACTTGCCATGGGCCTCGACAACATGGAAGTTTCCGTTTACAGAAAGAGGAAAAGAGCTGAAGAAGACGATGTGTCTTTTATCCAGACAAAGAAAAGAGAAATTTGAAACCAAATTTCAAATGAAATTGTTCAAGTGGCCCCTAATAGTTGGTGTATCTCCGAAAGGGGTTGGGCTGCAAATTATGACTTGCTGAAAGTAGCTTTTTTTCCAACTTCCTTCTTGAATACTTCCACCATTATCAGAGACATCGAAAGTAAGAAAAGGAGGAAAACGTTCGGATCACAGAGGCTTACTCTCATTCGAAAGGCAGCTCGACGTAAATTTTCCATGGAGTGCTCAAGAGTGTTGATTGACGAGGCAGGTTTGATTGAGTTGGGTATCGACCCTTTCGGAAAGCAAATCACTAAGACTCCATCGATGTGTATTGATGATAATTTCTTCTTAAATGAAGAAATTCAAGTCAGTGATGATGAAGGAAAGTCAAAAGAAAACGTCTCAGACCCTAGTCAAATGGAGACTATCCAGGAATCGGATGACCCTTCGAAGGGTTATTCGAAAAATCTATAAAGCCATTCCTGCACCTGGTCTGCAACGGGAAAGATCTCAGACATCTCAAGGCGTTTACACCTTCCCCTTGGATCTTAAGGTTACCCCTTTGGGCCTGTGATCCAAGGTTCTTATCCTTGTTTTATTTGGTTTTAGGTTTTTCTCTGAGTGTTCGGATCAACCCTAGCAAGACAGAGCAAGGTTCTTTTGATCAACTGCTTATCTCTCTACTGTTGTCCGTTGCTGCTTGCCGTGAAAAGGACCATCCACTTTTGGAAGGAAGCCTTCCTATGGATAGAGCTCTCTGGTATCGACGGTGGACTGTAAACAACATATGGTGGTGGCGAACTGATTTTGTTCCTTGCCGATGGAGTCTTTCATGGTGGGTTTTGAAAATGCAAACCCCTTGGTGCAAGTGGGTTGCTTTGGTTGGTACGGTTTCTCGTTGGGCTTTTGTCCCCGATCGTCGTGGTTTATGGTCGCTGGAGTCGCGACTTTTTCCATTTTCTTTGTTTCGAACGGTTGCCTTTTGTCTTTTGTTTGTGGCCTGCGTACCAAATGTTTCCCTTTTAGGGTGTAGAAGGAAGGGAGCTGTTATCTGCTCTTTCAGCAATTTCCTTTCCTTTTTTAGGACGATTGTTATTTTATTTTTGGTCTGTCTGTTATGGCATATACCTCCTATGTTTTAATCAATGCAAGTCCCTTTTGAACAAAAAAAATAATATGCGATTTTAAAAAAAACTCTACTCGCTCTTTCTCAAAATTTTCAAATCTCTGTAGCGTTATTTTAAATTTCTGTCGCCTGCTATTTTACTTATCTTTTTTTGGTGGGTGGTCGACAACTACTCTTAGTATTGGTTGTCAATCACAGGGTCAAATATTTTTCTTTTTTTCCCTATTTTAATAAAAATATTTATCTTTATGACACATCTTTTTCTGTCCTTGTGACACGTTTTTCTTTGATTTTTTGTGGTTCGTTTTATCTGTCCTTGTAGTATGATTTCAGCATACCTTAGCGGTCGATTGATGCTCGTACAAAGATCTTCACGATTCTAATCTCTGATTATGATTTTTTCAGTGGTATTAGAAAAATATATCCCCACTCGGTTGATGGTCGATTGTTGGTGTAATCAGACCTGGGTAGCGGAGCAATCTACCTATAGTTTGATTCGCTCATCACTTCTTTTTTACCCCGTAAAGCGTCTCATTTGGATAAAGACAACTGACAAGGAGATTCATGAAGGTTTTTGCATTTTAGTATACTAATCTTAACAGAAGTGTTTGCTTTTCTTTGCACCATTGTAAAAGATTTTTAGTGGACTTATCTATTTTTTTTGATGCATTGTATTGTATTCTTTCATGACGATTAATAAAATTAAGATGTCATTGTTAAAAAAAAACTCAGTTTTGAATATACTCTCAACCATTTGACAATGCATGCTCAATCACCCTGTTGCAATTGCTGGTGCTCAAACCCGTAACATCTAGAAACAACAACCGTTCCTTTAACCACTGAGGCAAGTTGGTTCGTGCTATTTTATACTTTTTCTACATTACAAAATTGGGAAAAAATCTGTCGTGGTAAAAAATAAAATGATTAAACTAGTATTAAAGTGCTAAAAAAGATTAGATCAAACCATAACAACATATTATAATAAAAAATTATTATAATAATCAGCTAGTTCAGTAAAAAAAAACATTAGAAATAAGATTAAATATTTGAAATTTAACGTTGTAAATTGAAAAATAAATAAAAAAACATCGCGCAATAAGCTTTTTAGAATATCCGATTCAAAGTAATCAAATTGAATGTAGTGATTAAAAAAATATGCTTTACGTATAATTATGCACAAAAACTGTCTCAAATATTAATTAGTCCGCGCTGAAAACAGTTGAGCAGTAAGCAGAACAAACCTCAAAATTCAAACTAATTAATTATCGAGTATTATACCGAGAAATTATTAAATAAATTCAACATACAACATTATTTGTGATCTTAATCAATAAAACTCATCTATTTTAAAATAATTTTTAGATAATAATTCACTCTTTATTAACATGTAAAAATTTGAAGATTCATTTTAAAAAATGAAATATATAAACCTAATTTACTTAGATCACGAATAAAGTGGAGCGCGGATTCTATTTAATAATTTTTTTAGTACCGTAGGGTTTCACTAAAAAAAAAAAAACACAGATAAGAAAAGGGTGTCTTAGTCATTTCATTGATACGCTGCGTATATGTCATTCTGACCCGCCATAACCCAGGGACTATTATCGTAATTTAAAGTTCAACCGCCACATTTAAAACACAACGTTCCTTTTCTCCTCCTCCCCAACGCCCCTTCACCTTCCATTCTTTTAAACACCAAAGAGAAACACACACACACACACACAAAACTTACTAGAAAGAAAAAGATTACACACAAGAAAAAAAATGGCTCCGCCAAAAGCCGGGCGAAGGTTTCCTTCAATAACGGAATGCAACGGATCGACGTACGAATCGATCGCCGCCGATCTCGATGGCACGCTTTTAATCTCACGGAGCTCTTTTCCGTACTTCATGCTCATCGCCGTCGAAGCGGGAAGCCTCCTTCGAGGTCTTATCCTTCTTCTTTCTCTGCCTATCATTATCGTATCTTACCTCTTCATTTCCGAAGCTATTGGTATCCAAATCCTCATTTTTATCTCATTCGCTGGACTCAAGATCCGCGACATCGAGCTCGTCTCCCGCGCTGTTCTTCCCAGGTATAACAAGCAAAATAGATTCGAATCTTCGCCTCTTTTAAAGTAATTTCTGTTTAAGTTGCTGAGAATCTGTTTATATTTCGATAGATTTTATGCTGCGAATGTGAGGAAGGAAAGTTTCGAGGTATTTGACAGATGCAAGAGGAAAGTGGTGGTGACGGCGAATCCGACGTTCATGGTGGAGCCGTTTGTGAAGGATTTTCTCGGCGGAGATAAGGTTCTAGGCACAGAAATTGAAGTGAACCCTAAAACAAAGAAGGCCACGGGATTTGTTAAGAAGCCAGGCGTTTTAGTGAGCGAGTTGAAGAGATCGGCCATTTTGAAGGAGTTTGGTGACGAATCGCCTGATCTTGGAATCGGAGACCGTGAATCGGATCACGATTTCATGTCAATTTGCAAGGTTAGTCTCCTTACTGACTACTACTACTGTTCTTTATTTGTTTTCAACAACCTACTACACTCTTAGATTTCTTGTTAATGGATTCAAATTCACATATCAAGATTTGAATCATTTGTTTCATAGTTTTTTTCTTATTCTCTGTTTCAGTGTCTCTAATTCTTGAGAGGAATTAACAAAGGATCTTTCTATATTAAGAAATTAAGCGACACAAGTTTAGAAAATCTTTAGACGGTAACATATACAAGCAAGAGTAAACGTGTAAATCTTGCTAAGTTTTTTTTTATATCGTTGAATTCATGGTTGGTGAAAACTTGATTTTCTTGACTTGCTTGTTGGTTCATCAATTTGTCACCCTTATATCGCCTTAAGATCTTAGATTTTGTTTGTGTATAATCTTTGCCTATGTACGTATCTGTGTGTCAATAATATATGTACGATAATCTGTACTAATATTATGATAATGAAGATAATATATGGTTCATATTGGTCCGTCATTCACTAGGAAAATCACGGACAATGAGCTAAGTAAGATCGTGTAAACTTGGTTACCTTGAATTGTTTTTTGCCTGTCATTAATTTGTCACTCTTACACACTCTAACTAGTCTAAGGACATTAAAAACAATGATTTTTTTATTGTATTAATTTATCATTTTGAATACTTTTCTTATTCATAATTGTTTTCAAGGTATAAATAAAATACTTTTTTGGATATACTATAAATAAAATATTTAACCAAACGTTGAGAGGTTAGGTTAATGTATTTAATTTTTCTATTGGACCCACAGTCTTAATATTGCTCAACGGCCCACCAGAAAAACTAGCTGCCACCCCCAATCAATGTGTTTTTTTTTGGTGGCGAAGACAAACTGATTATGGTCAACGTTTTAATTTATGATACTAACTTGTTGCATTAAATATTGGTATTCATCAATCTAATTGGTCTTTAAGAATTCAACTAGTTTGACATTGTTTTTAGAAAATTGGGTGGAAAAAGTGATTTTGAAAAATATAATTGTTGTTAAAAAATACTTTTAAGTAGATAAAAAGTCTATTTTAAATATTTTTTAAAAAAATATAAAAAGATTAGTGATATAAACAAAAATATATGAGTAAATTTACTTAATAGTGCTTTTGGAAAAACTAAAAAGCTAAGAATTTTAACATTTAAAAAGCACTTTTCAAACTAAGCAAAATAGCACTTTAGCCTAAAAAGTTATTTTTTTCATTGTTTTTAGTCTCAAACAAGCTTTTAGCTCTAAAAGCTAGTTTGAAAATCATTGCAAAACGGAATAAAAACAAAGATTTTTTTTTATTGCAAGTTTCAGTTTTATTTTGTTTTTAATTTTTTTTTATTTTAAATTCAAATACATTTAAATTACCAACTTCATCCCTCTCCCTAAATCAGCGGTAGAAAACATAGCAGTCCTACTTTTGTTCTTATAATTTGATTTTGATGAAATTTTAGAAATTGATTCTTATAAATTGTTTATATATGTAAAACAGGAGGGCTACATGGTGCACCCTAGCAAGTCAGCATCACCAGTACCACTCGATCGCCTAAAGAGCCGCATCATCTTCCACGATGGTCGCTTTGTCCAACGCCCGGACCCACTCAATGCGTTGATCACCTACATTTGGCTGCCATTTGGCTTCATCCTGTCCATCATCCGCGTCTACTTCAATCTACCTTTACCCGAGCGCATCGTACGCTATACATACGAAATGCTGGGCATTCACCTAGTGATCCGCGGGAAGCGACCTCCGCCGCCATCTCCCGGTACCCCAGGCAACCTCTACGTATGCAACCATCGCTCAGCTCTCGATCCAATCGTGATCGCCATCGCACTCGGGCGTAAAGTATCGTGTGTCACATATAGCGTAAGCCGTCTCTCGAGGTTCCTATCACCAATCCCAGCCATCGCTTTGACTCGCGATCGTGCGGCTGATGCTGCCCGAATTTCAGAACTGTTACAAAAGGGTGACCTGGTAGTGTGTCCGGAGGGGACCACGTGTCGCGAGCCGTTCCTGTTGCGATTCAGTGCTTTGTTCGCAGAAATGAGCGATAGGATCGTCCCCGTCGCCGTCAACTGCAAGCAGAACATGTTCTACGGGACGACCGTGAGAGGGGTCAAATTCTGGGACCCTTACTTTTTCTTCATGAACCCAAGGCCAACGTACGAGGTCACGTTCCTGGACCGGTTGCCGGAAGAGATGTCGGTTAAGGCCGGAGGGAAATCGGCGATCGAGGTGGCGAATCACGTGCAGAAGGTGTTGGGTGATGTCCTGGGTTTCGAATGCACTGGATTGACTAGGAAAGACAAGTACATGCTGCTGGGAGGAAATGATGGTAAGGTCGAATCGATGTATAATGGTAAGAAATAATTTGGGTTTGTGGGGAATTTCGTAAAACGTATGAATTTAGAAAATGAGATTAGGGGCTTAATTTGTTTGGTACTTTTCTAAAGTCGATCTGTGGGAAGATATAAATTGGTCGAGAGGGATTTATGTCATATTTGTTGAATGTATAATAATTGTTTTAGACTTTTGAATGTTGTTTTCCATGTAAACTTTTCAAAATGGTTGTTTTCCATAATGAAATGTTCTATAGTATTACTATGACTAAGATTTATTTTGCACTTTAGCCATCTTGCAGTTGTTCTATAACAAAATGTTCGTATGTTTTTATTTTATTTTAGTCATGAACTTTGAAAATTTTTCATTTAACTTTGGCATTGCGTTGTTTCTGATCACTCGACCGTTAAATCACAAACGGTGTGATGAGATGACAGATGACCTAATAACTAATAAAAATAATGTAGTTTTAGTTTCGGCTAAAGGGTCAATATTGCCTTTGTAGTATTTCCGAATCAGCAATGTTGCCCCTACTTTTTTTCCTGTAATTTCGCCCTTCAACATAAAAAACGTTAGCAATGTCCCCCTTTGACCGTTATTGACTAACGGTGCCGTTAATTTCTGTGAAGTTAGACGACAGCGCACACGTTAGTCCCATGTGGCATCCATATGGCTGCTGACATCTATTAAAAAATCAAACCGTGTAATTCTCAATCTCACCTCTGTAAACCTTCCACAACTTTCCCAACACAATATTAACCCATTCAACTGACTCTTTCCTTTGCAAATCTTTTTTTCAATAGCAAAAAAAAAATGGTTGAAACTTGAGGCCAAACCCCTCCTCCCACTCTAACAAGGTCCCCATCTAAACCCCAGATTTGCTCCTCCTTTTCTTGGAAGTCTAGATTTTATCAAAAGTAACCCAACAAGAAAGAAAAACACAAAAAACTCAAAAATGTTACGGTTAAGTGGAGGGGAAGGGATTGGGTGGATAACACCTAGCTGAGTCCTCAACTTGTCAACAATGGGGTCTTGTTCGAAACCAGTAAAATTTGAAGTCCCCAATTGGATTGAAGCTTCTTGAGTTTCACTTTCGCTCTCCCCATCAACAAACTCGTTTGAAAAGCTATTAGCTACGAGATTTCTAGCTACCCTTACATTAAGCCTGTTGGGATTCGGAGTGGGTATTGCACAACAAGCAAGGAGACGGAACTTCCGGTGCGGGATGAAGAGATTGACGAGCCGGGTCTTGTTTTTCTTCTTGTGCCGAGTAGCGAAACAGAGGGTGATTTTACATGGTCAGAGAGGAGGAAGACGAGGGAAGCTTAAACTGGAGACCATTTATTAAAGATAACGAGAAACGGGGATAACAACGGAAACAATAGTTGGTTTCTAATGGCGGTGGTGATAAAGAACATGAATGGACTGAGTGGGGGAATGAATTAAATGAAGCTACAGAATCTGGGTTTTTAAGGCTTTTCGATTGAATGCCACACGGTTTGATTTTTTTAATACATGTCAGCAGCCACGTGGATGCCACATGGGACTAACGTGTGCGCTGTCGTCTAATTTTACAAAAATTAACGGCACTGTTAGTCAATGACGGTCAAAGGGGGACATTGCTAAGGTTTTTTATGATTAAGGGCGAAATTACGGGGAAAAAAAAGTAGGGGCAACATTGCTGATTTGAGAATACTACAGGGGCAATATTAACCCTTTAGCCTTTAGTTTCCTACACGAGCCACCAAAACAACGTCGTTTTAAATCTTTATAAAAAGTTTTAAAAAAAATTAATTTCTCTCTTTTCTTCTTTCTTCTCCCTTTCATTTTCTCTCAATCAATCTAAACCATTCTAAATTCCGGCACCAGGATTCACAATCTACCAAAACTAGTCTTAGTTATATTTCATGTATCAGTTATTTGAACAAGTTTATTGGCACCAAGTTTTAAATTTTCCGAGAGAACCAAACCTGCTTCTAGTGGATATTTCATGTATTAATTTTTGCAATCCTTTCCTAAGCTAGCTACAATGCTTTCTTGTTGTTTTCATCTCATTACCATATACATTTTTACAAGAAAACAAGATTCACAATATCTAAGACCAAGACTAGTTCAAGTTTAAATGAAAAGTCAAAAAATATAACCTTTCCCAAACTAAAAAATAACACAAGCTAGTATAAAAGAAATTTAAAAAAACCTAGAGAGAAAGCAAACAAGGTAACTAAATTTAGACCAAGTTACACTATACACCATAAGAAACATCATTAAGAAAACTAAAACCTAACATTTTTTCATCCCTCCCCTTGAAAAGGTAAGAGATTATCGAACATCAAAGAACCCAAATCAATAATAGAGCAGAATTAATTTAAAACTAACATAATAAATCGACCCTTATTATCTTTTTCGTGTCACTTCTGGTTAGTTATTCTTTACAAAAAAGCTCAATTTTTTTTAAAAAAAACACCGACATTAGGAGTCAGGGAGGTTATAAAAACAAACCCATCGTAGAACGACATTGGGTCGACCTTATTTTTAATGGTGTTGTTGTTGGTTGACTCAATGAGTCAGATCTGGGTTGGAATAGACTTGGGATATGGACCTAAACGGTTAGTGGATGTCATATCTACATCAAGATTTTCCTTTTCGAACCTAACGGAATTGGGGGACGATTTGTTTAAATCTTCGTTGCGTTTGAAGATCTTGACTTGCATCACGATATTTTTTGTCAGATATTTTTTGACAGAGGAATTGAATTGGTTTAGGTAGATGGAGAGGAAGTTAGAGTAAGAAGAAATGAGAGAAATTGTTTTTAATTTTTTAAAGTTTTATAAGGATTTAAAACGACGTCGTTTTGGTGGTTTATGTAGGGAACTAAAATTACGTCGTTTTGGTTAGTTATCAGGTCATCTGCCATGTCATTACACCGTTTGTGATTTTACGATCACGTAACCAAAAAACAACACAATGTCAAAGTTGAATGAGTAATTTTTTTTTTAAAGTTTAGTGACCAAAATAGGAGTGTGAATAAAGTTGAGTGATAAAACTTATAATTTACCTTCATTTTATTTTATGATCTAAAATAATTCTTATTAAATTAATAAAATAATCAATGAAATTTATTGAAATGGCCTACAATAAATACTACAGTCGACTTAAATGTTGGCGATTTAGACTTGTAGTGCCGACGACTATCCCTATCCCTGCTACTACTGTATCGATCTCCAAAGATCGTATCACCCTGCAGCAATTTACCCCTTAAACGGCACTAAACTTTCCGAGACCATTTGATAAAAAATGTAAACTACAAAGGAGGTTATTTAATTATGAGTAATGTTACATTTAAGTCACTCAATGATTAAAAATTACATTTGAGTCACTCAATTATGGGTAAACTACAGTGGAGATCACTTAATTAGGTGACTTAAATGTTATCTAAGGTTGACGATGGTATACAAATGGTTTGGAAGAAAAAAATAACTAAATTGATGTACTTTTTTAAATATGAAGGGTGACCCAAACGTAACCGTACTCATAATTGAGTGACCCAAATGTAAGCTTTAATAATTCGGTGACCCAAATGTAACCTTACCCATAATTGAGTGACCCAACTGTAACTTTTAATAATTAGGTGACTTAAATGTTATCTTACCAATAATTGAGTGACCCGACTATAATTTTTAATAATTAGGTGACCTAAATGTAATCTTATCTATAATTAAGTGATCTCCACTGTAGTTTACCCTTGAAAAAAAAGATGAATTAATTTAAGGATTAATATTTGATACACTGCCAGTGTATAAGATATTAATCCTTAATGGATTAATATTTGATACCCTAAACCCGCTTGTGAAAACTTTATTTTCCACCGCCCGTGTATAGGATATTAATCCTTAATTTAAAGATAAATAGTAACAATTTGTTAAATTGGATATGATGATGAAAATACTAATCAGTCATCTTAGGGTTGACTGCAGACACCAAAAAAGATCCAGTTTGAAACCACTTATTTACCATATTTACCACACGTGTCACATCTCGACCGAGATTTTTCCCGCTTTGAAAAACAAAGCATCCACAACAACAAAATTTTTATCTTGTGCTGCTTGAAATTTTTGTTTTAGTGCTGCATTTAGTGATTTATTTGATAAGTATCACAAACAACTCATACCATATAAGAAAATCTCATAAATTTCGAACTTTAGAATAAAAAGAATCACATCTGGGAGTCAGCGTTTATACAATACAAGTCTTACGCTGTGTGTCTTAAAATCGAACATAGTGTACTTTTCATCTCTTACATGTGAAAGATGGAAGCAATTTATACATGTTAAAATCAGTTTGGCATGTCTGTAACTGTAAGTACTAGGACTAATAACTAGTTAACTACATATGGATATGACATTTTTCTTTTTCTTAAAGCTGTTCATGTCTATAACAGGGAGTTCTATTACGACTGTCGAACACTGCCGGAGTTCTGGCTGGCCTTTTTGGTACAGCTGCTACTGGCTACATTCTCCGACAAGGTTCGACTGAATTACGCTCGGTTTAACTTGAACTTTTCTTGTCAAGTGTATTATTGTACATCATAGGCACATTAGTTTGGAACTTATTTTCGACTAGGAAAATGCTAAAATGCTATACAAGGAAGAACGGAAGCCTACATGACTAAACAACTAAGGAACAACTTTCAAAAGTAATAGAGCATGCATGCATGCCTAGGTGAGTGAAAAACCGAACAGGAGATCACTATGTCTCATGATTAAAAAAAGCTCGAGTTAGCCGAAATAATGTTTACTTAGGCCAAAGTTTCTCCTCTCGTTTTCATTTATGTATCTCTAGTGTATGATTTTATGGTAATATTATGGCCCTGTTTGGCAATTAGCGGGTAGCTAATAGTCGATTGTATTAGTTGATTTGACTAACGAATTGTATTTGCTGATTGTATAAAAGTATTTGGTAAAATTAACTGATAGCTGATAACTGTTTAATTATTTAAACAAGCAAAATGACATATAAGGATATGATTATATTCGATACTTATTTGAATAGTTTATTATTTAACAATATTTTGTACCTATTAATATTAATTAGATTATGAAAAATAATTTTTAATATAACCTTACTAAGAATAATATTTAAAGGATATATATATATATATTAATTTACTATTTATATAAAATTTTAATATAATTCAATTAATTATTAAATTTAAATACAAATATAAACGTGTAAAAACAAAAAAAATATAATTTTAAAAAGTTTCTATTAAAAGCTTTTCAAAATGAAAAGTTTCATCTCAATTCGCTATTTTAATTCGCTCTTCATTAAACATTCAAATTAACATATTTAACCGGACAAACCTTTAATTTTAATTCAAAACTTAAATTTTAACTTAAACATCTCTTCATCAAACAAGGCTATACGTATGTTTCTGCCTCTGCTGTGAGCCACCATGGAGAGCTATACCGGATTACCGGTATTAATCCGGCGACATACATGGATAACATGGTGGGCCTTCCATTACATGCGTAATTGTAGGACAGATAAGGGATCATTGATGATATAGTTAGAAGTTGGGTGCATACATTTATAACACACTGTATGCTATGCTCTAATTTAGCATTGGTACTTTCCGTATTGATGTTTTGGGCCAGGTTTCAAGGGAAACATGGGCCTATAAACAGCTCATACTTTCACATCAAAGTCTAAATAGTTAACCAACTGGGTTGGTCCAAGAGATAAACAGTTTGATATCGTTTAAACATGTTTCGAATTCAAGGCTTTGTGTATGAAGAAAATCTTTATTGAAAAACTCACCAACCAAAATTATATGTGCGACGCAGGTCAGTCCAGATTAGTCAAGATAAAATTATGGAAAATTGGAAGGCCAACTAAAAAAGTCTAAGTAATTAATAATAAGATAGATTTGTATTTGATAAATTGACACCAAGTTAATTTAACAATCAGAATAAAATCATAAAATAAAGAAGAAAAGAAGAATTGAGTTAAGGAAAACACATACCAAATGTGACGATCATATTATGCCAAATTGAGAGACTAAAAATATATTCAAATTTACTTAATTCATTGAATGATGGGATCAAGAAAATATTCATGTCATGTCCAATTCCATTACAAACAAACTAGTAAATTCTAAAACAATTTTTATAAAAATAAATTCAATATATATATATATATATTAAATTGTAAAATTAAAAATACCTCTCCCCCTTGTAAAAGGTTTGCCATTGATTATGTACCCGCATCACCGTGCCTTAAATGTTCATCACCGAAACTACCCCTCGCCGCATTAAAAATTTCACAATTTACCTTTGCATTTTCTCTTCACTGATAATTCTCTCAACAATTGCTCCTAAATCTCTCTCGTACACGTTAACTTTAAGCCCGTATTTCATGAACAATGTTAGTGACATCTTCTGCTCCACCTTGTGGCCGGGCATCAACGTCAGCTTATGCCTCAACAGCGCCGCCGCCGCCACCGACTTCATCTGTAGATAAGCCAAGCCTTTCCCCAAACATATTCTCGGTCCGGCATTGAATGCCACAAATTTATAAGAGTCATGCTTGATGAACTCCTTCCCGTCTGTTGATAACCATCTTTGGGGACGGAACTCGAGGCAATCGTCGCCCCATGTTGATCTCATTCTCCCAACAGAATATATCGAATATGTCACTGATGACCCTGCGGGGACGAATGTTCCGTCTGGTAATACGTCGTCGGCCACCACGTGTTTTGAATCTTCGGGGACCGAAGGGTATAGCCTTAGGGTTTCGGACAATGCCGCCTTTAAATATATCAATCGGTCAAGTTCTTCGAATCCTAATGGTTCGGCAAACCACGTTGAGATGTCGACACCACGTGTTTCGATTAGGACCATGCAGATTTCACGTAGGATTTTATCTTCGACCCTTGGATGTTTGATGACAAGCCAGAAGAACCAGCTGAGAGCGACGGCTGACGTGTCACGTCCAGCTAGGATGAAATTGAGTGCCACGTGTTGGAGAAACTCGTCCGAGTAGGATTCTTTTTTCTTCATGAACCTCGAGAGCAAATCGTCGTGTGGGTTCCCATCTTTTTGCTGACTAAGCAATTCTTGCTTACGTGAATTGATGACGTTGGATAAATATTCATCCATATGGACAAGGCTTCGGCTAAGATTCACTTCTAAGCCAAGTCGGAGCCATCTCTTTAGCTTCCACAAAACCTCAGGCAAAATGAACCTTTGTAGGGATGCTTCAGTGGCTCGATCAAAAGCCGAAGCGAAGCCGTTTTCGGGTAACCCTTGGGCGCATGTTTGTGGATCCTTTCCAAAAGCCAAGCCGCAAATGTTATCAAAAGTGAGCCTAAGCAACACGTCTTGTAAATCAACCGGCTGGCTCCGGCTTTGAGCCTCCTCAAGAATGGGGCAGAACCGTAGCTTGATGGCTCGACTGACCCACCGAGCCATGGCTTGGCGAAGCGTCCTGGTGGTGAATTCCAGTGCGGCGGTCCTCCTTTGGAAGAGCCACGTGTCGCCATCGGAGTTGAAGATGCCTTGACCGAGTAGATCATGGAACACGGCCTGCCACGTGGGACCTTTAGGATAATTGTCGAAACGAGACTTGAGGATGTGCTCCAAATTCCTCGGGTCGCACGTGACCGTCACGAGACCTTGTTTCCGAGCCAAGAAGGGGATGGCACAGATGCAGGTCTTGTACGTGCCGCCGCAGGCGCGGAGGTTGTCGGAGATCCAGTCATGCATGCGGTCACAGTTCTCGATCAATCCCGGAAGACTGCCCAATAGAGGCCAGACACGTGGACCACTCAACGACCGTGAGATGAACGTGAACCACAGCAGGTAAGCTGTGATTGCCGCTAAAAGGAGCAAAGCAGTCGATATATCCATTGTTCTCTCTCTAACTACAACAAAACAACCCCGCTCCTACCTCAAAAAATTTCCCGAGAAAATTTCAAAAAAAAAAAAACTCACCTAAAAATGGGTATTATTAAAAAAGAAATCCGGAAACTCGAAACCCTGAAAAGTGGTATATTTACGTAAAAAAACGAGGTTTTTGCTTTGTTTTCCTGTTTTTACGTATGAAAGAAGAAGAGAGTGATAGTACAAAAATGGAGAATATAGAAAGAGGATTTATAGGTGAGATTATAAAGAAGGCAATTATTAAGGACAGTGTGTTCCTTTGAATTTCACCATTATCATTTCTCTTCTTTTTCTGTCTAACCAGCACCATAAATGCGGTGAGAGGTGGTTGAAAACAAAAGAAAAAGTCGTATCCAGTTAAGCTAGTGTTGTGCATTGCAATTTGCAAACCCTCCAACTTTACTTAACTCTCTCGCTCTTTTCTTCTTCTCTATTTCTCTTTCCTCTACACCTAATTCTTGCAGGGAAGGAGGGAGGGACATTAATTCAGCATTGAATGAGTTTAGTTGAGAAAATTCAAAACACACACAAAAGCAGATCAAACAAAGCTGATGAGCAAACCCACCAGCCACCACCAACAATTTATACCTCTCCTTTGCTGGTTTTGTTGTTGTTGTTTGTATTTGTATATGATATTTTTATGCAGTTGCTGCAGAATTTTCAGTAAAAAAAATAAAAACTTTGACCTTTGCGTTTTTTAAAATGCTTTCAGTATGTTAGAGGACGGTGTGCCCAATCCATTTGCCGCTCTCATGTCACTGCAGTTCGTGGTAAATTAGAAAGAAAGTCAAATGTATTATATGGGTTCAGAGAGCACAGGTTGAATTCAGCCGGTATGAATATTTTTTTTTTAACGGGAATACGAGAGAATAAAGATGAGCAATTGATCAACTGGTTAAATATAAATATATATATATATTTTTTTGAAGTAAACATTTTTATACCATTCTATTAATCCCAAAACAGTAATTCCTAATATTCATTAGTAAAAAAAGAACTTTGGGATTTGATTCAAGTAAGAAAATAGACAATTGTTTTTCTTGTGGAAGTCAACCATAGTTTTAAATATGTTATGTAGAAGTAAGAGAAGAAATGAAGACCAAATAAATAAAGGTTTAATTCACAAATTGGTCCTTAAGTTATAGGAGTATTTCTTTTGATCTTGATCTTTAAATTTGTTTTTGTTAAAAGTAATACCTACAAATTTACGATGATCAATCATTACATAACTTAATAATTGAAGAACACGTGATAATTTTACGTGTCAAATATGCCAAGTGAATAAATTTCCCCTTTCCCCCAAAAAAATTATCATTTTTCAACAAAAGTCACGTTTCGGTCAATTTAAGGGGAAAAAACAAACGCCACTTCTCACACACAAAAACAAGTACAAAAATAGAAAAGGGCGGAGTTCGGGGGTTAATTTGTGAATTGAACCTAAAATAAAAACCAATGCAGAGTAAGCGTATGTGCATTGGTTGAACTGATTAAATAAACAAAATGATGTGTGAGAACAAAACCGGTCGATCCAATGTTGGTATAAATAATCTAGTTGGTTCATGCTTTAGATCACACGCTTAACTCTCTCTATCTTTCATTTTCAACCATTTAGACAGGCAAAAACAGCTACTTAATTATATATACTTAATTATTTAACTGAACAAATATATACATATAGTTAATTGTATAAGGATAATTATTTGATACATTGGCGGAGTAAACTAAAAATTTCAACCACACCTTAATCTTAGGATTTAGAGATTTAATTTAGGGTATATGATTTAGGGGTTTAGGTTTAGTAGCTTAGAATTTAGGGATTATGAATAGAATTTAGAGATTATGGTTAGAATTTAGGGTTTACAAGTTAAAATCTAAAATTTTTATACTAAAAAACTAAACCCTAACCTCTAAACCCTAAATCCTAACCATAACCCATAAATTCTAACCAATGTCCCTAAATTCTAAACCCCATAAACCCTACATCCTAAACTAAACCCCTAAAACCAAAAACTAATGCGCTTGTGGAAACTAAAAATTTTCACCGCCGAATATAAATCCATTGTATAATACACCACGAATTTTAATCAAATTTTTAGTCAATTACTTGATTGGACTGTATTTTAGTTTTAGGATTCAATTAAATTATTTTGAAGTTCAAAGGTTAATTTAGAATCCGATCCATAAATTTTAGGAAATATTTATTTGCTTTTTAAGTATTTTTATTCTTAAACCTACTCGGTAAGTTGATCAATTGATGAAGGGTATGGGGTCAAGTCAACTATGGAGTAGCATTGAATTATAATGCATATGGTTCATTCACTTTTCTGTGGGCATATATTTAAGAATTGGGAAACAAATCAGGAAAAAAAATGGTTCATTCATTTATTTGAACTTTGAATATGTAAATAAAAGATATTTCAAGGAAGGGGTTGTTTGATATCAACCGAAAATTTCAAGGAAATATTTTACAAAAAAAACAAGAGGTTGTTGCTCATTTCACTATCGGGAGGGATCGAAGAGGGCAATTGTCTTTTAAAATTTTAAAATTCGTATATAATTTATATTTTTTATATTTTCTATTAAAAATATATTTCCGCCCATTAAAATTTTATAAGTTCACCCCGTAAAATTTTATAAGTTTATCATTTTTAATATAAAATCTTGTGTTTGTACCCTACTCATAATATATATATAAATAAAGAATAAGATTGTTATACATTGGTAAAATTGAGGGGGTGAAACATAAGGTGCTGGATATAATAAAATTGCGTAAACTACAACGAAGGTCACTCAATTATAGATAAGGTTACATTTGAGTCACTCAATTATAGGTAAGATTACATTTAGGTCACTCAATTATAGGTAAAGTTACATTTGGGTCACTCAATTATGGGTAGATTACATTTGGGTTACCCAAGTATTAAAAATTACATTTGAATCACTCAATTATGGGCAATGTTACATTTAGGTCAACCTTCATATTTAAAAAAGTATATCAATTTGTGTATTAGATTAATTATGTTAACAAGGGTATACAAGTGACTAAATTAATGTACTTTTTAAATATGAATTTTGGGTATACAAGTGATTTGAAAGAAAAAATAACTAAATTAATGTACTTTTTTAAATATGAAGGGTGACCCAAACATAACCTACACATAATTGACTGACCTAAACGTAACCTTTAATAATTGGTTGACCCAAATATAACTTTTAATAATTAGATGATCCAAATATAATTTTACCCATAATTGAGTGAACTCCATTGTAGTTTACCCAATAAAATTTAGGTAGACGGCCAATCCACATATAGTTGGGGGTCGTTACACCGATAGATGATCGAAATAGGTGTAGGCAGTCCATTTTCGTGCCACATTCATTGATTATTCACAATCAAATTGGAAATACCAAATCCTTTCCTTTTCAGGAGACTATCTTAAATCTCTAAATCTCTAAATCAATGATATTAAGATATTATAGAAAAGAGCAAATATTTTTGGTCGGTTGATCAAGTTGTGCTCATCTAGGTAGGATTATAATTTGTTGGAGCACTCCCTTCTTTTCCTTAGAGTCTCTCCTTCCTTAGATCATGAGTTTTAGATTCAGTAGGAGCACTCTCTTACTTCCCCTAGAGTCTCTCCTTCCCCTCTCCTCTAAGTAGGATTAGAATTAGAATTTGTCAAAAGAAAAGGTATTGTAGAAAACGGAAAGCATGATTCGGTTATCGACTAAGGTGCTAAACAGAATTCCACTGAAAGTGACTTTACAGGATCCGACTACAAGGACCATGGACTATAACGGTTCCCAACAAAAAACATATTAAACAAAATTTATCACCTTGGAATTTCCGGATGATCCTCTGATGAAGCATCTCTTCACATCAAGATTATCTTCTGTATAAGTATTTTGATAAAGGGAACTTAAGGCTCCTTGCCACCTGCATACGGTTAAAATAGTATAAGGTTTGCATATACACACAGTATAATCACATAGCAACATATTAGATAAAAAGTTTCTCGTAAAATCACGAGACAAATGTCGAAGAGATTACCTTTAAAGCTAGATCTTCACTCACTGCAGTACGATATCGAGTTGACCCCTCCAATGGACTGCTTCCTCCTTTAATGATAAAATTAGCATTGCATAGACTGGACAGTTGCAATAGTACATCAGACATCAGTCCTCTACTACCTCCCTCTGTTGTTGGCTCATGACTTTCTTCTTCATCAAGGGAATCTTCTGCTAAAGATGTTATACACTGAAATATGGCTAATAACCTCTCCAATGGAAACGTTCCAGGCCCTTTCATAAGCAATTCCTGCTCCGCCATTTCCTTTTGATCCATTGATTTTTCAGAGGCCCTGCAGAAAAAAGTATTCAGTCAAGATTTACTTTACAAGTAAAACAAGATGCATACAGAAAATTAGATGATATCATTAGTTCTCAAACAGCATGGAGTATCTAAGCAAGTGATTTGCGGTGCAAAGCAATTTCGAGTCATCAGGTTGTAAGAGATCATTTATATGTACTGATAATTAAGATCCGGACCAGCACCTTTAAATCAATTAGCTGTGCAAAATGATCAAATCAGTTAATACTATACCACATATTCCAGAATAAGATGCTCTTAGCTTGTAATTGAAGTTTTCCTTCAAGCACAACTACAGTACTTTCCACATGACGGATATCATAAACAGAAACCATATCCAATAGAAGAGTTACGCAAATCATTCCGGTAGTACATGTGAGCTCTAATGGACCGCTAGATTCCATTATTATACTAATTGTTTCATATGGTCAATAGTAGCTCCATGGCCTAGAAATGTATTCTTAAAAGAAAAAGTAAAGAGTTAGTTATTGTTGTGCTTACTTCCTCTTTCTTTTGCGACTCTCAGAAACCCCTGTTGAATCAAATAATGATGCATCAAGAGTGGCAGGGTTTCTTGAAGCAAGGAATGCCGAAATAAGAAGATACTTTGCAGAAGTAGACATGTGAAAATCTATCTTATCAAAGTTTTCCAGAATTCCTGACATCCTTGAACTGTTTGTTTTCTTTGTCTCCTTGTTAGTTTCAGGCTGAGATTGAACCTGGAATGTTTCATTCAATGCAGAAGCAATATGTGGCCGAATCTGACTAAACAGCTTTCTCTTCATTTCTTCATTGGGTGTAACTTGCTTGTCACTTAAGGGTTCACAATACTTTTCAAATAACGAAGAAAGGGCTGCAGCCAACTCGTCTACACGCCTGGTAACTCTACAGAAAGGCCTTAGCACGACACTGTGTGACATAAAAGAAGAGTTTTATTAGTCAAGGCACACACAAAAGAAGAGTTCATTGGCTTCTGGTCTAGGTACTTACTCAAGAAAGGAGGCATACAGCTTGCGGTTGGCCTGATTTACCATAAAAATATGACGAAAATCATCTTCAGTGTAGTTGGGAAAATAAAGAGGAACTGGCTCCACATAACCAACATTCAAGTAATACGTATCAGGCGAGGTGTTGCTAATGAAGATCAAACCGACCTCGGGCATCTTTAAAATATCATAAAGGTTAAATAAAAAGGGTAATATAGTAGAACTTTTATCCCAATCTCGAACACACTCCAAATTATCAAAGACCAAGTAAACCATAGTTCCATCAGGCCGTCCACTCGTCTTAGAATTCGATTTCCCAGAATTCCCCTTGAGATTAGAAATCACACCCTCCAATGCTTCACGAAGATAATTCACAAAATCGGATGGCCTCTCACAACGTTTTACACTAGAATAACTATGACCTGAGTCCTTCCTATGAAACAACAACTGGTTCAATATGGATTCGAACAAGATCCTAGGACTGTAACAAGTAATGCAACTGGAATATATGAATGGACGATTTAGATGCCTGAATACCTGGAGAGTAACACTGGTTTTCCCTGTAGAAGGGTCACCATAGACCAATATAGGAAACAATGGAGAATTCAAGGGACCTAACAAGCGTAAAAACTCTAGAATTTGAGTACGTCTACCGGGGAAACGAGACAAGAGATCCTCGGAGCTAAAAGGTTGTTTTCCGAATCCAAGGTCATTGAGTGTTGGTTTGTAGGATTCAGTGGGTTTTGTTGATTCAACGCCACTGCTGGAAGCAGCGTAAGATCTAGTTGCTCTTCTCGTAACCAGCGGGCTTCCTTCCACAGCCATTAATTTGCATCGAAATAATCAATTTCACTGATACATCACAAGAAAATTCCAATTTAAGAAACCAGATTTAAAAAAAGAAGAAGCAAAGAATAGCAGTTCAACACTAAAAGGGAAATGGAATAGATAAAAACATAAAAAGAAAAATACCTGATTAACAGAATGAAAAGCGCCAAATGAATGAACGAGAGTCTTCCAAACTCAATCTAATCACCGCAACCCTAAAATGAGTGTATTCGGGATTGGTAGAGAAATAAACAAAAAAAAAAGTTTTCCCGCCAAGGAGAGATGCTATGATGTTGAGTGCGGGCAAGCAGGCCCAGCTACTGATGCAATAGTATTCGTCGGTTGGGCTAATCGAAAAGATAAAACTCGATCCAGGTACGAATATTTCGAAATTCTTTACCCATAACCATTTTTTTGACGAACCCATAACCAATTTAATCAATAATTTAATGAAGTCTTAAAAATTTTAAAGTCTTAATTTTTTTAAAATATGCTGGTTTAATACAAGGTAACATCTATTTAATTTTCTTAGTCTTTTGTAATAAGACACACACCATGCAGAACTGGTGCTCGAACCCGGATCACCTAAATGAATTACATCATCCTTTATGACCGAGACAACAAAGGGTGACCAATTAGTAAGATTAACTCAGATTCAATTTAATGGTAAAGAAATAAGTCTACAAATTTTGAAGTCTCAAATTTGAGTAGGTTTAACTCAGATTCAATATATTGTGTACTACAACCAAAATCAATCTGGAGGGAGACATTAGAACTCTTTAGTAAGATTAAGAGTTCAAATTTTGGAGTTGTGAATGAGACAATTAAAGTGAGAGAATAATCATCTACAATATTCAATTTGGATTAGTTAACTAATGAGTTAAATACCGATGGTTAAATACATATAGAGAGTAAAAGAATGAAAGAGAGACTTTTGATTGAAGGGAAAAAATAGAGTTAGGATAAAATTGATAAATGTGTAATTATGAAGGGTTGGAATTATTATTATTCCAATTAAAAACAATCACGATGATACCAAAATAAGTCCTGAAAACCATAAGGCCAACAAAAAATTTTAATTAATGAAGAAATATATAATTTACCCTAATTGTTTTTAAGACATTAGGTTTAATTTCTAATTTGTTTTTTTATTAGTACAGTATTATCTTTCATTTATATTTTAGTAAACTATATTTTACAGACCTTTAACACCCAACTAAAACTATAAACCAAAAAGCCAAAATGAAAACCTACCAAACTCCAGGTTCTTTACTAACTTTTATGACGCACACGGATGATGCATGAAACCATAGAGGGAATGGTCAAATGGGCACCTCAGGTTGGGGCGTGGTAAGTGGTAACAATATAAACACAAATAGCAGACAATGTAACAATATAAACACAAATCGCAAACTCTATTCAGCATGCAGCTATGTAGCTTTTAATGAGAGAAACAAATTCGTTGATAAAACACCAAACTAACATATCAACACCCAAATCAATCTCCGTGTCGTTCTCTCACTATGCTTTTTCATCATCATCACAAGTTTTAACTATCACTAGGGAGGGTGGCCCTCACAAAATAACCTCGGCGGTGGCCGCCGACAATGACTTCTTTGAGGCGATATATGGAACCAATCACCTTACCAGTCTTCTGTCAAAACCCAAAAGGTAAAAAAGAAATGTCAATCTCCGAAGATAAAGTAGGTAGGACATTGATGAGAGAAAACGAAGAAGAGGAAGCAAGGGATAGAGAATTAAGAAGGCAGCATGCTCAAGATGCACAGTGCTAGTCTGCTAGAACAGTTTAGCTCTAAGACAGCCACCTACAACAAACAGATATTCCAACTTCCAAAAATTTCAATTTCATGGAATAAACAGTTAGCAACCATATGTTTTCTAAACCAATTAATATTAACATGCAGGGTGTTACTGAAAACATATAAAATAGTAGTAGCATAGGATCTTGTTTACTTTCTCAACTTTTGATTAATTACTTTCTACTTATCCAACCGAGCAATAGGCTTTCCTTTTTGCAAAAGATTACACAACCAACTCTACAGACCGTCTAATCCTATCAATTCAGAAGTCTCCATACATATCCATGTTCATAAACATTGGCATATTCATGATAATATGAAAACAGTAGGGAAAATGAGAACCCGCCTTCTCAAAATCTCTTCCTTCACAAAAGTAAATGTTTTATGGCTATGTCACTTGGACTCAAGCCTGAGTGTTGGATGCAGACATGTGGCGGACACAAGTGTGTGTGTGTGTATAAGTTTTTCTGTCTTTGGGGGTTCATATCCTCGGACATGTATTTGGGTAGAGCCAAACACAAACTTAAGAAAAAATGGAAAATCAAAGCAACATTAGCTTTACAAGATGCAAAGAGAAGTAAAAATACGCATCCCTGTTAAATCTGAAAGGACCAATTAGCAGTCGGTAAGTATACCTCATTGTTGAGGCTGAGCTGCCACTTATGTTGCAATGCTTGCCACCTCTCTTGTTGCCAACGCTGCCCAAGAATCACAAGGCCCATCACAGCTGCTGCAACAAAAACGGACCAAAAAGCATTTGCCTCTTTTGCATGAGCATACAATGAAACTGCTCTTCTCTTCCACCAAGCTTCGCAAGGGAGGTTAGAGCCATCACATTTATCATCTTGTAGAGGCTTAGGGGACTCAGGCATGTCTGAAGGAAAATCGAAGCCTTGCTCAGAAGCTTCAACAAGCTCAGAAACAGTGGTAGTTGATGCACCGAGTGCTTCCTCACTATGGAAAGAACCAAATGTAGCAGCACTATACAAACTCTGGTCCTTGTCGATCAAATCCAGTCCTTGCAGTGTTGTTCCTTCTTCAAACTCGGTACCATGTTTCTTATCAAAAAATTCCATACCGGGAAATTCATCATGGACATTCAACCCTTTCAAAGACCAATCTTCTTCTTCCTTTGTCCTAGATCTATCACCTTCTTCTATAACACCAGATTCAGGGACCACATCCTTGCCTACATGTTCGCTAGTATTATCAGGTTCCAGTGGCAAATTCTCATGCTCGCTGGGGGGAAAGACGAAGTGACTGGACATGAATAAAGCACGAGAAGTTTCTGCTTCTTCCACTTCATATGAATCACCTTTGCTACCATCATTTGTTTCAACTTCTTTTGGACCAGGAGCGGCAGCATATGCAGATGCAGTAAGGGACACTACTTCCCATTCATTCCCACGATGGGCGTTTTCCTCTCCTTCCCCATTATCCGCCATTTTTAAGGTCTTAATGCTTCCTAGAGTCAATAGTATTAATTACTTAAACAACCAGAGACAACAAAATAATGATTCCATAAAACTTGTTTTCCTTGTAGAGGAAGAGAGGGGGGGCTTAGAGGAAGATACTGGTAAAAGAAGTCCACTAAAAAATAGCAACAAGATAAAGCCATACAACCTACTGCAAATTAACAATTAAAAAACTCAAAACAATTCCATGCTATTAACATGAACATACAAAGTTTGACAAAGAAATAATACGAAAATAACATTTTAAGAGAACTATTTTCCTCAAAGAGATTGCTAATTTTATATTTCCCTCACACCAAAAATTCACTCAAAAGTGAAAACACCTAATGGAAATGCAATCAATTTTTTTTTGCAGCGTACGCAGGTCAATCGATTCAGCAAAACACCGACCCCGTGTTCTATTCTACACTTCATAAATATACCTCAACAGTTCCCAGGAGATGTTTCATCATCGGACTGTACAAAAACCATTAAATAAATTTCACCGACTCAATATCAAGTATTAACCAACAATTCAAATCACTCTAACAAGAAATAACTTAAACAACGAATCATGCAGCTATCCAACCATACATCAGAAATTAATCAAAGAGAAGATAGATCAGAAAACCGTAGCATAGCCATACGATGATTACAAGCAACGATCAAACATCAAAAACAACAACAAGAAGAGAAGACTAGTCATCGTAAACAGATAATCGAAAGATGATTGATAATCAATGGTTCTGATTTCGTCAAAATCAAAAGGATAAAAAGGAAGACGAAAACTTAAGGTCGATACTTACCGGGAGAGATCAAAAGAGTACGAGCAGCAGATCGGTCGGAGATAGAAACGATGAGTTAACTGTTCGGAGAAGAGGGAATGGAAATCTGGGTCAGCTTTTATAGATCTCGAAAAGTCTTCGTAAGATGATGATGAAAACCGGAGAAAAAGGTAACTGCCATAGAGTGGAAAGGATAGAGTTACCGGTCGTGCAGGTAAAACGACGTTGCCCAGGATATATCTTCTCGCTATCCGAACATTAGGGAAATGGTAATAGAAGGTGAGAAAGTTTGCGTGTGGAGTGGAACTTCGTGCGTTTGCGTGCGCTTTCAAAGCCACATTCCCCAAACTATATAAATATCGGTTGAATTAAAATAAAAATTAGGTAAAGTTTACAAATAGTAATTAAATTTTATTAAAAAAATAGTAATTAAACTTTCAAATGTTATAAAATAGTAATTAAACTTTGTGTTGTGAAATAAAATAATAATTCGTCTGTTAAATACTTAACGAGACTGTTATAAAACTTTGTGTAATAGCATATATAATTATACATATTTATACATTTAACTCTCATTATTTATATATTTTCACTGCCTTCATCGTATCCCCGTCAACTTCATACATTTTATATCTTTCTATGTTACTATTTACATGTTAATATAGTACTAAAGTTTGGTTCTGTTCCACGTTTCAAATAAGGCCTTTTCCAAGTTTATCCACCATCACCGTACTAAAATTGTCGACAAGGAGGCGGATAGACAAACTCGAAGTTTTTTTTTTGTTTGAAACTCTTCGGAAAGGGTTGGGATTGTGTTCGAATCTCTTTGGAAACAAAAAACTTTAGAACACTGATAGCCATTGTATAGTTTGAAGTGCTTATTAATTTCAGTTTGTGAAGTACTTTTGGGTACTTTTATGGTTCATTTCTTCTTTCTTTTGTTGGACACGATGTTCTACAACAACACCAACTTTGTGATTTGGATCAAATTGATAGAATGTGTAAATAATGAGGGTTAAATGTATTAAATTTTTTAAATTAGGATTAAATTAATTGAATGTGTAAATATAGAGAACTAAATGTACTATCACAAAAAGTTTCATAACAGTCCGTTAAATATTTAACGGCCGAATTACTATTTTATTTCAAAATACAAAGTTTAATTATCATTTTGTAACATTTAAAAGTTTAATTACCATTTTATTTTTTTTTGTAAACTTTACCCAAAAACTAAATCAATTAAGTTGATTAGTCCCATCTTATAATTAAAACTTTTTAGTCATATTTATAAAATTTGAGACCAATTTCGAATTCATATTTTATTATTTCAACCTATCATGTTCATAGGATTAATTTAGCATTTTTTTGAAAATTTTATTTTAAATTTGAGCGTTTATGATTGTTATAAAAAATACTTTTAAAATTTATTCAATTTATAAAAAAAATACTTTTAAAAGATAAATTGTTCATTTTAGATAAATATTATAAAATAAAAAATAATTTATTATAATTCATTCTATTCTAAAAAAATACTCACTTTTTAATTTTAAAAACGAGTACAAGTTTGATCACATAATATATATTATGTGAATCGAATTATTTTAACTTACAATATTTTTTTTGAATAGTCTAAAGTGAATTACAAGGTAATATCTATTCATACATATTTTTAACCATTTAACAATGCACACACCTTTCTGACAAAGCGATTGAACTCGAGTCTCATGTGATGAACATCATTTATTTTTTCACTAAAACCGCTTGTTGAGTTCAGTTTACGATCAATTTTTATATAAATATTTTTACTATTTAATTAATATTAGAAATGTTTTAGTTTTCTAATATGGGCCGTCCACAAGGGAAAAAAATAAAATTAAAATTACTATCGAGTATGGACGGTTGCACTTTACAGCAACTACAATAAAGTAAGGGTAAAATATAATATCACATCTGTTCTTTATAAGAGATATCGATGTCATCTAATCACAATAAATTGACATCACAATTTCTATTGTAAATCCTCTTAATTTTGAGGAAATTGAAAGCGGAACTAGTGCGTAAAGAGCCGAGTTTGGATTGGGTAATTTTTATGAAGTTTAAATAATTTAAATTTAATTCGGCTGGTTAAGAATTAGAGCTTTAATCGAGTTCAATCGAATCAAATATTACTCGAACTTTAATCGAATCAGACTAAATAGCTCACGATTTGTCTCATCTCATTTAAAACCCTAAATAGAACTCTAAATCAACCTGTCAATACCTATAAACTCACCGAGATTGCCTATTAATTTAGCCTCGTATCTTTTAAAGCTCTGTTCGACAGAGCTTTTTCATCCGCTTTTAGAGAAACTCTACCGAACGAGTTGCTTTTGAGGTTTTTATACGTTCTTTGTTTGCCAAGATTGCTTACAACAGCTGCATTTAGAGAAGCGAAAAACTTCAGCTTCTCCTCAAACACGAATTCTCGCAGCGGCGCCAACAGAGCCTTAATCGTTGTTATCATTAAAGGTTTATTGTTTGTTGCTTAGTGGTTTTCGGATTAGAAGGTGCTACTCACGTTCGAATTAAGTCGTTCATTTTATTTTGGAACTTTATGGTTGGCTTGTTTCTTAGCATAATGTGTCACATTGTCGGCATATGGAATCTTGTATATGCAAATCCAAATCCAAATTAAGTAGCCTCTTTTTCACACCCTATGGTGCACATCCGAACAGTAACAGCTCGGAATCAGTCTTGAGCTATATACTTATCTACTTCATCTTAAAGGTTTTATATTTTCTGGCCATCTCCGTCATCGACGCCGTCGTCGAGGTCGTGTCTGTAATTTGAATCTTTTGCTTGCCTCCCTCGACTCCAGTTGAATTGTGTTGTAGCAGATCACGCAAATAGGTGAAAAGCAGCACCAATACAGGATTATTGGTAGCAAATTATATCATGGTACATAGCTTTTAATTCCCTTATCAAATTTTAATAATGTAGTATGTTGGTATCCATTAACACAGATTATAAGGTCAACAAATTAATCATTGTAAAACAATGCATGTCTATGAGTTACATTTAATAATGACGTGTACAATTTATATATAGATTTTATTATTATTTTTCTGTACGATTATCAATATCCGATATGTTGACCAATTAATGATCGAATATTGTATAGGTTCATTAGGAAAGCGACTCTCTCAAATGAGTTGTTTCATTCATAATGTCAAAATTTATACCATGAACGTTGTATAAATAATGAATAAAAATCTTATGTCCATTTTCAGTGTCCTTTTCTATGTCACACACTAAAAAAAATTGGGTTTAAGGTCTAGGGAATTATGGGTAGGGTCTATTTTTAGATTTTAAGTTTCATGGTTTAGAATTTAGGCTTAGAGCTTAGAATTTAAATTTTTAATGTTGGGGCATAAAAAGAGACACCGAAAAGAGGCAAAGAATTTTTGTCCTTAAGGAACTAGTGTCTCATTTCGTTAAGCCTACAAATAAAGAACAAAAATAATTTTTTTCTTTCTTTTTTGGTTTCTGTTTCTAAGTTCCAACAATAAAAAAAATTAAATTCTAAATTCTAACTCTTAAACCTTAAAATAGACCATACCACTAATTCTCTAAACTCTAACTTTTAAAATTAATTTTTTAATATAAGAATATAAATAGAGACATTAAAAATAGATAGATAAATGAACTAGTTTTATTTAAGTTAATCAAATTGTATTTATTTGATTTCCATAAACAAAACTATTTTTGTTAATTCCTAATCTTTTATGGGTTCATAGGTCACTTTGATTATAGATGGAGATAGGCCCAACAAATAATGGGCAATTTCAACTCAATCGACGTAAAAAAAAAGCATTGGGTCGGTTACTCGGTTGTCGCCGGCTGACCGTTGCTCGATATGGAACGAATGAAATTGAGGGGGCGGATGCATATGGCTATCGTGAGGACTGAGGAGTATATGTGTCACTTTTTTAAAAAAAATTAAAAATACAATTTAATATATAAAAATTATATTTATTTTGCCTACTTATTAATAAAAAAATGTATATTGAAATTTTGGACCTCATTTTTAAGATTTTGGATCCGTCCCTACACAACCGCCGTCTTTAGTGTATACACTCTAGTCTTAAAGTCATTTTCTAACAGTGGTTTGTGGAATAGACAGCATGGTATCTTGTTGGTCCACGATTTTGATCCCCAAATTGAAAGATGCCAAAATGGATAATTTTAACTACTACCGGCCATATAAATCAGCTTAGAACCATATCCAAAAATTTAAGAAAATAGAGTTAATTTCATGAAAAGTCTTCCAATTATAATCTAAATTTCAAATTGGTCTTTAAACTTCAAAAGATTATACTTACATCATTAAAACACAATATTATTCAATTAAATCCTTAGATTAGTCAAACATTTAATTTGAACATGAAAGGTAAACGCAGTATGATATAAAGTATATTTATGACATATTTATATGTTGCATACATGGAGGTACGAAGGATTTTACGTTAGGGGGCTAATTTATATACGAATTTTAAATTTTTAAGGGTGACTACCCCCTCCAGCCCCTTGGTCCATCCATAATTGAGTAATAACTTTAACACAATGTGATATAAAAACAACGGTAAAATACACCATTCGTCACTAAACTGTCTTCTCTCTCCTATTTTGATCACTCAACTTTTAAATTTTTTAATTTAATAACTGAACTTTCAAATTACTCTTGTTTTAGTCGCTCTGCATTATTTTTATTATTATTTTTGATTTTTTAATATTATTAAATATAAAAATAATTTCAAATATATAGTAAAATCATATTTTATTATTATTAAATTTAAATATCTAAAAAAGAATCATCGTCGATGTATTGCCGTTGTCGACCACCAGCGGCTTTCGAAAACATGCAATCTTTTGATCCCAAATTGTATCGAGAGACTCACTTTGAGACGTTGAGTCCGAATATGGTGGTTGTTTCACCGGAAAATGTCCTGAAAGTCACGAATCTCGACTGAAACATTTCAGAGCATTTTTCGACAAAGTGGAGATCAGATTCAGACTCAGGGGACTGAGACGAATCAACTTGTGAAATTTAGGACCGAACGACCATCATATACGACCGTCGGCGGTGGTGCCCGACAGCGGCGAACGATGGATAGGGTTTTAATTTTTTATTTTAAGCTATTTTTGTATAAAATAATAATAATAAATGTGAAAATATTAGTTAAATAATACATAGTGACTAAAATAAGAGTAATTTGAAAGTTCAGCCACTAAATTAAAAAATTTGAAAATTTACCGATCAATATAGAAGAGAAAAGATAGTTGAGTGATGAATGATGTATTTTATCCTAAAAATAATTATCTTCGTTCAAGGAGATGTAAAGATATTAGTTGGGAGGAGCCGCTGCTTGGTTGATGGCTTAAAGGTAAGAACCGTGATGTTTTTTTTAGTTATCGATATTCAATTTATTGGTCAATTAATTCGGATCGACTTTTGCATAAGCCTAATATGAAGATCACTTTTCAAACTCAATTTTCTTCATTTACGATATCAAGATTCAAACTTCTAATTTTACTTACTTCATCTCGCTAAACTAACCGGTTATTTGTAGAGCCGTAAATTCGTAATGCTTTTGCAGGCGGTTCTATTCGAGATCATGGAGGACGATGGATGAGTGGTTTTGCTTACGATGTGGGACGATGCTCGGTCAGAGCCGTCTCTGGGCATGGGCAATAGGGGCGCCCGCCCAGGACCAATTTTTTCCGAATATTTATAGTTAAGATTTAATATTTTTTAATATTTATTATTTAAAATTTAATTTTTTAATATTTGTTATTAGTGTTCTATTCTTAAATTTTATTTTTTTCGATATTTTTTATTAGAGGTATAATTTTTTTTCAATACTTGTTATTATAGACTTATTTTTTTGAATACTTGTAATTAGAGGCCTACTTTTTATTATTTATTGTTATTAGGGTACAAATTTTTTAGGCTTAAGGGTACCAAAAGCCCTTGAACTTTTAAAAAAAATTAATTACACCCTTAAACTTATTTTACACGCAATTGAGCCCTTAAACTTTAATTTTTCAGCAATGTAACCCTTTGACTAACAGATTCCGTTTTTGATTGTTAGTATAGTTAAAAATGTTGACTTGTATGATAAAATTACCATACTATATTGTTTAAAGATGTCACATCATGCTGACATGGTAAAAAGTCATTTAATAAAAAATATAGTAATATATAATTAAAAAAACTTAAACTAATTAATTAGGTTTAACAATCTAAAATCCAAAAAATCCTAACCCATTGATTTCAAATTCCCCAAAACAGATTCGTCGTTCCTTCCTCATATTGTTATCGTTCATTTATTCATCGGCGTATATCGACGTTCCTTTTTGATTCAACATCAGGTATATCATTCTTTGTTATAATCCTTTCATCTTTTAAGTTTGCTGCTTCTAATCAGATTTGCTCCAAGTTTTATGAGATTTTCTCTGTTTTATTTTTGTTTTGATAGTATGGGTTTAGTGACAGTAAAATATATAGAAACACATACTTTGTCAATGAATCCAGTGAGGTTTTAATATTCAAAGTCAGTGCTTTCAAAAAAAATTTAAAAATACATAGTCAATTATTTTAAAAAATCTCACTTTGTCAATTACTTAGTATCCAGTGAGGTTTTATTTTCATTGTTTTTTATTTCTTCTATGAGGTTTAACTCATTTAGTATTCATAAAATACTTTAACAAAATCTAGTGTTTATATTATTTATATTATTTTAAGTTTCACTTTAGCAAAATCAAGTGTTTATAACCCATGTACACGATAAACATGATCTCAATTGTAGTGTTTATATTGTTTTAAGTTATACTTTTCTAGAAAAAATAGCCTCCCTGTTTTTTCGGATTAGATTTGATTGTTTGTATTGGTAAATAAATATTAAATGCATACATTTGTTAAAATTGCAGTGTTTATCTATTCTATCTTTCTTTATCCTTTTTAAATACAACTTTATCATATCTTGAGTTTGTCAATGAATAGTTGAATTTGTTTCTAGTAAGATGCATTTTCATTTATTAAATTGAAAACAAAGATTTTTTTTTGTTTATTACAACCTTATGAAACTAGAAGTTGTCTATTGTGATAATTAATTTTGGTTCACCGAACTATTATCAATATTGATATACTGTAATTGTCTATTTTTTTCGCAGTATGGCTGATGATCCAGAAGTTGTTTATGTGTTACGTTATTTCTATGGTGGCATATTTAGGACCAGTCTCAAGTTTGAATATGAAAATGGGACGGTTGAAAGATTTCAGGTTGATCCCGACAGATTATGCTTATGGGATATATTAGATAATGTAAAACTTTTGGGATATGATCATCACCCATTTGTTTACTATAGAGTTCCTGGGTTAGAGTTCAATTATGATGGCTTAGTGTTGATTCATAATGATGACACTGTACAACAAGTGGTTAATTTGTTGATTGAAAGATGTAGTGTGGATATTTACATTGACCACAAAATAGATATTAATGAGGGCTGTCAAAAATTTAATGAGGTGACTAAAAGTAGCAAAGGCAAAGTTGGTGAATATTCAAAAAAAACTGGTAATAGTGATGATGATATAGATGTTGGAATTGAGGAATTAGGTGATGATGTTCTTGATTTAGAAGCTGCTGGTGAAGGTTTAAATGTTGTCATAGAAAGATTACGTGCAAACTCTGAAGAAGTAAGGGTTGTTGCTAATGAAAGGGCCTTGCTTGGTGGTGTTTTTGAGGATTTAAAGACTAAAGTTGATGCAGATTCTAATTGTGAGTTGAAGGAAGATGATGGCCAACACTGTTTTTTGTATGATGTCGAATTATTATCTGATGTTGATGAAGAAGTAGTTTTCATTAGAAGAAAACTAGCAGGTAAGCAGAAAAATAGAATTTATATATCAACAAAACTTGACTTAGATGTTAGTGATGACAGTAGTGATGAAGAACATGTGAATGAGATTGAAGTGATAGATGATGCATTGGAGGAACATGTAGTCAAAGGAATGGATGGGAAGCTTCATGGCTACGAGAGTGACTATTTAGACTCGTCTGATCCAGGAGAATATGGTGACAAAGACGAGTCAGATGAAGAAATCATTGGGACATATTCTGGGAAGAAAATATTGGGGCCTAGATATGATCCTAAGTGTGCCATTCCAACCTGGGAAGTAGGTTTGAGATTCGAAGATAATGTTCAGTTCAAATAAGCTATTAAAAGTATTCGGTTGCAAAAGGTGTGAGGTTGAAGTTCGTGAAAAATGAACTTAAGAGGACAAGGGTACACTGTAGGGAGACATGTCCTTGGAAGATATATGTAAGTTATGATGGTAGATATGATTGCTATGTTGTGAAGACATATAATTCGAAGCATATGTGTTTTAGGAATAACAAAAACACCATGTTATCATGCAAGATGATACAAAAGACTTTTAGGGATAAAATATTAATGGACCCTAAAATGAAAGTTGCTACATTGAAGGAAATGTGTCAAACTGAGTTAGGGGCATATGCAACTTACGACATGTGTCGAAGAGCTCGAAAGATAGTTTTGAATAAGATGCATGGTTCTTATGTAGAAGAGTTTGCAAATCTCTGGGGGTATGCTGCTGAGTTGTTACACTCCAACCCCGATAGTACGGTGACAATTCAAGTGGATAGAGAAAATGGAAGGAGTGCAAGATTTCATAGAATGTATGTTTGTTTAGGTACACTGAAGTAGGGTTGGAGAGATGGTTGTAGGCCTTTCATTAGAATTTACGGATGCTTTTTAAAATCTGTTACAAAGGGAGTGCTCCTTGTGGCTGTTGGTAGAGATGAAAACAATCAGATGTTTCCAGTTGTGTGGGCAATTGTGGAGGGGGAAGGCAAAGAATCATGGCGATAGTTTTTACAAAAACTTATGGTTGATTTAAAGCATCCAAATGGTGAAGGACTCACCCTAATGTCAGACATGCAAAAGGTATATAAATTAGACATAAATACATAGTTTTGAAATATTATTAGTTTTGACGAATTATCACATTTAGGCTTGAAATGAATGATGAATATAAGTACTCATTATGGATATATATGTTAAACTTTTTATTTTTTATAGAGAAATATAATCTCGTATCTATTTGTATATGTTCTATTTACCTAGTTTTGTACGTTTATTAAAAAAAGTAAGTTCATAACATAGGTGGAGCAAAGCATTAAATGAGTTTACTTGTGATTTGTTACTCTCTTTCCATAACCTTTTAGATATAAATACATGTTGATTTTAATTTTAAATGGTATGATAATGCACTTTAAAAATGTTGTTAGTATAAACTCTTAGTCTTGGTTCAATTTTGGTTAAGTAAAAGGTGTTTGGGAAAGTGCATAAAATTAGTTTGGAATGTTGAAATGCTATGTAATATGATGATATGTTCATTTAACATTTTGTAGTTCTGAATTTAACTCAAACAATAAGTAACATACTATTTTGTTTTTGTTTAATAGGTAAGCTATGGCATGCTCTTTATATACTTGAAATTAGTTTGGATTAACAATAGAGACTCTTCAGATTTTAGCATTATGTTCAGTGTATCTTAAGGTTGATAGATGATCAAATTATGTACATTTATGGTCAAAATTGTTGCCCATATTTTTAAATGTCTAATTGAAGTATATAATTGTTTAAGGTTGCAATGTAGCTTGTAAAACCAACTTGTAATTTAAATGTTAGTATGCTATCGAATCATTGAATTGGTTATCATTATTTGGTTAAATTGATCGATAGATAATTATAATTGTATCCTCATTAAATGAGAATTGATTATCATTATTTGGTTAAATTGATATGTAGATAACTATAATTGTATCCTCATCAAATGAGAATTGGTTATCATTATTTGGTTACTCACTTGTGAATTTTTCTTATATAATAGGATCTTATATCAGTGTTGCAAGAGTCATTTTCTGAAGTGGATCATAGAATGTGTGCACGATACATAGATGCTTCTTGACACAAAAAATGGAAAGGCATGAATAGAAAAGTTCAATTTTAGAACACTGTAAGGGCAACTTTTGTGGAAGACTTTGATGAACAATTACAGAAATTAGATACATTAGGAATTAACTCGTCAAATGATCTTTTAAAGACCCCTGTGCAATGTTGGTCTAAGGGATACTTTAAAGGGACGTCAAAATGTGATGCGGTGGACAATAACATGACAGAGGCTTTTAATGGATGGATAATTGAAGCTCGTTGCAAGCCTATTATCTCTATGCTTGAAGAAATCAGAACGATGGTGATGAATAGAATGAATGTTAAGAGATGTTGGGCAAAAACGTGGAGAACCAATGTCTCCCCAAGAGCTCTTCAGAAGTTGAAAAGAAATATAGAGAATTCTACTCATTGTAGGCTTGTATGGAATGGCGATGGGGGTTTTGAGGTTAATAATTTTTGTAATCAACATACAGTTGATCTCAAGAAGTTGACTTGCACTTGCAGAGATTGGAAAATAAATGGGATTCCTTGTTGTTATGTTGTATGTGCGATGTACCACGACTCTAAAGAACCTGAAGCATATATCTCTAAATGGTACAGTAAGGAAAAATATATCTCAAGTTACAACCACATCCTACAACCCGTGAGGGGTAAGAAATTCTGGTCTAAAGAGCTTCCTCCTATTTTACCTCCTATAGTGAAGGTCCAACCTGGAAGGCCTAAAAAAATAGAATAAAGGATAAGGATGAGCTTAAGAAAGTGAAATCTGGGAAGTACACAAAGGTAGGGGTCAAAATGACATGTAGTGCTTGTAAATCGATAGGGCACAATAAGCGAAGTTGTCCAAAAACAACAAACATTGATAATTCAACGCAGGTATAACTCATTCTCCTATTTCTTGCATTCATAAATACATTGTTGTATACTAACATATCTACTAACTTATATTGTAGGATACTACAAATATCAATGTCGAATTAATGTCAACAATAAAGCCTACATCAACAGCTGTAAGGACCACCACAATTTCAAATGCAGCAATAAGTACTTCCAACAAGGTAACAATGTGGAATTGAATAACTTAAAACTTAAAAGTTCTAGAATGTTATAATTTTTACCAATGATTTCATTATTCCTCAATTTTAGTATATCACCCTCCGTCCAACAACTCAAAGAATGACAAGCCAAGAAAATGACACAACTGAGTCAAGTGCTACTAATTTCATTAATGCTCGATCCTCCAACAAAAGAAAAATGCCGATTGGTAGTGGATTATATATTGACCTGCAAACCGGTGAACAAGTAATGAATGTAAGTCCCAATTATTTTTACAAATTTTACATTGCATATAATATTCTTGATGTTAACTTATTTTTGAAGTTATAAATCACAATTAAATGTTCATGTTTACTTAATTTCTTGTAGCCTGGTATGAGCAGTGAAAGGATTGTTACTGCACCTGCCACTATTTCAAAGAAAATTGGAGCTCATACCTCTCAATTTCAGCATAGATGGAAAGGCCCTGGTTTGAGATGGAATGGGAAGAAAGTTGTCACTATTAGACAACTTCAGCAAGAAAATTTTGACGCATGTAGGAAGCATAAAAGCGGAAAGACTCAATGAAGCGAATATGTGATTGTTACCTTCTTTTATTTTTGACTCTTTGATTATGTCTCCGAATTAGAATGTTCCACATATAAAGGGTATTTCGTTTACTATAGTCTGATTCTAAATCACAGGGTTGGAGTAAATACTTTTTTAGCTTTTTAGTGTTGCTTTTTTCTTGTGATTTATAGCTAGTTGTTGCAGGGAAATACAATTGGTTATTCATGTATATATATCATACAAAGAAAGAATTTTAGACCCTGAAATAAATTTGGTATTTACCTTCATATGCTGCTCTCGTCTTCTTTTTACTGAAACATATATCGATTTTTATAGGATTTTTTTGTTTTTTTTTTCACTTACTAGTCAAGTCTCCATTGTTAGACTCTTCTCTTTCTTTTTTATTAGAATATTTGTAATAATAATTTAAGTTCTCCTTTCACTGCCTTTTAATAGCATATAAAAAATCTATAATGAAAAAAGAACCTCAAAAAGTGACGTTTTATTAAAATTTGTAATGAAATTCTAAGTACAAAATTAATTCCTAAGCAATCTTCAAGCCATAATTGGACTATTCTATGGAATTAGTGGATGACTTATTCAGCATGGTTTGTCCTTCCATTTCGAGCTAACCATCATAGACATAGCTATTCCAATTACTCGTACCTCATTTTGAATTGAATGCATCATACCAATTAGTTTCAAAAGAGATTTTTCCCATGTGATCTTGAAAAGCTCCGTCCTAACACCATTTTGCAGCACCGTCAAGCTGTTAAAGGAGGAGACTAACGACGCTCAACCTTAGACTTTTAATTGGAACAATCGCTGCACAGTGAGCTAGAAAAGATCACTTTTGAACTTTTGAAAGATTCAACACCTCATACGTCGTCTAATCCAATAAAGTCTTCTGAACTTCAGGAAGAGAAATAACTCTTCCAAACAATGGGTTGTTGAAAAAAATTAGTTCGTTTATCACAATCCTCTGTAACCAAATCATGGTTGTATAACAATTGTTCCACCATTAGCAGCAAGAAACCTGTAAAATTAAAAAAAAAATTAACGACGCACCGGCAGTAACCAAAAATGAAATAGGGACTATAAAAATGAGGTTCCACCACTTCAACAGTATTTGTTAAACCTCATAAAACTTGGAGTGAATCTGAATAGAAACTTAAAACAATATAAATAATATAAACACTAGATTTTGTTAAAGTATTTTCTGAATACTAAATGAGTTAAACCTCATAAAAGAAATAAAAAACAATGAAAATAAAACCTCACTGGATACTAAGTAATTGACAAAGTGAGATTTTTTTAAAATAATTGACTATGTATTTTTAATTTTTTTTTGAAAACACTGACTTTGAATATTAAAACCTCACTGAATTCATTGACAAAGTGTGTGTTTCTATATATTTTACTGTAACTAAACCTATACTATCAAAATAAAAATAAAACAGAGAAAATCTCACACAACTTGGAGCGAATCTAATTAGAAGCAACAAACTTAAAGATGAAAGGATTATAACAAAGAATAACATACCTGATGTTGAATCAAATAAGAACGTCGATGAACGTCGGCGAATGAATGAACGATAACAATATGAGGAAGGAATGACGAATCTGTTTTGGGGAATTTGAAATCAATGGGTTAGGATTTTTTGGATCTTAGATTGTTAAACCTAATTAATTAGTTTAAGTTTTTTTAATTATATATTATTATATTTTTTATTAAATGACTTTTTGCCATGTTAGCATGATGTGGCATCTTTAAACAATATAGTATGGTAATTTTATCAAACAAATCAGCATTTTTAACTATACTAACAGTCAATAACGAAATCCGTTAGTCAAAGGGTTACATTGCTGAAAAATTAAAGTTTAAAGGCTCAATTGCGTGTAAAATACGTTTAAGGGTGTAATTATTTTTTTCTTAAAAGTTAAGGGGCTTTTGGTACCCTTAAGCCAATTTTTTAATACTTGTCATTATGAGGCTTATTTTTCAATACTTGTTACTATGAGCATACTCTTAAATTTTTTAATTAGGGGCCTATTTTTCAATACTCTTAAATTTTATTTTTTTCCGATATTTGTTATTACGAGTCTAATTTTTTTCCAATACTTGTTATTTATGGTCTATTTCCCCTAATATTTGTTATTACATGCATACTCTTAAATTTTAATTTTTCAAAATACTTGTTATTAGATTTCCATTTTCCCCTATATTTGTTATTACAAGAATACTCTTAAAATTTATTTTTTTAAAAAATTTGTTAACAGGGACCCATTTTTTTATATATCACTTGTTACTAAGGGTCTAATTTCAATTTTTTTCCAATACTCGTTATTAGAGGAAATGGTGAGCAAAACTCCACTCAACTCGAAAAAATTGATTTTTTCGACTCAACTCGAAAAAAATTTCAAATAAAGTTTGAGTTGTAAATTAAAAATTCTAATAACTCAAAATTTTACTGCGATTGATCAGGCTTGTCAAGGCATTTCTGAGATTCATTTTCGTTATGTGCCTTGTGAGGCGAATGGTTTCGTTGATGTGTTAGCTAAGGAAGGTGTCGATAGATGTTCGTTTTTTCTGGCTTGTATGTAGGTGTTGTTTTGGGTGTTGGCGGGCCATTTCGTACTCTTTTCCTCCACTAGGGAGGTTTTTAACGAGGTGTATGGTTTCCTCGCGCTGTATATATGTTTTTTTCTTTCCGAATAAAATTCATACAGTTGCCGATAAAAAAACCCAAAATTTTAGTATTTAGTAGATAAATTTTTAAGTTCGAATCGTAAGGACTCGTAAACTCGCATAACTTGAATTTTTTTACTCGATCGAACGCTCACCCTTAATTAAGGGCCTATTTTTTAAGTTCGTTCATAAGCCACCAAAATCTCAAAAACGGGTCTGTGCTCGGTCTCAGTCATTGAAGCGGTCCTAGAACTTTTGATGCAATTAACCCCACAAAAATATAGACGCTTCACACTAGATTCCTTTTCCTTATAAAGTATGTTTTATTAATTAATAACTAAACCCTACCAAAATAAAAAAAAACTGTTATAATATAAATAAACAAATTAAATTTATATTTGATATACAAAATACAATAAATAACAATAAAACAAACACACAAGCCAGGCTTAGTCCAAAGTCTTGATTTTGGAAATATTCTAGCTGTCGACATTAAGCTTGTTTTGAAGGGAACCTCAGGGATTGGGGAAATGTAGCATCAACTACGGCTTACAAGACAATTGGTTGATTTGTTCATTGTGACCACGTATTCAAATGTTATTTGTTTATCATTTATTATGGAGGAAGAAAAAAAAGGAAATTGTGGAGGTGTGTCATGAAATGTTTCGATGGAAGAAGGAAGTTGTAGGCTGCGTCTGCGTGCTGTCAGTGTCCCAATGCCTATTTGCTCTTCATTTCTCGTCAAACGATTTTCGATTTAGTCGTCAAGGGGCGTTTGCCCACCATTTTTAACCCTTAATCGAGTGTTTAATGATAGCTGGATTTTTTTTTTTTACTTTTTACAACGATCATTTGCTACCCAATGCGCGTTTACCACGGATAAAAATTTTATATCCTTTTTGGTGCCCTTACTTATGCCCCAACACTAAAAAACACTACAAAATTAAATTTCAAACTCTAACCCTAAATTATAAATCCTAACCCTTACATCTTATACCCTAAAAAAATACACCCTACCTTAAATTCTCTAAAACTTAATCATAAACCTTAACTTAAAACCTTATACCCTAAACTTAATTTTGAGCGTGAAAACACAAATAAAAACACCGAAACAGTACAGAGAATTTCCATCCGTTTACCACCACAATAACAAAGGAAGCGTATATTATAATGGTGGATTAAAATCTCTTGTGGAGAAAAAACTCAATAGCCGATGTACAAAATAATTATGGATGTATATTATTGTAAATTTAAATTTTATACAATATAAAATTTACAAAGTTTAAATAATATAGTTGAACCAAAGTCCGACCCATATTTTAAAGGATTATTATTTGATATACCGTCGGTGTTTTATAATTTTTTTAATTTATTTTAAATATATTTAAAAATACACTTAACATCAGTTGAACACCGATTGAGAAATAATTTTTTCTATTCACGATATATTTTATAATAACTCTATTTTAAACAGAAATGCCTTTTGTATTTAAATTTATTTTTAAGACTTAATATATTTATCAAAATACTCATAATTTTTAACAAAATTTCGAATTTGAGCAAATTAACTTAGACGGATGTAAACATGAGCGAATCTATTAAGGTACTTGGTCATTAATTTTTTAGGTATACTATAATGGAGATCACTCGATCATGAGTAAAGTTATATTTGGGTCACATAATTTTTAAAAATTATATTTGTGTAACACCCAAAGTATTTGAGCAAAAAAAAAGTAGAAGAAAAGAAATGTTTGAAAAGATGTGCTGCCAAGGGGTTTTGAACCCGTGCCCCTTGGCCTTGTGAGACAAAGGCTTAACCATCAGAGCTACATGCATTTCTGGTCTTATCTTACTCGATTTAAATTTTATATTATTTGTGATGTTTATACCCAATTAATTTAAGCTTGATCTGACTCCCCAGCTACCACTCAAAAAAATGCATGTTCGAATTTTGAAAGAACCTAGAAGGTTCCAAGCCCTCTCCTCAAACACCCCCCTCACCGTTGCCGATCTCGGCCACCGGCCGTCCGTGGGGTGCACTCCTGCCACCATTGTGCTCGCCGCTGCATTTCGACCACGGTCATGGCAGCCACTCGCGATATTTCTTTGTCGTTCGCCGTGGAGGTCGTGTTGAAGCTACGGAAAACTCTCCCGCAAACCTTACTGTTTTTCCTCCATTTCCGGTCGTTCTCGTCGTCGGCTGAGCGCGTCGTCGGTGCAGACGTGATCGGTGGGTATAGATCCATGAAATCCCTCTCTTTGAACACCGTTCCGGCATCAGCAAGGGCCTCACTGGAGCCGCATGCTTTCCGGCCATTCTATTTCTGTTAGGGTAAGATCCGGCGAGCTTCCGATTAGTTTTATTTGTCGTTTTTGATGGAATGAAACTCAGGATTAACGAGCTTCATTTTCCAGGTTGAAAATGGCTTTTTTCCGATCGCCGGTGAGGGTTCCGGTGACCGTCCGACAACCCTGGAATTTTTTTGGGTAAGAACCGGTCTGAACCGTCCGGCCCAAGCAGTCCGACCAGCCCCGTAACCGACCCGAGTCCAACCCGCTTCTGACCCGGCTGAGTTGACTCGTCTGAGTTGACTCAGTGAGTTGACTCAGTTGACCTTATCTGATGACGTCATGCTGACGTTAGCGTTGACTTAACTGCTGAGGTCAGCGTTGACTTTGACCAAAAGTCAAATTTTTCCGAAAACTCCTATTTTATGTTTTTCGACGTCCTGAGTCCGTTTTTGAAGTCCGTTTTGCAAAATTCTGATCCGAAAGCCACCGAATCTGACCTTGAGCCCGAACTTTGTTATGTACTTAATTATTGGTTAAGAGCTTGTGAGTAAGGTCTGATCTTGGAATTTTTGTAATTGTAGGTATTCTCGATTCCTTGGATGCTCGATGCTGAGGAATGTCAAATTCAGGTTCGAGGGTATTCGAATGTCGTATCATGAATAGACTGATGTAGCTCGGAATTAAGGTAATACACTACTACCCCTTGTATGCTTTATGATCATGTTGATATTCGGTTGATGCATGCATGTTTGTGATAAAGTGTATTCGTGAACTCTTCTTAAGTCGAATCAGATACGAAAAATAAGTATGAGAATCAGTAAGATTAAAATATTCGGATAAGAATATTAGTAGACCGGGAGTATCGAAAGTGCTAATAGTAATAAATAATATAGTTAAATCTGAAACTCTATCAATGGTGTCTAAGAACCAATGCTCAAAATGTATAGTATGAGATGTTGGTTATGAAATTACGAAATTGCCTTTGGGTTATTAAAATGATTAAACTACCCCTCTAATAAAGAAATGACTCGAAATATACATTCTGTCTAACTAAGCAATTTTACTCTACCTAAGATGTATCATTTATTGGAAAGACTCCGACACTTTTGTACAAATTCGTGTGATTCAAAACTTGGATTTTCCCCCCTAAACTCTGTATAACATATAAAGGTGAATCATCTGAGAATATCGTTGTAATCCTACGTCGATCCTTACGACAGTAACGAGCGAAATAATTGGAATAATTGTAATGACCAAAAAGACTGTAGTACCCTCGAGCACCTAAATGTCTAATTAATTGGAATGACGTATATACCTTCAAGTTCTGAAATGAATGAATCGTCTGTAACGGTCAGAGGGATTAAGAAGACTTAATCTCTACCGAGTACGTGAATGATGGAGGTGCCAAATGGTAATTTAGAAAAAAAAGGAATGGTGGCCTTATCCCAAATTTCCAAAATGACCAGAATACCCCTTTCAGTTAAATAGGTGGTTATACACCCAATGAAATCCTGAAATTTTCTAATAAGACTTAAATGGCTAAAGTGCCCCTAAGTGTTAAGAAAAAAACGATTCGTGTATGCCTATCGCTTACCATACTAAGGTAAGGTAGGAATATTTGCAAGGATTATATGCTTGATTACTCAAAGCTAAACCTTATAGTAAAGTATGAAGGCGGCCGTTCAGATATACAATTCAGCCGGTGTTAAGTTCTGATACACGCAAATTATTCACATCTGAATGTTAGCAAGTATTGTAAAGTTGGGATATGCCGCATTAAACACATTTTAGAGGTTTGATAAACTGTTAGAGCCCCTGAGAATTATAATCGTCGTTCTGTTATGATTGTGTTATATTTGAAAAATTGTCATGATAGTTAAATAGCTAAAATGTTATGTTAGCCTAAATGATTAAAGCATCCTAGAATTATCTGATAACTTGAAAGATCTTGATATAGAAATACTTGAATGTCCGGTTAAAAAACTAATGAGCAAACAAGATACCTGAGTTCTGTGAACCATTGCTTATTCAATGTTGGTATAATTATCAAAATGCCCATGAACGTCGAAATGACCATAATACCCTTATGAGCTTAAATGATTAAATCGTTCACGATATATTTGAAATTAAAGAGCATGATGTATGAACTCCTAGAATATCTGTTTCGAGTCAAAAGTTCAATGTGCCTCATTCTGTAAATATCAGGTATCTCTGAGAAATAAAATTTGTTCTGTCTAGTGTGTTCCACGTGTGCTGCATTTTGTTGTGTATGTATGTATATATATATGGATTATGATTATGTGATGATTGTCTGATCATGATATATGATGCACTTTGAGTTGAAAAACCTATTTATCTGATATGGTGTGAAATCTAAAAGTATGAATGATTCTGTTTGAGAAGCATGATTATATCTGTTGAAAAAGTCTTGTATGCGCAAAATGATTGAGATTATATTCTGGTCTGTTATGAACTTATGATATCTGAATCTCTGTATAATGGATATGCTATATGCTCTGTTGACTGAAATCTAATGATAATGTGTTATAATCTGAATTGTTCTACTTAGGGATACTCTCGGGTTATGATTGAAGTGTCTGTCACAGCCCTGATCCAGCTGTTCTGTTAAGCTCCTACGCCCACGGGCCTAGGGTAAGTCTTTCTGGACCTAAGGCATTCTCTTAGGTAGGCTCCTACGCCTCAGGCCTAGGGTAAGACCTTTTGTATGCAGTTCATGGGGAATTGCATTTTGGTGTTCGGTTGGAGGGTAGTTACCAGTAAACCCTTGTATTTACTTGAGCATTTGCATTGAATTGTTACCTGTTCTTATGATATGGTTAGTATGCAATTATGCCTGCTTGATCTGCACTTATTAGAACACACTAGACACTAAACTCTTTGTTTCATCTTCGTAACTATCAACTCGTATAATTCCCGTTTGTTACTCGATGATGAATAAAGAACAAGTACTGTTAATCTCAAGTATAACGTTACTCTGAAATAACAGAAAGGAATATAGGATTGTCACTGCTTGAAACATCATGAAAATGTTATGCCTACCATATATCTGCATGAGCTTATAGCATCTTCTGGTAGTTTTGTATTACTGAGCTTTCCCAAGCTCATGTTGTTTTTACCATCTCAGGATAAAAGATCAGACAAGTTGTATCTATCAACGTCGGTATGGGAGTTTCATCGGCTCGTCAGGGAGTATGGTATCTGTGTAACTAGAGGGCATGTGTGTCGTGTTTGCATTATACAAATGAGTCCGAAATTTAATTCTGCAACTTGTATAATAATTGTTTTATCATTTTGAACGATTTCTGAAATTTTATTTTAAATCAGATATTTGATTTATGATTTTAAAGGTTTAACTATATGTTTCTTTGAAATCTTATTGTGGGTCGCTCTTGTGACTCTAATGTGACTTCCTAGGATCCGTTGTAACGCATAGGCGGGTCTAGGAGGTTACATTTAGTGGTATCAAAGCTTAGAGTTGCGTCATTCTGGGTAGATCGGCCGATCGTCTGTCATAGGGTGTCTGGTATGTGCATGCCCCTAGATCCTAACCGTACTCCACCAAGCCGGAACTCTGATGTCGAATCTTTTTTTCTGAAATAATTGAATCTTAGTTTTTTTTTTGCTGCTGTATCACGAATCGTAACGACAAGGAATGTCTGTAACATTCGTCTGTGAATTGGATTAACTTGATGGATTTAAATCTGAGATGGTTTATAATGGTGAAATTGAAGAATCAAAAACAGTTTAACAGTAAATGTTGATCATGTGAGATAACATATATAAGATTTCACGGAATGCTATTCGGTGATGATGATTATGTTTGAGAATATTCTGTTGAAAATTTGATAGAGGTACTATGAATTTAAAAGAAAGATGTTCACGAATGTGTCGAAAATGTAAATTTCATGGTGACTCTGTTGCACGATGGAAAAAAATAAAGTGGTTGTCTGAATATTATGTTGAAGGTAAGTGATATCTATTAAAAACCTTAGTTATGTTTGTTCAGTATGAAGAAAGGCATCTCCTCCATAGTGTGGCTTGGTATATCGTTAAATATCATCTCTGACTGAAATTTGATGTTTACATCCTGATTTTGGAGTCGTCGTTGGAGTCCTAGAGTGCTTATTTGAACTGTAGTTGTAGTTTTTCATCTAAAAATTTATGGTCAACCTAGAAGAGTATTTCGAACTCTGAAAGATATACTTTTGGGTGATATGATTAACTTCTGTGGTAGATCGGAATGTCTCTTACCCTTGACTGAGACCGTTTATAATAAAAGTTATTATACAAGTGTTCGTTTGCCACCGTATGAAGTTCGGTAGGGATTCAAATATTGTATCTTGATTAGCCGATCTGAGATGTATGGTGGGATGGCTCTGAGTCCAAAATCAGTTGGAGTGACTAAGGACACCGCTAGATTGAGCTGTGACCGTTTGAGAGTCACGAGAAACAAAAACACTCTGATGGATAAGTTTCAGTGCATGAATGGATGAAAGAGTAATTTCAGTTATTCCTCTGACTCTGGCAAATTTCGAGGACGAAATTTTCTTGTAGGAGGGGAGAGTTGTAACACCCAAAGTATTTGAGCAAAAAAAAGTAGAAGAAAAGAAATGTTTGAAAAGATGTGCTGCCAAGGGGTTTCGAACCCATGCCCCTTGGCCTTGTGAGACAAAGGCTTAACCATCAGAGCTACATGCATTTCTGGTCTTATCTTACTCGATTTAAATTTTATATTATTTGTGATGTTTATACCCAATTAATTTAAGCTTGATCTGACTCCCCAGCTACCACTCAAAAAAATGCATGTTCGAATTTTGAAAGAACCTAGAAGGTTCCAAGCCCTCTCCTCAAACACCCCCCTCACCGTTGTCGATCTCGGCCACCGGCCATCCGTGGGGTGCACTGCTGCCACCATTGTGCTCGCCGCTGCATTTCGACCACGATCATGGCAGCCACTCGCGATATTTCTTTGTCGTTCGCCGTGGAGGTCGTGTTGAAGCTACGGAAAACTCTCCCGCAAACCTTACTGTTTTTCCTCCGTTTCTGGTCGTTCTCGTCGTCGGCTGAGCGCGTCGTCGGTGCAGACGTGATCGGTGGGTATAGATCCATGAAATCCCTCTCTTTCAACACCGTTCCGGCATCAGCAAGGGCCTCACCGGAGCCGCATGCTTTCCGGCCATTCTGTTTCTGTTAGGGTAAGATCCGGCGAGCTTCCGATTAGTTTTATTTGTCGTTCTTGATGGAATGAAACTCAGGATTAACGAGCTTCATTTTCCAGGTTGAAAATGGCTTTTTTCCGATCGCCGGTGAGGGTTCTGGTGACCGTCCGACAACCCTAGAATTTTTTTGGGTAAGAACCGGTCTGAACCGTCCGGCCCAAGCAGTCCGACCAGCCCCGTAACCGACCCGAGTCCAACCCGCTTCTGACCCGGCTGAGTTGACTCGTATGAGTTGACTCGTCTGAGTTGACTCAGTGATTTGACTCAGTTGACCTTATCTAATGACGTCATGCTGACGTCAGCGTTGACTTAACTGCTGAGGTCAGCGTTGACTTTGACCAAAAGTCAAATTTTTCCGAAAACTCCTATTTTATGTTTTTCGACGTCCTGAGTCCGTTTTTGAAGTCCGTTTTGCAAAATTCTGATCCGAAAGCCTCCGAATCTGACCTTGAGCCCGAACTTGGTTATGTACTTAATTATTGGTTAAGAGCTTGTGAGTAAGGTCTGATCTTGGAATTTATGTAATTGAAGGTATTCTCGATTCCTTGGATGCTCGATGCTGAGGAATGTCAAATTCAGGTTCGAGGGTATTCGAATGTCGTATCATGAATCGGCTGATGTAGCTCGGAATTAAGGTAATACACTACTACCCCTTGTATGCTTTATGATCATGTTGATATTCGGTTAACGCATGCATGTTTGTGATGAAGTGTATTCGTGAACTCTTCTTAAGTCGAATTAGATACGAAAAATAAGTATGAGAATCAGTAAGATTAAAATATTCGGATAAGAATATTAGTAGACCGGGAGTATCGAAAGTGCTAATAGTAATAAATAATATAGTTAAATCTGAAACTTTATCAATGGTGTCTAAGAACCAATGCTCAAAATGCATACTATGAGATGTTGGTTATGAAATTACGAAATTTCCCTTGGGTTATTAAAATGACTAAACTACCCCTCTAATAAAGAAATGACTCGAAATCTGCATTTTGTCTAACTAAGCAATTTTACTCCACCTAAGATGTATCATTTATTGGAAAGACTCCGACACTTTTGTACAAATTCGTGTGATTCAAAACTTGGATTTCCCCCCTAAACTCTGTATAACATATAAAGGTGAATCATTTGAGAATATCGTTGTAATCCTACGTCGATCCTTACGACAGTAACGAGCGAAATAATTGGAATAATTGTAATGACCAAAAAGACTGTAGTACCCTCGAGCACCTAAATGTCTAATTAATTGGAATGACGTATATACCTTCAAGTTCTGAAATGAATGAATCGTCTGTAACGGTCAGAGGGATTAAGAAGACTTAATCTCTACCGAGTACGTGAATGATGGAGGTGCCAAATGGTAATTTAGAAAAAAAGGAATGGTGGCCTTATCCCAAATTTCCAAAATGACCAGAATACCCCTTTCAGTTAAATAGGTGGTTATACACCCAATGAAATCCTGAAATTTTCTAATAAGACTTAAATGGCTAAAGTGCCCCTAAGTGTTAAGAAAAAAACGATTCGTGTATGCCTATCGCTTACCATACTAAGGTAAGGTAGGAATATTTGCAAGGATTATATGCTTGATTACTCAAAGCTAAACCTTATAGTAAAGTATGAAGGCGGCCGTTCAGATATACAATTCAGCCGGTGTTAAGTTCTGATACACGCAAATTATTCACATCTGAATGTTAGTAAGTATTGTAAAGTTGGGATATGCCGCATTAAACACATTTTAGAGGTTTGATAAACTGTTAGAGCCCTTGAGAATTATAATCGTCGTTCTGTTATGATTGTGTTATATTTGAAAAATTGTCATGATAGTTAAATAGCTAAAATGTTATGTTAGCCTAAATGATTAAAGCATCCTAGAATTATCTGATAACTTGAAAGATCTTGATATAGAAATACTTGAATGTCCGGTTAAAAAACTAATGAGCAAACAAGATACCTGAGTTCTGTGAACCATTGCTTATTCAATGTTGGTATAATTATCAAAATGCCCATGAACGTCGAAATGACCATAATACCCTTATGAGCTTAAATGATTAAATCGTTCACGATATATTTGAAATTAAAGAGCATGATGTATGAACTCCTAGAATATCTGTTTCGAGCCAAAAGTTCAATGTGCCTCATTCTGTAAATATCAGGTATCTCTGAGAAATAAAATTTGTTCTGTCTAGTGTGTTCCACGTGTGTTGCATTCTGTTGTGTATGTATGTATATATATATGGATTATGATTATGTGATGATTGTCTGATCATGATATATGATGCACTTTGAGTTGAAAAACATATTTATCTGATATGGTGTGAAATCTAAAAGTATGAATGATTCTGTTTGAGAAGCATGATTATATCTGTTGAAAAAGTCTTGTATGCGCAAGAGTCACTCAAATATGACTAAGGTTACACTTGGGTCACTCAATTATGGGGTAAGGTTATATTTGGACCACCCTTCATATTTTAAAAAGTATTGCTACAAAAATTACATTTGAGTAATTCCTCAAATGTTCGAACTTTTGATAATCTTTTTCTTTGAAACTCAGAAGAACTTTCATGATATCACACTTATCTCGTTAAACGTTCTATTTGATAAGAAAAAATGGATAATCCCGAATTTATCTACTCACCCCTTTATCAATTCAACTTCCTTGTCACTTTTACAGTTAGAGATTGTTATTATTTTTTAATTTTTTCAAGTAAAGAGATTTCTTTAACAAAATGCATTTGTATGCTTATTTAGTTTATTTGTTGTCAAATTGATTGTCTGGGGGGATTCGAAGCTTTAAACATCTAAATAAAATAAATAGGTGAATTACTAAATTTAAATTGCTGGATCTGCCCTAGGCTGTAACACCCGTATTTTGGGGTTAGAAGTTAGGCGTGTGTTTGGTTCGAGACATCAAAATGGGTTCAATTTAATTAGGCCTCAATTTGAGTTAAAGGAGATTTAATATTAACATAGTGGCATTTTTGTAAATAACTTAAAAATAGGGAAGACCCCTTTTTGAATAAAAAAGGAACAAAAAAGAAAATAAAGTTGTCTTCCTCCCTTTTTCCCATTCTAACGTTGAAACCCCCAAACCCTCCCTAAACCTCTAAAACACTATTCCATTCAATCTCTCCACCAAATCAAGGGCTTTTTCAAAGGTAATCCCATTTCTCAACTCTCCTCATCACCCATCATTTACACGGTATTAGATTTTAAAACTATCCATATTTGCATTTTTCAAGTTTAAGAAAAGTTTGAATTTTTAATGTGTTTTTCATTTGTTTTTGATTTGTTGAGTTGGGTTTTGGACTAATCTCACCTAAATACACTTGATATCTTAAAATTGATGGATTTGGGAAAAATCCCGAAGTGGGTCTTTGAGGCAATTTTCAAAGTGTCTAAACTTGAGTTTTTGGTGTGTTTTAGTGTTGGGTTGAAGGGCTGATGGTATAGGGTTATTAGGGAAGTGTTTTGGAAGCTTTTAGATGTCATTTGAGTGTTGGAAAGTATAGTTTTCAGCTGGGTATTTGGGGAGCACAAAAATGGAAGTTTTGCTGGTTAGTTTGGGTTTGAATTTGTGAAGCTTTGACATGTGTTTGTGAGTTGGGTTTGTGACTAAGTTAGCATTGAATTGGTGAGTAATATTTGTGTTTTGATTGGTTAGAAACAAGAGGAAATATCGGAGAAGGATCGGGACCGAATCCGGGAATTGAAGAGGCTTGACTTGCTTGCTTGGTTTGCTAAGGAAAGGTGATGAGTAAAACTTTAAATTGTTTTAAAGTTGGTTCAAGAGTGTGTAGTGGAAGTGTTGAAATGAGCTTGGTAGGCCATTCCGAGGTAGAAGTTAAATTGGTAGTTTAACTTCTTGATTGTTAATGATGCTTTAGATGCCATTGCCTATATTGGTCTGGTGAGATATGAATTGATTTGTATGCGAATACATTGATATGTGTGATGATGAATATGTGCTATAATTGATGGATGTGTGAAGTGGCTTAAAGGTAATTGGCACTAATTAACTTACCGGGTGTAAATGATCGACCATTAGGATTAGTGTGCACACGTTTGAATCAAATTCGCGCGTGACCTTGATGGCGTTGAGTCATCAAGGAGGAGTACGGTGATGTAATATTCCACCAGAAATTATTTATATATATACACGTGATGATGAGTGGAATCTCATCCGTAGGGCATGTGGTGATGAGTGGAATCCCACCCATGCAAGGTCCGGTGATGAGTGTAATCCCACCGAGGTAATGTTGTTGTTGAGAGTAAATCCGCACATTCGAGTAATCTAATAGTGGCCAATGTACTTGTTCATACGATTATGATGTTGAGATATTTAATCTATATTGTTGAGCTTAATATGATGTAAGATGCCATATTTATGACTCTTGTGTTGCTAGCTAGGTTGCCATATTGATGCCTATGCATGTTGTATGTGTAATGTAGGGATTATATACTTGAACCCTGCATTGTCGTTGTTTTTGGTTTTAGAGCATCCTCACTAAGCTTCTAGCTTACGCTTTCATTTTCGACAATACAGATCAGTAGCATGGAGTTAGCAAGGAGCAAGGCGAAGGGGCATTCCAAGCTTTGTAGTTGCTCAAGTATGATTTAGTAAATAAAGTAGTAGTTTAGCAATGGGGCTACTATGTGTTTTGTATGAGCGTTATATGACTCATAGATGTTGATGATATTTATGTTCTGCTTGGATTTGTAAACCATGCTTTGTCTTGTTGAATGCTTGTGTGGGATGGATATGCCTTTGGATGTTTTAAGTTGCTTTTGGTTGGCATGTAAACCTTGTATATGAAGACATGATGCCTTATGGCATGCCTATTTATGCAAAAATTACCCTTTGTGTGAATGCCATGTATGGATGCCTTGTTAATCATCTAATTTGCTTTATATGCTAATCCTTTGTTGTAGTATGTTGCATGAATGGTTGTATGTGGCTAGGGAAGTCCTAATATGCATCTAGAGTTGGGTCTTGTGTGGTTTTGCTGAAAATTGGAGACTTGTAGTGCAGGGCGTATCGGTACGCCTAAAGGCCGTATCGATACGGTCTTGCCTGCAGGACTCAGTTTTGGCTTGGCGTACCGATACACGGGGGTGTATCGATACGCTCTTTGCTCACTGGAATTCTGAGAATTTGGTGGGTTTAAGGCGTATCGGTACGGAGTTGAGGCGTATCGATACGAGTTTATCTCGTTGACCACGAGATGTTGACCGAGAAGGGCGTATCGATACGCTCAAGGGTTGTATCGATACGGTCTTCCTGTGTTGACTGAAGGGTGTTGACTTAGTCAAGGCGTATCGATACCCTTGATTGGTGTATCGATACGGCCTGCCCTGTAAGTGTAAAATGGACTGTTCGAGGTGTGGTTTGAGGTTTGAATGTGTCTCTTTCTTGATGTTTTCCGCTAACGTGATCACTTAGGAATTAATATGCCTTTAGACAAGATTAAAATAAAAGAAATTTTCTAGGGTTGCTAACTGAGGGGGAACCTTAACGGGTTTCGCTTCGGTTTTCCCCATGTAGCCTACTCAGACCGGTTATCCGGCCAGACCGGGACGAGGGGGTTACATTTGTTGGTATCAGAGCCTGAGGTTACCGAGACCTCGGGCAGGTAAGTGAGGTAAGCTTGATGTGTTAAGCAATTGATGTGTTTCGGTGTGTGCTTTGCCATGAATTCTTGTTGTTTGATTGTTCATATGGTGTTTGGAAGCATGATTGTTGCGTTTGGTGTAGTGTCGAGTACCCATTGCTACTATTACTCAATTTGAAAAGGTTTTGTAAAGGAAAGTACTTGAGCACAATTGGACCCTTGCCTTTGCTAACTTAATCCTTATCTGTTTGTTGTTGTAGTTATTATCTTGCTAGCTGTATTATGAGACCACGAGGGAGGCCTAGGATGGTTCAGCCGGAACCAAGGGTGCAAGCTCCGAGGATTGAGCAGATTGGTGGGGCACATGCTCTTCAACCTCCTCTACCTCCTCCTCATCAAGAGGGAGGTGAGGCGGGAGCCGAGCGTGTTGGACCTCAAGTGGGCCAAGGGCCAACCGTAATAGATTTGGCACCTCTAGTTCAGGCGATAGCCGGGGCTTTCCAGGCTGCAGTGGCTGGGGGTCAGGTAGTGGCACAACCCCAGGGAGAGGGTACTGGTTTGCCTTTGGAGAGACTCCGTAGTTTGGGAGGTGAAGAGTTTAGAGGGTCGACATCGGAGAGGTCAGAGATGTGGTTAGAGAAGACCGACCGCATTTTGGCACATATGGGATGTACCGGGGAACGTAAGTTGGGGTGCGTTATATCTCTGCTTCAGGGTGATGCCTACACTTAGCGGGTCACCATCACTACGGGTATGGAAGAGGTTAAGATCACTTGGGAGTTTTTCGAGTCAGCTTTCCGTAAGAGATATCTGGGTCCTCGATATCTTGATGAGAAGAAGAGGGAATTTATGGCTTTGCTTCAGGGGAGTATGACTGTGACAGACTATGAGATCAGATTTGTCAGGATGAGTCAGTATGCATCTGAGCTTGTTCCTACTGAAGTTGAACGTTGTAACCGTTTCCGTTATGGGTTGAATGAAGAAATCAAGAGGTACACTCTAGCTTCAGACTACACAGATTTTGATGTCTTGGTCGCTAGGGCCAAGGACTTAGAGCACAGTTTGGGCTTGACCAAACGATCTGGTGGTTCTAGTTTTGGTAAGAGGGTCAAGGGAGATATAAACTCAACACGGATGGTGGCCGCTGCGTTAGGAGTAGCATGGCTTCGTGTGGTGGTGTTATACGCGACACAGATGGGTCTTGGATCATTGGCTATTCGAAGTTTATTGGGATTTGCTCGGTTATGGAAGCGGAACTTTGGGGTGTTTTCGAGGGATTACGACAAGCTTGGCAGTTGGGTATACGATATCTGGAGGTTGAAGTTGATAATAAGGTGGTCGTGAAATGTTTACAGGGACATTGTAATGCTGCTGCATTCTCCTCGCTTTTGCCGCACATTCAACAGCTCCTTCAGTTGGATTGGTTCATGAGTTTTACTCATGTGATGCGTGAGAACAACCGGCTTGCGGACAGTTTGGTTGAGTGTAGCTCTTCGTGTTCGTTTGATACGTCCATTTTCCATGCTCCTCCGGTGGAAGTATGTTCTGCGTTCAATGAGGAAAAGGCAGGAATAAGCACCTAGCGTTGCTGCCTGGGTGGGGCTTTATTTACGTAATGTGGTCTTGAGTTGTACTATATTATACTACATGTACTCTTTTTCCCAATTTAGGTTAGGGGATTTTTAATGAGGCACGTAGCAATATTCTCTCATTTATCAAAAAAAATTTGCTTTTTTTTATGAAAAATGAATAATACTATCATGTGTCTCATTAAGAAGTTCTTTAAATTTAATTTAAGGAAAAATGTACATATAGTAAATAAAGAGTCAAAATACAAAAAAAATCCTGAAAAATCAAAAACAACTAATAATAAACTAAACTCACACCAAAATACTAACACAACCCCTCCACATTATTCCGAGCAAGCAGTGTCACGTCCTCGTGTAACTGAGTGAGCACCTTTTGTAGCGGACCCGAATAAAATCGTACTGACAAATATGTACCAAGCACCAGTTTGGCCATAGTATCCACAATTATACAAAGAATTGTTATAAGACTTCTAAGATTAAAAAAAGGCTAAAGGGTCAAATTTTCCCCTGTAGTAATCCGAAATCAGTAATGTTGCCCCTACTTTTTTTTTTCTCTGTAATTTTGCCCTCAAAGTCATTCAATTGTAGCAATGTTGCCCTTTGACCGATTTTGACCGTTAAATGCTGACGTGCCAGTTAACGGTGCTGACTAGGCAATTTTACCCTCGAAGTCATTCATGCAATTTTGCCCTTGAAGTCATTAATTGCAGCACTTTTACCCTTGGTTTATTTAGTTTTTGAATAAAATTGGATAAATAATTTGGTTTTTTCGAGTTGAACTTTAACAAACAGAATACATGAAAAATCGATTAACAAATTGATGTAAATATTCTTTGAGTCCCTAGTAATTTTAAAAATAAGCAAAATGAGAACTATCACAAAAAATCAAAATATTTTTCAATTTTTAAAAAAAAATCTATAAACTTAATAAAAATAAATACGATATTAAAAAAAAATATTGAAAATAAACCAACGAGAAGCGTGTTAATTGAACGGTGAACACAAACTATTCTATTCGAACGACGTTCGATTGACACACTTACCGACGATGGGTTGTTAGGAAAAAAATGTACAGTGAACTCGAATCATGTGACTCAGGTTGAATTCTGCTTAACTTCTGGATATCCTTGTATTTATCTCCCACGCTATTTTCGCCGAACACCACTAATGTCGTTTTCTAAGATCATCGTACATTTTTTGCTAACAACCCATCGTCGGTAAGTGTGTCAATCGAACGTCGTTCGGATAGAATAGTTCGCGTTCACCGTTCAATTAACACGCTTCTCGTTAGTTTATTTTCAATAATTTTTTTTGAATATCGTATTTATTTTTATTAAGTTTATAGATTTTAAAAAAATGAATAATATTTTATTTTTTTGTGAGAGTTCTCATTTTGCTTATTTTTAAAATTACTACGACTCAAAGGATATTTACATCAATTTGTTAATCAAGTTTTCATATATTCTGTTTGTTAAAGTTCAACTCGAAAAAACCAAATTATTTATCCAATTTTATTCAAAAACTAAATAAACCAAGGGTAAAAGTGCTGCAATTAATGACTTCGAGGGCAAAATTGCATGAATGACTTCGAGGGTAAAATTGCCTAGTCAGCACCGTTAACTGCCACGTCAGCATTTAACGGTCAAAATCGGTCAAAGGGCAATATTGCTACAATTGACTGACTTTGAGGGCAAAATTACGGAGAAAAAAAGTAGGGGCAACATTGCTGATTTCGGATTACTACAGGGGCAAATTTGACCCTTTAGCCAAAAAAATAAAAATGGTCCCGTGCGCACGAGACTTGGCCTCAAAATCCAGACCGATTTAAATTGTTCGATTTCTTTCCCTTGCGTGTGTATACTGTATACACGAGGCATGGTTTATTTATATTTTTTACTCTAATTTATTTTGGATTATTATCTCATACATTAACGGTTGAAACTTTAATTTTTACAAACGAGCTAATTTATGAATTTATTATTTTAGTTTAAGGTTTAGAGGTTAAAGATTTAAATTGTAAGGTATATAATTTATGTTTGTAATTTAGACTTTAATATTTAGTATTCAAGAGTTTAGGGTTAGAGATTTTCTTTTAATTTTTAGAACTTTAATTTTAAATGGTCAAAACTCAAAAACCTTACCTGAAAATCTCATATTTCAAGCTATCATAATATTTCTCAATGTTAAAAATCTACGTATGATAAATTTACGAGAAAATTACACTTAACTTTCCCCCCACAAATATGACACAAGTCAGATTATTTTCACAAATATTGCATTTGCTACAGTGAAAGTGAATATGATATGAATACCCGCCAGCTTTGAACAATGTCGTCCATGTGGCAGCCATCCATTGAGGTCACTGTCACGGATAGAAGCTAAAGACGGTAAGTATATATTTTGTCTCTGGACAATAACCTCTATATATGATTGTCATGTGGACGACACTGTTCAAAGTCGATAAGTATTTCTATCATCTTTACTTTCACCGTAGCAAATGTTATATTTCTAAAAATAATCTGAGTTGAACCATATTTTTTAGAGAGAAAAAAGTCAACAACCTTAAAATGCAAAGCTTCCCAAAATTACCCCATATTGTTTAGATACCTTTGCTATTTTCAGGGTACATTCTCTATTATCTTCTTTTGCTCCACCTCGGCTTTTCTCTCACATTAATTGAGTATTCGTCGACTTTTACTCTTCATGATTTATACTTTAAAAAAATATTTGTTTAATGTTGAAGGTTATCGGTTCAAGTGGTAAGCAATTTGGTATCACTTAATCAAGTTTTAAGTTCGAGACTTTGTGTATGCAAAAAATTCATGCTAAAAGACTTACCTACCAAAGTTAAATGTGCGACGAGGATGGATCCGGACTAGTCAAGGTGAAGCCCTGAAAACTAAAAGGAAAAAAATATGTCTCATAAAACATCTTTAAAATATTCAACCCTTCATATTTTTCTACTTTTCATCTTCAAAGTTGAAAAAAATAACAGTATGAGGTGAACCGTTGAAAAAATGCTTAAATGTTGTGAATAAAATAAAAAAGAACAACAATAAGAATAAAGAACAAGAATGGAAGAACAAAGAGATGAGAGGAAGAGAGAGATTTATATTATTCTCAATACTCAAGTGTATACAATGCCTTCATTAGATCATCTATTTATAGGCATAAGAAGTACATAATACATTAAACTCTAATTAATGAATATAATATTTCTAATGATAAAGTGAATCAAATCTCCTTGATAAAGTCCTTATCATTATAGACATCCACATAGATAAATATTCATAACACTCCCCATTGGATGTCTATGAAGATAATGTGCCTCGTTAAAACTTTACTAAGATAAAAACTCAGTGGGAAAAAAATTTTCTTTAGTGAAGGAAAAAGAGTACACGCATCTTTGATATGCATAACATGTTGCCTCATTAAAAACCTTACCAGGAAAACTCATTGGGACAAAACCTCGGTTAAGGGAAAAAGAGTGCAACGCGTATTTACTCCTCTCATGAAAACATCACAGAAGATCTTTGAATTTTCATAATTCAATCTTGAATATTATTTTTCTAAAGATAGTGAGGGATGAAACTTTGGAGTAATATGTTCCATGATGTATCCACTTTCAAACTGAGATATACATCTTGCATTATCTTCACACAAGATAGCTTTTATCATATCTTGTAAAAGTAAATCCACATATCTTTTGGATATGTTGGGTCAATAGTCTTAGCCAAACACATTTTTAGCTTGCCTCGTGCATAAAAATTATTTCTATGACATTTGAGGAGACATCAACGAATGTTTGAAGATCTAAATGTAATGATCTTTGTATACCCATGGATATTGCTTGACCAACTAATATATGGTGATTCAAAACCAAGAAAAGATATAATTAGCCAAACACATTTTTAGCTTGCCTCGTGCATAACAATTATTTCTACGACATTTGAGGAGGCATCAACGAATGTTTGAAGATCTAAATGTAACGATCTTTGCATACCCATGTGTTGCGTGTAAAAGAGTCTATCGCAATTGTAGTGCAAGTGTACACGACGCAAGTAGTAAGTGATACGAAGTATCGAATATCGTCTCCACAGGGATTGGGCTAATAGCTTCACCTTGTTTACTGCACGAAAGTAAAAGAGAATAGTTTAGAAAGTTGTCACGAAAATATTGAGGAAAACGTAAATAAAGAGTTTGAATATCAAGAGAGAGAGAATGGGCTGGTATTGAATTGCTCGGTAGTGCAGGTATTGGATTGCTTAGGATCTCCAGTTCTGTCGTCGCTCCCGTCGCCGACAGCACCTGTCGCAGCGGCTGTCCGTTAGCTGTTGCGGCAGCGAACACACCAACTCAGTACTTCAAGTTTGGCAAGAATCCCAGATCTGCCTTGGCCTATCCCTAGGTCCAAGTCTGTCGATGATCACGTCTTGATGACACCTCCCGGCGTGAATCGAAGGATGAACACCGATGTGTATGAATTCTTCTTTAGCCACTTAACCTTGCCCTATCCCTAGGCACAAGATAGTTCAACTATAAACTAGAGAAATCGCTCTTATTTCTTTCGTATACTTAACTCTCCCGATGCTAAGTAAATAGATAACCTCACAATGCTCTCCTGATGCTCTTGCAAGATGTTAAAACCAAAATAAGAGAACTTGAAGTTTATTTTATTGAACTTGGAAAATCCTAAAACAAAACAACCCTTGCAACTACTTTACAAAACAACCCGTAGCCCTAGGCGGAATTTAGAACATGTTGGTGACGGGTAAACGGCAGATGGGTTTAGGTTATCGGTTATGGGGTAGAATGAGGGATCTTTTTTCTAGGTTAAAACCTATGCCCTTATATAAGCTTTGGGCTCAAGTATTCTAAGTTAACAAGGATTACAACTTTAATTAAAAGTAAGATTCTAATAAAGACTTAATCTCTAAGTATCCTACTTTGTAGCCGCCATCCTTGTTTCTAGGGAATTCCTCTCCTTGAGCTTTGGCTTGACATATCTTTTGATCCGAGGCTTGGAAAAATATTTGGCTTTCACACGACAGACGAGCAGATTTTTCTCTATCTGTCGAGGTCCACTTTACTTTTCCTCTTCATAAGGCTGCTGTCACCTTGCTGTCACGACAGGTCCATGGCAGCTTCGTCCTCGTCGTCTACTTATCCAGTTCAGCTTTTCTGCCCTGCGCCTGCCTTCTGCGTCGACTAGGACAGCAACCTGCAAAATAAGCCATCTTTTAGTAGAATCCGTGCCTTTTACATATTTGTGATGTTTTGCTGAAAACTAACCTAAATGCAATGCAATGATGCTTGAATGCAGCAGAAATATGGGTTAAAAAGGGTGTAAATAGTAGAACTTTTACACACTCAACACCATGGATATTGCTTGACCAACTAATATATGGTGATTCAAAACCAAGAAAAGATATAATTATCTTTATTCACATCCAACAATCTTACAATAGATATGCTTTATCCATATTGTTTCTTCTTTAAGATTCTTTCAACTTATGTCCATTCATAGACAAAAACACATATTTAAGTGCTCGATCTTTAGGTCGAGACAAAACCACATCTCAAGATTATTTTTCTCAAATCATTTCCTTAAATAACCAAATGCTTTGAAAGCTCTTCAGGAGTTTTAATAATATAATGAATCTTGATTCAAATTCCTTTATAAAATACATAAGGAAATCTTATCATTCTTATAGTATTTCCTCTATTAGTACTCACTAAGGCGATTATATCAAATGTGCCAAAATATTTAATGAGACATGTTTAAATAAATTTTCTCAAAAATTTTCAAATGCTTTTAGCATTTTAAATCCTTTAAGGATAAATAGGGATCCATAAATAATTAAACGCATGTAATATATTTCATACCACCAAAGTAATTGCATCCACCATGAAGTAATTAAAACTATTCATAAATCATAATTCAAGTCGAATTTACGACTACTTATTTGTGCCTCACTTACATTACACCTTTAGGTGTTTGGACTGTTGGTCCAAATACTTCTCTTTTAGAAGTTCAAAGCGTCTTTCTATATTGGCCAATTCAATATCTATACTTCTTGATAGATTTCTATACAAGATCCTCGTTTTCTTTCTTTACTTCTATAAAAGTATTTTATTTAAAACTATTTGTAAAATCGTTGTCGACAACTTTTCAATTTTCTGGTTCCATTCTCGTAGTGAGAAAATTCATCGAGATCTCTTAAAGATATCAATCGTTATTTCAGGTACCTGAAACTCTTCAAGATTTTTATTATTAGTTATGTCTTGGGTCTCTTCAGGAGCACCCGCCTCCAATATATGATCATCTCATATTACTTTCTATTTACGAGAATTTTGATCATTCAAACCATTTCGACTATTATGCTTCATGCATGATTTACATCCTCTCGCTCTAACATTTAATTTAAACTTAGAACATTTTAGCTGGTATATGAGACTTAGTTACTCTCATTGGGTTAGTAAATATGTTTGGCAGTTGATATGTAATAACATGAATTATCTTATAAACTTCTGGTTCATATATAAGGATCTAGATAACGATAATTCATTTTCCTTTATCCAGCCGATTATTATCTACCCCTAATGTTGAGAAAAATCATGCCATAAATGATTCTCCAATTAATGTTTAAGAGTTTAAACATAAAAAGAAACTCGTACTCAATATATATTCTCAACCCTTTTTATTTACCCATTTTGTGCGTTGTGGTGGAGCAATTCATATCGCACATTCAAAAATTATAAAATGGGAAATGTATGTGTTGAGTGGATCGCAAGATCGAAATTGACCAAGAGGGGGGGTGAATTGGAAAATTAAAGCTTTGTGGTGGAAATTTGGAAATTAAAAATGATGGACAAGAGATTTAGAGTGGTTCAAGTTCCAAATGAACTCTACATCCACTACCTTAGCTTCACTAAGGATTTGCAACAATTCCACTAAATTGATCTTCCCCTTTTCTAGGACAAGGAGGCAACCCTTTACAATTTCAGTTGATTTTTCTACCCAAAAATCAACCCAATCCTCACACAAGTGAACAAAGAAATTTGAAGGCTAATAAGGTATCTCTCAATACAAATGATAGCCCCAATACAAGCACTCAACCAAATTTGACAAAGTATGAATGAAGATTACAATTGGGATTTCTAGACAAATATGAATTTTGGCACAATTGCTTGGATTTGATGAATAAGTGTTTTCTTGAAGATCAATAGTTGTTGTTGTAGCTTTTGGATATGTCTTTTATACCTCCTTATTGATTTCTAGCCGTTTGGGTGGTTGGGAACATAAATGGAGCCGTTGGAACCCTCTCTTACCACCATTAATGCACTTCTGCAGCTACCGGTATCGGTACGCGAGAAGGAGTATCGGTACCTGTCTCAGAAAAGAAAGAGCCGTTGTGTGCATTTAATAAGGGGTATCGATACGCACGTAAGCGTATCGGTATGGGGTATCGAAACGGCAAGGGCCGTATCGATACTATTTTTTGAACTTAGCTCACTGTCCACAACCGTATCGGTATGACGGTTTGGCGTATCGATACGGGTCAACGAACTTTTAAAGTTTGGTTACCAACCAACTGACACCAACGGTCATATTTTTAAACCGACGTAACTTTAAAAATTATAAGGGTCGTATCGATACGAGGGTTTGCCGTATCGGTACGATATTCAAACTCTTTGAATTTTAACACAGGGCAGTATCGATACGAGGGTTTGGGGTATCGATACTGGTTCCGACAGTAACCAAGTTTGGTAAAATGGTATCGATACGCTTGGTGCTGTATCGATACGCCTGGACGATTTTCAATGGTTTTGCCTTGGAACACTTAGAAAATATTTTGAGTTTGAGTTTTATAAATCAGTTTTAAAGTGTTGTTGTTTTAAAACTTATTAAGGGACTTATAAAAACAATTTTAAGTTTTACAAAATGATCCTTAAAGATTTAATTATATCAAAATCAAACATAGGTTTTACAATCTCCCCTTTTTTGATATAACAAAACTAAAACTTAAAATTTTTGAAAGACCTTTATAAAGTTAACTCCCCCTTAATATAAGCTTGGTAACCTTTGAATGAAAATCAAAATATTTTAAAGTGTGAGCTAGTTTCTTCTCCCCCTTTTTGTTAGATAAAAAAAATCTTTGAGACAATTAAGTGCATAAAGAAATCAAAGGTATAATAAGCAACATAGATATTATTCATTAAAGCAACATACTTAAAATCCAAACAAAGGCAAAATAGAAATCAAAGCATAGGTTTTAATCCTAAAACAACCTTAATCCTAAGAATCATAAAACATATGTGCATAAAAATATAAAATCCTAAATGATATGCATGACAAACAAGAGAAAACGTCTAAGCGTCGTCTTCGTCGTCTTCATCATCTTCATCATCAAGTCCCAAAGGCTCATTAGAGCGCATGCTATTACGCCATTCATCATGGAAAGCGGCAATGGAAATATTCAAGGAATTGTGCCCGCTCTCAAGAGATGTGAGGCGATTCTCCATACCCGTCATCCTAGTGTCAAAAGTGGTTTTCCATGGAAGTGAGACGAGTATTCATGTCCGTGCGCAACCCGGTAAATTGCTCATTGAGATAGGTAATGAGAGCATCCATATTGGGTTGTTGGACTTGAGGAGCTTGAGGAGCTTGAGGAACTTGAGCCTCTTCAAACATGGCGGCGGCTTCCGGTGGTAACTCGGCAAGACGTATCCATTCACCATTAACATAAGAGAATTTTGCCCGAGCAAGAGATCGCTCATCAATGGGATCGGTGAGAGTAGTTGGATAGTCATAAGAGCAATCAATATCCTTTTTAACAAAGAAATAGCTCAAAGCCGTACCGTATGTGAAGGAGGTGACATGAGGAGTGTTACGATTTTGAACGAGATAGACGATCTCCGCGAACATGAGTCAAGCTAGATTTGGTCGCTTGGCTTCACGGAAGCACCGAATCCAAAAGTCATCCACTTGACGGATGGTGGAATATTTTCCTCCGGAAGGACGAAACCACCACGACACCATCAAGTGTAGGATCCGATCATGAGCATTAAGGGCGGTGACGGAACCACTAAGAACATGCCCCATACCATGCTCATCATCAAGGCCTTCATCATCCAACTTAAAGACATCACAAATAGACTGACATCAAGGATTAGTTTCTTCCCCATAAGAAAAGAGCTAATAGCAACAACTTCCCCATTACGACTAATACATCTTGCATTAGCATAGAAAATCAAAACCAAGAGACGATAGAAAAAACCGGGAATAGAGATAAAATCCATGAAATTCCAACGATGAAGCAAGGGGAGGTATTCAAACTTGAAACGCTCCGAATTGAGAAAAGGGATGGATATTACCCTTTCGGCACGGATCTTGTAATTCTCATATTGACGAAAGTGAGTGAGACCCGAATTGCCGGGAAAACATTGATCATAGATGATGGAATAGTTTGGACGAGCAATTTCTCCCATGGTGGAGGAATCACCGGCTTGACTAGCCCTTGGTCGCTTCCTCGATTGTTCTTTTGGTGCCATGATCTAAAAGAGAAAATAAGCAAGGGATATTTCTTCAATTTGAGTAAAAATCAAGGTAAAAAGAATTTAAAAAAATTAAGAGAAATTTTGAAAAGAAAATTTCAAGAAAAAGTTTGAAGAAAAACAAAGTTTGTTAAAAAAAATTAAAACAAAAAGGAATTGAAAAAGAAAAAGAAGGAGATTACCTTGATAGAAACTTGAAGATTTGAAGAAAACTAGCACAATGTTGAGAAAGGGAGCACAAAGCCTTGCTTGATTCAAAAACTCTTTTAGGTTTGAGTTGAGATGTGAAAAATATGAAGGAGGAAGGGCCTTTTTATAGGCAAAAACGGCTAGGGTTAATTAGGTTTTGAAAAGTTTGAATTTGGGTAAAAGTTGAATACATTAAAAGCTCAATTAAAGCCATCAGCGCAGTCGAGTATCGATACGCCCGTTGGAGTATCGATACGGGGATATAGATGTCTTTTTGCAAAAATGCCCGTTGGAAAAGTCGTATCGAAACGGAGGGGTCCGTATCGAAACGACCCGTATCGATACGGGATGAATCGTATCGATACGCGTGAAGCAAAGAGAATTCTGGGAAACGGAATGAAGAACAGGTATCGATACGCGTAGATTAGTATCGATACGGTATGCCCAGAAATGCATATTTGGTTCAAAGAACAACCAAAGGCTCGAACCTAACCTCTCCTATGAGTATGCAAATGATGTATGAGCAGTTCTAAGCATATTTTAACAGAATCATACTCCCCCTAACTATAGGCATGGAAGAAATTGGGAGTCTAAGCATACATACATAACATTTCACAAGATCAAGCATATTTAAGCACAAAAGAGGTCCTGAAAAGGTCAAGATAGGCTAGCTAGACCTAACTCTCTCCTAAGGGACCAAAAACGCTCTTTGTCTAAGGGTTTTGTAAATATGTCCGCTAATTGATTCAAGGTGTCTACATACTCTATAACCACATCTTCCTTAAGGACATGATCTCTAATGAAATGATGCCTTATTTCTATATGTTTGGTTCTAGAGTGTTGGATGGGATTTTTTGTTAAACAAATAGCACTAGTGTTGTCACATTTTAGGGGTATGGTTTCAAATTTAATTTCATAATCTAAGAGTTGTTGCTTCATCTAAAGGACTTGAGCACAACAACTCCCTAAGGATATGTACTCGGCTTCGGTGGTAGATAAGGCTACACTATTTTGTTTCTTAGAGAACCAAGATATGAGCATACTACCTAAGAATTGGCAAGTTCCCGAAGTACTTTTCCTATCAATTTTGCAACCCCCATAATCCGCATCCGAGTAAGCATGAAGGTTGAAGGTAGAGTCTCTAGGATACCAAAGACCTAAACAAGGAGTGTCTCTAAGGTATCTAAAGATTCTCTTAACGGCTATAAGGTGAGACTCTCTAGGACTAGCTTGAAACCTAGCACACAAGCAAACACTAAACAAGATATCCGGTCTACTTGCGGTAAGGTAAAGCAAAGATCCAATCATAGAACGATAAAGCTTAGAGTCAACACACTTACCTCCTTCATCTTTGTCAAGCTTTGTAGATGAGCTCATAGGAGTGGCTTGAGGCTTTGCATTCTCCAAGCCAAACTTCTTGAGCATATCCTTTATGTATTTTGCTTGGTTGATGAAGGTGTCATCCTTCTTTTGCTTGATTTGGAGTCCCAAAAAGAATGAGAGCTCCCCCATCATGCTCATCTCAAATTCACCTTGCATTAACTTAGCAAACTCTTGACAATGACATTCATTAGTAGAACCAAAAATAATATCATCAACATAAATTTGAACTACTAAGATGTCATTTTTATACATTTTTATAAAGAGTGTAGTGTCCACCTTACCTTTTTCAAATCCTTTTTCAATCAAAAAATTTGAAAGCCTTTCATACCAAGCTCTAGGAGCTTGTTTTAAACCATAAAGAGCTTTGGTAAGTTTGAAAACATGATTTGGAAATTTTGAATCTTCAAAACCCGGTGGTTGTTCCACATACACTTCTTCATTTATAAAACCATTTAAAAATGCGCTTTTAACATCCATTTGAAAAAGCTTGAAATTATGATAACATGCATATGCAAGCAACATCCTAATGGCTTCCATTCTAGCTACGGGTGCATAGGTTTCATCAAAATCTATTCCCTCTTCTTGAGTGTAACCTTGTGCTACAAGTCTAGCTTTATTTCTCACAATGTTACCACTCTCATCTAGTTTGTTCCTAAAGACCCATTTAGTTCCTATTGTAGATTGATTACTAGGCCTATCAACTAATGTCCAAACATTACTTCTCTCAAATTGATTTAACTCTTCTTGCATGGCCATAATCCAAAAGTCATCTTTCAATGCTTCTTTTATGTTTTTAGGCTCTATGCATGAGATAAATGCAACATGGTTCATTAATCTAAGAGAAGAACGAGTGGTTACCCCCTTGGATGGATCACCCAAGATTTCACCATCTTTGACATAGTTCAACTCCCTTGGGTAGCTCACTTCCTTTTCCTCAATGGCCAAGTCCTTCAAGGCTTCAAGAGGTGGATCTTGTGAGTCCTCTTCCTTTGTTGGAATCTCATCCTCCTTTGAAGTTTGACCTCCATCAAAGGCATTTATGATCCCTACATCATCATCATCACAAGAATCCTTCCTAGGAAGGAGATTATCATCGAATACAACATGAATAGATTCTTCTACTACTAAAGTTCTTTTGTTAAATACTCGATAGGCTAACCTATAAAAATGGCTTCATCACTTTTTGCATCAAATTTACCTAAGTTGTCTTTTCCATTATTTAAAACAAAACACTTGCACCCAAAAGGGTGGAAATAGCTAATGTTAGGCTTTTTGGATTTCAAAATCTCATAAGGTGTTTTCTTTAAAATTGGCCTAATCATTACTCGATTTACAATATAACAAGCGGTGTTTGTGGCTTTCGCCCAAAAATATTTAGGTAAATTGTTTTCACAAAGCATAGTTCTAGCCATTTCTTGTAAAGTTCTATTTTTCCTCTCAACTACCCCATTTTGTTGAGGAGTTCGAGGAGCCGAAAAATTATGGCTAATACCATTTTCATTTAAAAACTCTTCAAACCCTAAATTTTGAAACTCGGTTCCATGATCACTTCTAATATGTGAAATTCTAAGTTCAAGATCATTTTGGGTTAGTTTTGAAAATGTGATGAATTTTTCCAAAGCCTCATCTTTAGTACTTAAAAAGAGAACCCAAGTAAATCTAGAAAAATCATCAACTAGCACAAAAGCATAAGACTTACCACCCAAGCTCATAGTCCTAATTGGCCCAAATAAATCCATGTGAATTAATTGTAAGCATCTACTAGTAGAAACATCATTAATGGGTTTAAAGGAAGACCTATGTTGTTTACTCTTTGAGCATGCATCACAAATTTTATCATTTGAGAACTTTATTTTGGGTAAACCTCTAACTAGATTTAGAGAGACTAGTTTTTCTAAAACACTTATGCTAGCATGTCCTAGCTTCCTATGCCACAACCATGCATCATTTTCATTTTGAGCAACTAAGCATGCATGAGATGTATGTATGTCATCTAAATGCACCATGTATATGTTTCCTATGCGATGACCTATGAGCATAATATTATTAGATTTAATGTCTACAATTTTGCATCCATTTTTATCAAATAAAACATTAAACCCTTTATCACACAATTGACTTATGCTCAACAAATTGTGTTTAAGACCATCGACATATAAGACATTTTCAATGAGAATAGTAGAGTGATTACCTATGGAGCCAATACCTTTAATGTGGCCTTTGGAGTTGTCACCAAATGTTACTACTCCTCCACTTTTTGGTTTTAGATCCATGAATCGACTCTTGTCTCCGGTCATGTGCCTCGAGCATCCACTATCAAGGTACCATGAGTTTTGACTTTGTGCCTTGGCCTTGTAGCAATGCTCCCCCTACAAACAAAGATATTAAACTTTGGTTTTTGGTACCCAAATCATTTTGGGTCCATGAGTGTTAGCTCCCAAAACCTTGGTTCCCTTAGGAATCCAAGATGACATAGCAATAATATTATTAGATTTGACAAGTTCCTTAGGAACCCATACACTTCTAATTCTTTTAGTTCTACTATGTCTAGGATAGCTACCTTGTTTGTAGTAGTTAGTCTTTTTCTTAGGTTGGTGTGTTCTAGATGATTCTCCTACTTCATGCTTAGCACTACCAACATTCTTTGAAGACTTTTTGAGCTCATTTAGCTCACCCAACACCTTTTGGTGTTCACAATTACATTGAGATAAAAGATTATTAAGATCAACATTTTCATCTTGAAAAAATTTAAGTTCATCTTTTAATCCTAATATCTTTTTCTCAAATTTAGAATTAGCTTGAGTAAGTGAGTCATTTTTCTCATTTAGTTCTAGGATAATCTTTTTATTCCTAATGACTGACTCCTTATATTTCTCAACTAATTCATCATATACCTCTTGTAACTCATTATATGCATCATTTAATTCTTCATATGAAAAATCTAAAGTAGATGAGTTAGAGGTTACCATGGAGGAATCTTCCTCAAGTGCCATGAGGCAAAGGTTAGCCACTTCTTGTTCGTCATCCTCCGATGACTCCTCATCACTCCAAGTAGCAAGCTTGGCTTTGAGCTTTTTCCTCTTCTCAAAGCCCTTCTTCTTGAGTTGAGGGCACTCCGAACGTATGTGGCCGGGTTGTTTGCACTCAAAGCAAATGATTGGATCCTTTCCATCTTCCTTGTTCTTGCTTTTGAAGTCCATCTTCCTTTGGATTTTTCTTCCCCGATTGGACCTCATAAAGCGTGAGAATCGTTTGGCTATCATAGCCAATTCTTCAAGTTCATCCTCATCACTAGATGAGCTCTCATCATGTTGTGAAGCTTTAGCCTTGAGAGCTATTCCCATCTTCTTCTTCTTCTCAACTTCAAGCTTCTCTACTCTTTTCTCTTCTTTCTTTTTCTCATCTTCCCTTCCTTGCTTCATGATCTCATGAGTAAGGAGAGAACCCACAAGCTCATCAAGCTTCAAAGTCTTCAAATTCTTTGCTTCGATGATAGCGGTTCTCTTCCCATCCCAAGACTCGGGAAGTGAATAGAGTAGCTTCCGGACAAGCTTGTCTTCCGGTATGATCTCTCTAAAGCCCTTTAGACCATTGACAATCGTGGAGAATCGATCAAACATCTTTGACACCGTCTCATCGGGCTCCATCTTGAAATTTTCATAGCTAAGATTGAGAATCTCAGTCTTAGTTTCTTTGACATCGTTGGTGCCTTCATAAGTGGTCTCAAGAGTGTCCTACACTTCTTTGGCACTTTCAATTGATGAGACCTTTGAGTAGATGTTCGGACCGAAAGCACAAAATAGCATGTGGAGAGCTTTATCATTTACTTGAATCTTTTTCCTCTCCTCTTCACTCATTTCTACTTTCTTCTTCAACACCATCTTGCCTTCACCGTCTTGCTTCAATGGAATGTATGGCCCATCCTCAATGACATCCCACACAAGATAGTCATTAGACTTGATGAATAGACGCATTCTATTCTTCCAAAAAGAATAGTTGTCACCGTTGAAGAAGGGAGGCTTTGTGGTCGATTGTGACTCGTATATGCCGGAACCGGAGGTTGAAGCAATCTCTTGATATTTTGATGATCACACTCTTCCAAGGATCTCCTCTTGTGGTTGTTAATCCTCAAAGAGTTAAGCTCTGATACCAATTGTTGAGTGGATCGCAAGATCGAAATTGACCAAGAGGGGGGTGAATTGGAAAATTAAAGCTTTGTGGTGGAAATTTGCAAATTAAAAATGATGGACAAGAGATTTAGAGTGATTCAAGTTCCAAATGAACTCTACATCCACTACCTTAGCTTCACTAAGGATTTGCAACAATTCCACTAAATTGTTCTTCCCCTTTTCTAGGACAAGGAGGCAACCCTTTACAATTTCAGTTGATTTTTCTACCCAAAAATCAACCCAATCCTCACACAAGTGAACAAAGAAATTTGAAGGCTAATAAGGTATCTCTCAATACAAATGATAGCCCCAATACACGCACTCAACCCAATTTGACAAAGTATGAATGAAGATTACAATTGGGATTTCTAGACAAATATGAATTTTGGCACAATTGCTTGGATTTGATGAATAAGTGTTTTATTGAAGATCAATAGTTGTTGTTGTAGCTTTTAGATATGTCTTTTATACCTCCTCATTGATTTCTAGCCGTTTGGGTGGTTGGGAACATAAATGGAGCCGTTGGAACCCTCTCTTACCACCATTAATGCACTTCTGCAGCTACCGGTATCGATACGCGGGAAGGAGTATCGGTACCTGTCTCAGAAAAGAAAGAGTCGTTGTGTGCATTTAATAAGGGGTATCGATACGCACGTAAGCGTATCGGTACGGGGTATCGAAACGGCAAGGGTTGTATCGATACTATTTTTTGAACTTAGCTCACTGTCCACAACCGTATCGGTACGAGGGTTTGGCGTATCGATATGGGTCAACAAACTTTTAAAGTTTGGTTACCAACCAACTGACACCAACGGTCATATTTTTAAACCGACTTAACTTTAAAAATTATAAGGGTCGTATCGATACGAGGGTTTGCCGTATCGGTACGATATTCAAACTCTTTGAATTTTAACACAGGGCGGTATCGATACGAGGGTTTGGGGTATCGATACTGGTTCCGACAGTAACCAAGTTTGGTAAAATGGTATCGATACGCTTGGTGTTGTATCGATACGCCTAGACGATTTTCAATGGTTTTACCTTGGAACACTTAGAAAATATTTTGAGTTTGAGTTTTATAAATCAGTTTTAAAGTGTTGGTGTTTTAAAACTTATTAAGGGACTTATAAAAACAATTTTAAGTTTTACAAAATGATCCTTAAAGATTTAATTATATCAAAATCAAACATAGGTTTTACAATATGGCTTCTAACCAAAAATCAATCATAACGGGGAGTTTATTATAACTCGTTGGCTTGATGCATATAAGTGTTGCTATATGGAAACATCATATAAATAATAACTCTTTTGTTCTCATAGTTTAACTATTAAATGGGAGGCATTCAATTGAAATTTTACTAAACTATATTTTTCATAATCAATAGGCTTTGTAACAACTGATATAGCCTAAAATATAAACCCACTAACTTTTCAAGACGAATAGTATAATTGCATAATCTGAATTATTTTATAACCAATCTCACAAACTTCTAGTTGTAAGTTGATAAAACAATGTAAATGCATCTACTAAAATCATATAAAACTTTCTACATTTGTGGATAAATGGGTCCATATTTCATTCAGATGTGCAAGACATGCAGTCTCAACTTTAGTACAAAAATTTCAAGTTCTTTTGCTAAGTGAGATCTTAATCATTTCCTTTGAGAACAAGCAACACAAGAATTTCGTGTTCTTTTAGTAAATGAAATTTAATCAATTCCTTTGAGAACAAGCACCACAAGAACTTCAGGTTCTTTTCATAAATGTGCATATAAATCTCAATAGCTTTCGCATCATTATTGATCAGGATGGTCTAACCGATCATGTCAACTATATACAAGTGTGTATATACATTTCTGAATTTGGTAAACTATAACATGTGATTCAATCTCACTTGTACACGTCTAGCACAACCATCAAAATTGTTCCTTTGCATAGGAATATTTAGCTCTTTCAAAACTTTCAATAGAAATTATCTTTTGGTAGCAATATATAGCTCTTCTAGAGCTTTTAACTGACTTTTTAGCTACCAGAACTTATATCCACAATGGCTTATTTCAAATGCCAATTGATAACATATATTATCTATAATTCCAAAAGAATATTTTGTGAACTCATTTTGCTCTCTTAAAATTTCCACTTCTAGTGGTGACGATATTATTACCATTAGCGGTAATTATTGTAATATTCGCAATTATGCACTTTTCATAATGTGCTTTCTCTCAAGAACTTATTGCTCTTCTGGCACATCAATACTTTTAGTACTTTGAGATATATTACTTACATTTTTTTTCTTGCATTTAAATGGAAAAATATATCTTATGCTTCTTCTAAGCATAAATCGTCACCATAAATTATATTTGATAAGTAATCATGTTAAACAAAAAAAATAAATATGATAATATATAAATATAAATATTAACATGGATATAAATATAAAATGTAAATAATTAATGTATAAAGTAAATAAACATAAAGCAAAATAAATAAATAAATAAATAAATAAAACAATTAATTCTCTTCAAAGTTATGAGAATAATTAGAAGATGATTTATTCCATTCGAGGGTTATAAGAAAATTAACAACGTCCAAATGAGTTGGACTAACAATGTCCAAATAAGTTGGACCAATATCATCTTTGTCATTTTTCACAAACAGAATTTGCTTTTATTTTCTTTCCTTTATCATTAAATCATTGTTGATTTTTCCAACGTATGATAAGTACGAGGCCAATGGTTTATAACATCACATTGGTAATAAAAAAGATTCCACTTTCTTAGAATGATCTTTATCGCTCTTGTCATTCTTATAACCTCACTACCAGTTGGTAGAAGTATTCTTAAAATGACCATAATGTCTATGTCCATGTCTCGACCATGACCACAACTTTTAATGTGGCTTTTATTCTTTCTATAATATAATCTCACATTCACTTCAAGGAATGGAGTAGAGTCAGTGGGCCTTTGAAACCTTTTTCATGATATTATGTCTGAGGATAATATTATTTGTCGTGAAAAGTGGAGTATGTTTTTATTAACATATCCTTATCACATAGAATACAGATTTAATCCTCGTACGCGGCATTGTTAAACCAGTCCACAAGGTCCTTTAAAAACCTCTTTTGAGACCAGTAACCTCGTAGAACATGATGTCCAACCAATATACTTGGATTATATCGAAAATATGTCTCTAATTGAATAATGATTTACCATGTTTGCATTCACTTCAAGGAATGAAACAATTCCAATAATTGCATGAAATAAATATCATGCTTGCATTCACTTCAGGGAATGCCCCAATCATTGATAATCGCATGGAATAAACATCATGCTTTGCATTCACTTCAGGGAATGTCTCCCATAAAACTTTTTGGATCAAGACGAATTTTCGTAACTTGAAATTGGGATAAGTTTATGGTCAAGTTTTTCAACGAAGAAGAAATATTGCTTTCGAGCAAATATAGACTTTATAACAATCTTTTTATAGATTGAAATTCACCATGATTTATCGCACATTAAAATCATAATTTAAAGAGAAAAAAATAAAGTTTACTGATAATAATTTTCCTTTCAAGGACAATTGAGACATAACAAATGACCGAAACAACTTCTAATAATTTCTTTACGTCACGTCTTTTTCCAAGCCATTTAAGCATATCATGTAAAACTTAAAATATGGTTAAATAAAAAAACATTCACCATATTATATATCATGAATCCATAAAAAAATATACTTATCTGTAAATATACTCAAGATAATCATCTTCTCCCCCATGATCCCCTTGATATGGATTTGGGTCGCTTGAGAGATCAATTCTTTGAGCGAGATTGGATTCTATGCGATTAAGCATGTTTCCATTCTTTTAAAAAAAATTAAAATTAAAATATAAAGAGAGAGACAATCAATAGCTAAAAAAATAGGAAAAAAACTTATCTTTAGTTTCATTCTATAATCGAATCCATTCTTTTCAGCAACTTCTTTTGGATTCGAACGATGAAGATCTCAGTTGATTAGAGTCTCGTGCGGATAACGTGTTGTGAATAAAATAAAGAAGAACAATAATAAGAACAAAGAACAAGAATGGAAGAACAAAGAGATGAGAGGAAGAGAGAGATTTATATTATTATCAATACTCAAGTGTATACAATGCTTTCATTAGATCATCTATTTATAGGCATAAGAAGTACATAATACATTAAACTCTAATTAATGAAGATAATATTATTTCTAATGATAAAATATATCAAATTTCCTTGAAAAAGTTCTTATCATTATAAACATCCACATAAATAAATATTCATAACATTAAAAAAATTTCTTGAGAAAGTAAAAATTCAAACTTAAATGATAATTCTCACCTTACTCGTTCACGTAGACATGACTAATTTGGGCCAATGCTTGAAATCTTCTACTCCTATGTTTTATCATGACCTCATTAGATAGGTGAGAAAAATTGGAGGGTTAAGTACATAAATGGTCACTAAATTTTACTTAAAAATATAAAATGGTCATTAAACTTTTAAAAGTTATATAATGGTCATTGAATTATAGTTTTTGTTACAAAATGATCACTAAGTCATTAACCGCCGTTAAGTGGGTGGCATGACAGTTATAAAAATTTGTATAACATCACATTTAATCCTTTATATTTACGCATTCAATTATTTTTTACATCCATAATGAGGGTTAAATTAGGAGTAAATCGATTGAAAGTATAAATATGAAGGATTAAATATGCTACAATTCAAAATTCATAACTATCACCTCACCCAGTTAACAACAGTTAACGGCTTAGTGATCATTTTGTTACAAAAATTAAAATTTAATAGTCATTATGTAACTTTTGAAAGATTAGTGACTATTTTCTATTTTTGAGAATAGTTTAGTGACTATTTGTGTACTTTATCCAAATTTGTATATTAGGAATCCTTATGGATTTCAAAGGCCGTGCAAGTGGCCAGAAGGTCTGAACTTGCCGAATAATTTGTAAATTTATTATTTTTTGAATTAGGACTAATTATTTGAATGTACAAACGTGAAATACTAAATGTGTTATTATACTAAATATTTTAACATTTACTAATGTTTGAGTAGTATTATTAAAGTAAAACATAAAGCTTAATAGTAACATTAAAGCAATTAAAAGTTTAATTACCAAATTAAATAATGAATCAAAGTTCAGTTACTATTTGTGAACTTTACCCTAAAAAAATACTTACAAATGGTTATCTAGTTATCATGTGTCTTTATTTTTATTTTCTAATTTAAACTTGTGAAATATTTTATTTATTTATTATACGTGATCTATATTAATAATTATTTTAAAATTTTAACTGAAATTGATTCAAAAATTAATAAATCACTAATTCAATAAAAAAATTATTAAATTACGACTTGTGTCATTGTTTTTGCAAGTTTTTATTATTATTATTATTATTACAATTTTATTCTACTTCTACTTAGAGGGGAGGAGGAAAATTTAAGTAAAGATAACACTCTTAAGACGTCTTGAACCCGAGACCTAAGGGGAAGGGAGTGGAGCAGGTGAGCGCGCTGAAAATTTGAATTGATATACGTGCTGAAAATTCAAAAAATTCTACTTGTGTCATTGTTTTTGCAAGTTGAAGGTTGGGAGTTTGTAATCGTAGCTAGTTGTGTTCATACAAATTCGAATTGATATACGTGCTGAAAATTTAAAAAATAAGACTAAAGTGTATGTAACCGCATCGATTTTTTTTTATTAAAATGGTATGATAATTGTACCGATAAAATTAGCGGTTGAGATAGTTACAGTTATAATTTTTGGTTAAACATTCAACCGAAAAACCCGATAAGAAAATTAAAAATTAATGTTATAATGAAATTGGATTACTAATTATTACCAATATGCAGTGGCGGATGCAAAGCTTACTTTGGGTGGGCCCGTGCCCACCCTAATATTTTTAAAGTTCACACATTTACCTTTAATTTTTTTAAAATTTTATGAATTAGTCCTTAATTTTTATGACTTGTGCCCACCCTGAAATTTTAAAATTTTTATTATTGTGTCAACCCTTAAAAAAATATTAGTTTGTGTCCTTCCTGAAAAATATTTCTGGATCCGTCACTGCCAATATGACAAATTTTATACCACACACAAAATGAAATATATACAGCTATGACAAATATTAATTGCACAAAATTATTCTATTACACAATTTTTTTTTTGTTATATTCATTACATTTATCGTATATATCGACTATTAATAAAGCTGTATTGTATTTTAATTAGTTAATGAAGTTGCATTAACTTTGAAGATTTAATTAGTCTGTGTTTTATTAAATTTGACTGTATTTTAATTTTCCTAATATTTTTATTATTTTAAACTTTGAAGAAATTTTTATTATAAATATTTAAGAATTTATTTGGTTCATGTTTTTAAGCTATTCAAAGTAGTAGTAATAAATAGATATATTGGGTGTAAAAAGCTTCTAATTTTTTAGAAAAAATAAATTAGGCCTATAAATTTTTTTTGCACCCAATTAAGCCCTTGAACTAAGAAATTTAATCAATTAAGCCTTTTAACTAATTTTGACCATTAAATCTTAACATTTTTTTCTTTAGATACTACTGACACATGATATACTAAAATTTTACCATGTTGCATTTACATTTTTTTCAAATAATATTTTTATATAAATTTTGCAAGTCTTTTAGAATTTTTAGAACTTCTAAAGAATTTTTAAATAAAATAAAAATAATTTTAAAAATGTCAAGTGGAAACATTGTGACACGACGCATTGCACTGACAAATCAAAAAAAATGTAAAAATTTAATGGTCAAAATTGGTCAAAGAGCTTAATTGATTAAATTTCTTGGTTTAAGCGCTTAATTGGGTGCAGAAAAATTCACATGCTTAATTGAATTTTCTCTCTCAAAAGTTTAGAAGCTTTTTACACCCTTAAGTCTATTATTTATAATACAAAATGCAAAAAAAAAATTATGATTAACCGAGTAACTATACTGAATAAATTAATTAACCATTTTAAGCGGTAACTGATTTAAACAAAATGATAATAATTTACCAAAATATCAAAACAAAACTTTTAATAATTGTACTAACAAGTCGTTTCAATACAATTAACTGCATACTAACACCATTAGGTAAGTGTAGGTCTATAATTTCATCATGTTTTTGCACTAAAAAGCAACGAAAGAGCTTTGGGCAATTTTAAATTAATCCCATCTAAGATAATTTAGAAAAATGACCTTATGTCAGTTCACGTAAGGTAAATTCGTGCCTTACAAAAAGTAAGTTTTATATTAAAAAATACGATAAATTATTATTTTTTTTCTTACAAACTTACTCAACGCGAAACTTGTGTTTTGTTAAAAGCAAGTTTCAAATTCGTATTTTGTAGAAAGCGAATTCTACTTACGTGAACGATTTGAGAGTTATTTTTTTTAAATAATTCTAAATGAGGTCATTCTTCTAATTAAATAAAAATATTGATTTAAAATTGTCGAGCTTTTGACTATCGTCTATCGCTAACTCTGAGAGGGCTACCGCAGTTAGGGATGGGAATTTTACCCGGATCCGACGGGTACCGACCCGGTCTGATCGGGTCAAATTTTTTAATGAAAAAATTGGGTTCGGGTCGGGTCAGATCGGGTTTTTGTTAAAGGTATACTCGGTTCGGGTTTAGGGTGGAAAATATCTGACCCGACCCGACTCGGACTAATAGTGTAATTTTCCCCTAAATTTTTAGGGATATTTATAATAATACCCCTTATATATTATAATTAAGTACTTAAAATTGAATTTTTATTTATAATTTAGTCCTTTAAATTATAATTTTTTATAATTAAGTCCCTTAAAATTATTTTTTTACAATTAGGTCCCTAAAATTAATTTATTTTATATAGTTCGGGTCGGGTCAAGTCGGGGTCAGATTTAGTATATTTATTTTCGGGTCGGGTCGGGTCGGGTCGGATTTTTTAAAAAATATTATCGGGTTAAGTCGGGTGCAAGTTTAGGGTGTTTATTTTCGGGTCGGGTGCGGGTGGGCCAAAAACCCGACCCGACCCGTGCCCATCCCTAACCGCAGCCTCTTTAGCCAAATGGCTGATGCCCATTGCCTAATGTCTAAGGCCAATAGCCACCGGTTCACCCACTCCTTTGCATCCACATATCAATTCAATTTCGTTTTCTGATTTCCTGTTTTGTCCATTTTGGTATCATATTGGCTCATTCAAATATGTCCATTCATTTCCTGTGTGCATGCATAATTTCAGCATCATTTTCCTCTTATGCCAGCCTATTGTTCGTCATATACTCAACCCAATTTAACCAATTGTTTATATTTTTTATTTATTCATTTTTAGTCAAATTTTATTCTCGATTATTTAAAAATAGTTAAACTATTTTTAATAAAAAACTAAAAAAACATACTTTTAGCAATTTTAAGGTGGCAATCTATGTGATAATACACATAAAAATTACAACACTTTCAAAAATATTAAAGTTATGTAGTGTTTCATGTCATTGATTTTTTTTTAGATTACAACATTATAGACCGGTTTATAAATCACAATTTATGTGATAATACACATAAAAATTACAACACTAATATTTCTGCTCTATTAAAAAAACTAGTATTTCATGAAATATTAAAGTTATGTAGTGTTTCATGAAATACTAGTGTTGTAATTTTGATGTGTTTCATGTAATTACAACACTTTTAAAAATTACAGAAATATTAGACTATCTTATTCATTTTAACGCTTTTGATTGTTTTTTTGGTCATCTAGCAAATGAAGTCTGTTATAAGCTAAGAAGTCCATGTGCTTCTAAACCGGTTAATAAATTTTGTTGCATATGTTTGGTAATGGAATCAACGGATCTAAACACTGGCCATTTGGCCTGCCAAACTTAATTATCAAATTCCTTTTTCTATCACCATTATTATAGACCGGCTCGATTATTTTATTACAAAAAGGGTAAAATTGCACATAATTCGAGGAAAAATGTAAACTTTACAAACTTAGCCAGTGCATGTTGCGTACGAAATCCTCTATAAGTATGGGTCTCTGTCTTTAACTCCAGACCATTCACCATTCACTAAAGATTTCGTCATCTAGCTTACCCACCTCTGCTTCACACTTCTTCTCCTCCTTCAGTGTAGCAAACCTCCATTAATGGCTGCTCTAAGGAGCTTACTCAGTAAAAAATCTTTAGCATGCAACCAGCTGATGATGACGAGGAGGCTAGTCTCTACCGAACCCATTATTGATTCTCCTTCTTTTGCTCAGAGACTCAGGGATCTTCCCAAGGATTTTCCTGCTACTAAAATCAAGAGGGAAGTTTCCCAGGTACTCATAAACTGTTCTCGTTAAAAAATCTCGTTGTTCGACTCGACTCGTTAGTTTCCCTTTATGCTTTGTTCTTGTCAATTCTTTAAAATGATCACTTAACGAGTGTCACTGTAGAACATAGATTTACTTTATTGACTGTCCAAATTGTTGTTGATGTGGCTCTGCTAATAAAAATTCTGTGCAAATGAAGTCCATTCTTTATCTAAGGACTAAGAATTGATCCTTCATGTTTCAGCTAATTGGAAAAACACCCCTTGTTTTTCTTAATAAAGTAACCGATGGCTGTGGAGCATATATTGCTGTGAAGCAGGAGATGATGCAGCCCACTTCTAGCATTAAAGACAGGTATTGGTTACTTCGGAGCCCTTCCTTGCATTCCAAACTTTTACACTCGAGTATTGGTTTGAAGTTTAGAGATGTTGAACATGTGAGATGAGGCCGAATCGGAACTAATCGAACGATTCTTTGTCGACAGGCCGGCAGTCGCCATGATCAACGATGCAGAAAAGAAAAACTTAATTTCTCCCGGAAAGGTTTGCCGGGTGGCTTTGTTGAATTGTTGATACTAACTTTGGTGTTCTGTTGCTTTAATTTTGTCCCCTAACACATTTTTCGACTTTATGTTAGACGACTCTGATCGAGCCTACATCCGGTAACATGGGGATAAGTATGGCATTTATGGCAGCCATGAAAGGTTATAAGATGGTTCTAACGATGCCTTCTTACACAAGCTTGGAGAGAAGAGTGACAATGAGAGCATTCGGAGCTGATTTAATCCTCACCGATCCCACGAAAGGGATGGGGGGAACGGTGAAGAAGGCTTATGATCTTCTCGAGTCCACTCCGAATGCTTTCATGTTGCAACAATTCTCGAATCCTGCCAACACTCAGGTATCGTTTAATTCGGCTTTACTTAAAATTTTAAGCTAATAATTTAGTACCATAGTTGTTTGGACTGACAATGAAATCTTCTAGGTGCATTTTGAGACTACAGGCCCCGAGATATGGGAGGATACGCTCGGTAAAGTTGACATCTTTGTAATGGGAATAGGGAGTGGTGGTACCGTTTCCGGCGTCGGACAGTACCTTAAGTCCCAAAATCCTAATGTGAAGGTAACCGATTACTATTTCGTTCCGAGTTAACTCTTTGTAACAACAATGCTTCCCTTTATATTTGTTTCATTTCTGATGTCTGTTCCTTTTAATGATAGATATACGGAGTGGAGCCTGCTGAAAGTAATATATTGAATGGTGGCAAACCAGGTAAATTTTGCATTGATATTATTCATATGCTGTTTTCTCCTTAGGTAGTTTTCTGTTTGAAGTTTCAGAGTTAAGTATAAGTTGGAGCAAATGCCAAGCAGTTACGAGTTACCGTTTTTTCGACTTTTTTTCTTTTACCTGCTCGGTTAACCGATAAAGTGAAGAATTACTCGAAAATATGATGCAGTAAAGATAATGAATTCATTTAACATAAGTTTGTCAAAGTCACGTTTTCTTATATTATCAACTGCAACAGGTCCTCATCATATTACTGGCAATGGAGTTGGGTTCAAGCCTGATATACTGGACATGGATATAATGGAAAAAGTTCTCGAGGTAAACAATAATCGATGTGCTTTTAGTGTGAGGTATATATTTCAGAAATTTCGAGTACTTCGGCGGCTTATGTCGGGATCTCCTATGCAGGTCAGCAGTGAAGATGCAGTAAATATGGCAAGGGAATTAGCACTGAAAGAGGGGCTTATGGTAATAACCAAAAATCATGTTTCGGTTTTCTTTTGTCGATGTTTCTGTTTATGCATCTTTTCCTAGTCATAAGGACTTTTGCGGAATGTAGGTTGGAATATCATCCGGGGCCAATACTGTTGCAGCACTTAGACTTGCAAGAATGCCAGAGAACAAAGGCAAATTGATTGTGGTAAGCACTTATCATCGATTTCCTACCGACATTTTCTGTTACGGTATTGTGCTTTTTGCGACATAGATCGATCCTCATGATAATGTAAGCATGTTTCGAATAGCAATTGTTCCGTGCAATTCAAGTTAGATGATCAAAGGTCTGTAGTTTTGAGTGTAGTATATCAGTAGTGATTCTCACGTAATGCCCTTTTTTTCTTCTTCTAAAACAAATTTCAGACTGTTCATGCAAGTTTCGGGGAGCGATACTTGTCGTCGGTCCTGTTCCAAGAATTAAGGAAAGAAGCTGAGAACATGCAACCGGTTGCAGTCGACTAAATGCTTTTCCGGGGGGGACATGTTCACCGGAGCTCTGTCCGGTAAAAACCAAATGTTTCTACTGAAACATTGGCAGCCAATGTTATTATGTATCTCCTGTGATCCCATTTGTATCATTTTCACTGTTGAACTCTGTTTGAAATGAAATCAATAATAATTGGAAGTTGCACGGAAGTAAGTGTTGTAGTCCATGAACAAATTCAAATATCCATTAATTTAGATGTTAGGAAAGCGCAATATATAAATACAAATCCATAAGCAAACTAAAGACATTTGGCACAACATGATTCTTCACAAATTACATACTTTTCTCGGAAACAAGGAGAAATTATTAGATGGACTCGGCTCATCATGTCATATGTGGTCATAGCCAATAATGTCCATCTTTTCTACATGTTGGTTGGGACTACATGTTGATATGGATGAACCTTGTTGGTTGGGATTACAGATTACGTAGTGAACTGGATCCATCTAATAATTTTTCAAAAACAACGATGTTGGTACGAGGAAACGATGTGGTCTAAATGTGACATTTTAAAGATGTTATCTATTAAGCACTTATCAACAATTTACTAGGAAGAGAATATATAGGCCTCGTGAGTTAAAGGAAAGAAGCTGAACATGTATCATTTCCACTGTTGAACTCTATTTGAAATAAAATCAGTAATAATTGGAATTTGAACCGAAGTAAACTGTTGTAGAGTAGTCGATGAATAAATATTAGGGTAAATTTTACGGGTGGTCCTTTTTATTTAAATGTGTTTTATTTTGATCACAGTTTTTGAAAAAGTAATAATTTAGTCATTTACGTTATCGATTTATAACATTTTGATCATTGGTTTAAGAGCTTCATTGTTTTTTTAAGTTTGATGCCATATTTAATTTTTCAAAAAATTTAAAATTTTAAAAATAATTTTAAAAACTTGAAAGACAAACATTAAAATAACTAAATATAAAAACATAATTAAAAATATAAAAAAATATAATTACAAAATGACAAATTATTAAAATAATCAAGATTTATAAATACTAATCAAATATTAAAATTTTTAAATACGTTCTTGGAAAAAAAATTGACTATCTTTTGCCAGTCTAAATTCATTACTATTCATTGAGCATATTTTCTAATAAATTTGTATTAGAGTAACAATGGTTTCCAAGGTTCCTTTCTATACTTTAAAAATGATGAGATATAGTTTACACCAAAACAGTATTCACGAGACTTATTTTAAACTTTTTAAATTTGGAAAATAAAAAAGTCATCTTATTCTAAACCCCAAACATTGGGTTGGAAAATAAAAAAGTTATTTGTGTTCATAAAAATAATAATAATAATATTAGAAAGATCATTTGTATCGATAAAATCTTGATGAAGTTGCGAAGGTGATAAAAGGTTTACCTTTTCTAATTTGAGTGGAGAGTCACACCACTCTAACTCTTGTATCATTTTTGGTGTTAAGTATTTCTTAGGAGTTTTTGAAACATCTTTTTAGGAAGTGTAGCTTTGTGAGCTAGTTGTAAAGTAAATGTTTTGATTTTGATATAATAAAAATTTAATTGTAAATAAATAAAATTTTAAGGTATTTAAAATTACTTACTAAAAGACAAGCATTCGAATAAATTTTACTAATTTTGAAAGAAATATTTTGTGTGAGTTAAATCTTTCAAAGATAAATATTTTTCTAAGTGTTTTGGTACTAATCAAGCTATTTTTGTAAGTACCAGTACGATCATATGCGTACCGATACGACGCTTTCAATACTAGAATTTGTGTCATTTTCAAATGACTATTGAGTATCGGTACAACTATACGTGTACAGGTACGAGCCCCTCTTTATTGAAAAACCAAATGGCAATTGAGTACCGGTATGGCTCATTGCCTACCGATACAAGCTTTAAAACTTTTAAATGCTTGTCAGATTTTTGGAGCGAAACTTGTTTTTAAATGATCTAAGTACCGGTAGGGCTATACGCGTACCGATACGCAAGCTTTAATAAATTTTTGGGTAAATGTCACTTAATTATGAGTAAGATTACATTAGGGTCATCCAATTATTAAAAGTTACATTTGGGTCACTCAATTATGGGTAAGGTTACATTTGGGTCACCCAATTATTAAAGGTTACACTTGGATCACTCAATTATGGGTGAGGTTACATTTAGGTCACCTTTCATATTTAAAAAACACATATCAATTTGTGTATTAGATTAATAAGTGATTTCAAATGAAGTACTCTAGTGTTAAAATGGTATACAAGTGATTTGAAAAAAATGACTAAGTTGGTGTATTTTTTGAAATATGAAAGGTGACCCAAATGTAACATTACCAATAATTGAGTGACCCAATTGTAACCTTTAATAATTGGGTGACCCAAATGTAACCTTACCCATAATTGAGTGACCCAGATATAACTTTTAATAATTGGGTGACCTAAATGTAACCTTACCCATAATTGAGTGATCTTTGTGTAAGCACTCATTTTTGTCCACTCATATAAAATATTATTAATATTAATATAGGTGTTTAATATGTTTATTATTATTCTTCTTCTTCTTATTATTATTATTATTATTATTATTATTATTTATTACAGAAAACATATTTTAAAAATAAAAACACGTTTTAATTAAAATAAAGACCACTTAAATAATAAGGTTCGATCCATTACAAAAAGAGCCTATTTGGGCCCAATCTAATGATACAACCAAAAAACCCTAATTATTCTCCTATTTTTCGCGCAGCCGCCCCTCCACCGTTGGATCCAGATTTGATCCAACGGTCGTGATCAAATCAAGGGAGCTCTCGAATTGCGCGTGAAGTGCATGTGTCGGTTGTTTGCCTCCCCACGTGCGCGTGCACAACACGCTGAGGCTTTTGGAGTCCTCCCTGCCACGTGTCTGCATCTGAAGGGTGTCGCGTTGCCGCCGAAACGTCATCTTAACCTTCCACTATCGAGCCGAATCCAGCTGTTCATCGCCGCGAAATCAACGGCCGACATGCAAGTGGCCGAAAATGAAGATTAAATTGTCAGAAACAGTAGATTAGGATAATCATTTCAATTTTTACGATAAATACGAATGTAAAAGTTAATCTCAAGCACTTTCGAACAAGCTATAAAAAAGAGAGACTCAATTTTTTTTCAGAGGTAACTTTCATTTTGGTTATCATTATTTATTTTTTTATGTTCGAATACAAAAAAAGAATAGGAAGGGTTACCTTTTTCGATCTAAGTCGTCTAGTGCTCTGATGACTAGCCACCGATCCTTTTCCGGCCGTGCATGATGAGTGGTAAGGTGGTCACTAAATGGGTTAGGGTTTTCAAAACAAAAAAATATATAGGTAAAAAAACTAATGGTGTAACCCCTTCGTCCCGGTCCGGACATTTGACCGGTCCGAGTAGGCTACACGGGGAAAATCGATGTGAAACCTGTTAAGGTCCCACCTCGGTTAGCAACCCTAGAAAAAAATTCCTTTTATTTATATCTTGTCTATATGCATTATTAAGTCCTACGTGAAACACGACAGCAGAAACGCAAACAATATAACAACGATCATCCGAAACAATACTTTAAAACAACCCATTTATCCTTTTTAAGTAGGCCGTATCGGAACACCCTTAGGGTGTTTCGAAACGCCATGACTTGGTCAACTGGCCAAAGTCAACATGATGAGTCTGTTTCGAAACAGGGGTGACCCGTATCGAAACGAGGTCAACGGTCAACTTCTCGTGGTCAACGATACGAAGATCGTTCCGAAACGCTAAGGCTCGTTTCGATACATCAATTTATCGTCAAATTCTCAGATTTTCAGTGGCGAAATCGTATTGAAACGTTCCTTAGGCGTATCGAAACGCCTGGCCAAAAACAAAGGGGTCGTATCGCAACGGGGTCGACCGTTTCGAAACGCCCTCTGTTTGTAGATTGATTTTAGCTGGTTTTAAGGCACAAGAATGCCCCAAAACCCCACTAAAGCCTCTCACAACACACATACAACAACACTAAGGCAGACCTAACATAACAAGCATGCTTACACACATCAAACATATCAAGACCATGCATTGAAGAAATCAACAACTTAAGAATCATACCTCCATACATAACATTAAAGATAACATGCTTCAACAATGACATATACTTAGATATTTAAGATAGGCAATTCCAACATCCAAAAGCCAAATCAGCACAACATGTAAAAGGAGTCTAGCATGCTCCTAACAACCAACATAACATACTTCAAAAGGCTCAAACCACGACACCTATACCATTGCTTTCCTATTACAATCTACAATTTAAAGATCATACATTGAGCTAACCAAAAACAACAATTGGAGACATTTCCTTGCCCTTGCCACCCTCAAGCTACTGATCTGCATTGTCGAACAAAAAAGAGCGTAAGCATAAAAGCTTAGTGAGGGTAAGCTCATAAAACAAACCTTCGACAATGTAGGGTCCAAGCACGAGCAACTACCAGAATGAGATGCATGATCTTACCTCCGATCCACGAGAGCCAAAATAAACATGATGCATGAACATATAATTAACATTATTCCATGCTCAACAACTCATAAGCTCAATTTACAATGATACACATATCAAGGTATTATTAACAACATATCTCAATGCATTTTGGAATCACATTTCCTATCATATTGGCAACACATCTCAAATCATAAAGGCACATATAATCTCATATTGGCATACCACATATACATACATTCTCATATTGGCACCTAGCTATGACTCGAATACGCAGATAACATGTTGGAACGCATTTCCAACATAACCATTACCTGCGGTGGGATTACACTCATCACCGGTTCTCGCGGAGGGGATTTCACTCATCCTCACGCCCCGTCAATGGGATTCCACTCATCACCGACTAATATATAAACATTTCCGGTGGAATATTACATCACCGTACTCCTCCTTGGTGCCTTAACGCCATCAAGGCCACGCGCGACTTTGACTCTCGTGTGCACACTCATCCTAATGATCGATCATTGTACCCAAGCATACTAGTGCCAATATTAATCAAATTCCATAACCTTTCACAACATCAACTCAACATAACTTCCGTGCTTAGCACGTACTCACCATGATCACTATCATGCACGATTCATAAACCAAGCCACATGCATATATCAACGCATCATATCAAGCCTCAACAACATGCATAACACATTATACATAGCTAACACAAACACAATTAGACATGAGGCATATTAAGCAATTAGGAGTTCAACCAAAGGTTTTCTAAGCTAAGTTTGAGATTAGGCTACCACTCTAATCTCAACTCTAGGTGGGTTTACCAAGCCCATCCTAGGTTCACATGCTTGAACCAATATTTGAAAGCCATTTTAAAATAGTAACCACTCACCTTCACCTCCAAGCTCCACTACCAAGCAACCTTGGTCTTCAATTTTCCGGATTCACTCCCGATGCTTCACCAACACAATTTCTTGCTTCTAATCATTTCAACACAACCAAAATAGCCTCAAATCAGTCCACACAACAGTGTAACAAACCCGGAACACTAATCAAGCAATAAACATATGAATTCAAGCCATGAACAACCCCAAAATCACCAAACCCGAACAACCCTTATACCCAGCCCAAAACTTGTGATTTCAACACAATTAACACATTCAAATGCTTCCAAAACAGCCCCCAACTATTACCCTAACATCAACCTTCAAATTCCAACACAAACCATACCTAAAACTTGTAACACCCGGGTTCGGGGGTCGGGTGAAAATAATAATTTAATAATGGTTTGGGTTTCGGTTCCTAAGTTTTAAATAATAAAATAATGGTTTGGGCCCCGGGTTTTAAGACAAATAAAATTGAGTTGGATCATCTTTAAAACAAGCCCAAATAGCCATGGGTGGCACCTATTGTGGTTTCCCTTTTTCATTAAGGGCATTTAGGTCTTTGGACCTTTGATTTTAAACTAACCTAAAATAATGTTTTTGAGTCATCTTCTTCCCCTCTCTACTATTCACTCCAACGTAAAAAAAAACCCTCTCCCTTTTGGAGTACTATTCCATTCCATAACTCACCCATTCTTGAAGATTTTTCAAAGGTAAGGTCGTTTTTGACTTGCTCTCATCATCCTCTACGAGTACATATCTTTATTTTCTGTAAAACTCATGATTTTTGTGATTTGGGTGTTTTGAGGTTTTGATTAAAAATGTCATTTTTAACATCTTTAACTTAGGTTTTTGATCTATTAATGATATATGGGTTGTTTTCAATCTAAAGGGTCCAATGGGTATGATTTTTATAAAGTTTTGGGGTGTTTCCCGGAATGAGGTTTTGGAGAGGTTTTTGGGAGGTTTTAAGTTGAGTTTTGGGGGTGTTTTAGGTGGAATCTTGAGGGCTGATGGTTAGGCTATATGTAAGTGTTGTTTTGAAGGCTTTAGGGAGCAATTTAAGGGTTGGAAACATTGGTTTTAAGGGGTGCATAAGGGCTGCTCGGGATTAGGAATTTTGGGTTTGTTTTCAATGGAAAATTGATGTCTTGTGCTTGGTATGTAATTCGGGTTGACTATTTTGGAATATGGACTGATTTGGGATTGTTTACTTGGTGTTGGAATGTTTAGAAACGAGAAATTTGGTTGGTGAAGCTTCGGGGACAAATTCGGGGACTTTAGAGTCGTGAGCTTGGCCTTAAGTCTTCTCTTGGTAGCAACAGTGAGTAGAATTATTGACTTTTGCATTGTGCTCAATATGGATCCTTTTGGGGTTTGGGTGGGACCTTGAAGGGTCACCTAAACCCGAGTGTAAGCCTCTCTACTCCCATGTTGTTGTGATATGTTGAATGTTTATACGTTGTGATTATTGAGTGCATTTTAAGTTGTTAATGTGTAGTCGAGTTGAGTTCGTGCCTCACGTGATGGTGGTCTAAACTACGGTGATGTGTAGTCCCACCGGTAGTGACTAGTAGGGTAGTACTTTGATGTGTAGTCCCATTGGAAATCCACTAGTCGAAACGGTGATGTGTAGTCCCACCGTACGTGTATGTTGGTTGTGCTTGTGCAAACCATGAGTTGTTGTTGAGATGGACCTTCGTGCATCCATTGCTTTCTTGCATACAAAACGTGTTTTGGAAAACTGCATGTTGTGAATTGTAGAGTCTCTCTCACTAATCTAGTTGGCTTATGCTCTCTCTTTGTTTCCAACGTGCAGATCGTTAGAGTTCGGGAGGCAAGCGGGTGAGGGAGGAGCTTTTGGAGTTCTCAAGCTAGCTCAAGTATGGTTTGCATTTTGTAATAATGCCTAGACAATGGGGTATAGAGTTTAGGAGTCGGGGTCAAACTGCTTAGGAAATTTCGTTTGAGCATGTTAAACTCATGGTGGTATTATGCTTATGTTGCATGGAGTGTGGTTTATGCTTGTTATGTTGCTTATGTGAACATGCCTAAATGTGTATGTCTTTGGCCTATGTATGCCTTATGCTTCAATATCTAGAGTATGGTGCCTTATGCTTGCTATGTATGCTCCTTTTTGTGAAATTGCATGAAGTTTTGATTTGTATGATCCTTGATAGATTCAATGCCTTGTAAGCTAAATCTCAGTTGTAGTTTTGATGTATGTATGTTTGTATGTGTATAGGAGAGTCTAAGAATGCATCTAGAGTCGTGTTTGAGGTCACCAAGTTGGAAATGGTGGAATTGCAGAGTAGGACGTATCGGTACGCCTAAGGGCCGTATCGATACGGTCTTGCCTGCAGAGCTCAGTTTTGGCTGGGTGTATCGATACACGGGGGTGTATCGATACGGTTTTTGGTCACTGGAATTCAGTTTGTGTTGGGCGTATCGATACACGGGGGTGTATCGATACCCTCTCAACTCACTGGAATTTGGAGAATTGGGGATGAGTAGGGCGTACCGATACGGGGTACACACGTATCGATACGAGACTACTCTGTTGACCAAGAAGGATTGACCGAGAAGGGCGTATCGATACGCTCATGGGCAGTATCAATACGGTTTTCTCGGTGTTGACTTTTTGGGTTGACCTGGTCAGGGCGTATCGATACCCCTAGTTAGGGTACCGATACGGTCTGCCCTGTAAGCTTAAAAATGGACTAAGTATGTATGGTTGTGGTTCGAATGTGGTCTTTCCTTGGATGTTTTCCGCTGTTGTGAATCACTTATAATTTAATATTCTTCTAGATAAGATTAAAATAAAAGAAAAAAATAGGGTTGCTAACCGAGGGGGAACCTTAACGGGTTTCACTCAGTTTTCCCCGTGTGGCCCACTCGGACCGGTCATCCGGCCAGACCGGGACGGGGGGTTACAAAACTCATCTAAAAACCCTTCTAAAACCCCACCAAAACCCAAATTCGGGAATTCATATAAAACACTCTAAAAATTATATATGTTGGACCATTTGATTCATAAACACCATATCTAACAATATCAAATCAAAATCTTAAGTTAAAAACATTAAAGATATCATTTTTATTTAAATCTTCCAAAAACCCAAATTCTAAAACTTGAACCAAAATGAAATCTAGTTGTACTTTTAAAGAGAGGATGATGAGAGAAAGTCGGAAATGTAATTACCTTCCAAAAAGCTCCAAGAATGAAGAACAAAGGAGATGGGAAAGTGAAATGGAGAGAAAAGAGAGGTTTCATGTTTGAAGAAAAAATGAAGAAGATGAAGACAACTTCCCTTTTTTTGTTTAAAGCTCATCTTTTCCAACTTTGAGTTATTTATAAAAACGCCATTAATGAGATGACAAACTCATGTATTTGTAAATTTCCATGAAAATTAGGTTTCAATTACATTTGGGTCCAACACAAATTGTTTGTTTGAAAATGTGAAGCCCAAAATAATAAATTATTATTTTAATTATAAAACCGAAACATGAACCATTATTTAAATATTATTTTTTCCCGACCCCCAAACATGGGTGTTACAAATGGAAATTTAGGGTTAAATCTGAAATTAAACGGGGTTTAGATTTGAAAAAAGAAAAATAAAAAAGAAAAGAAAAGAAAGGGCGGTTTAGGCTCGCCGGCGTCGAATAGCAACGGTCGGCGATACACTCCGGTGCCAGAAGTCGAAAGGGGAGGGGAAGAAGATCAAAGTTCATAGTAAAGGGGATAAAAAAATAACAAATATGAGCTTTAGTTTTGATATGTGTTTTATACTCATTTAATGGTTTAAAATGGTATAATAACAACATAAACCCTTTCTTGTCGGGTTAATCACACGAAGGGTCCTTTCGTGTTTCAAAATCCCCTTTATGGTCCTTCTAATTTCTCATGTTTTGCAATTTGGTCCCTAATAATAACTAAATCAGATGATAACGGGCTAATTACGTTAGAAATCCCTGAAAATTTGCATGTTTCATTTCTGCATCCCTTTTTTTTATTTCATTTAATTTCAGTCACTTGTATTATTTAATTTCTGCCCTTGACTTTTGTTTCTATTTAATTTTAATCTTGTTTTTATTTTTGTTTATATTTTCTTGTTTAATATATGTTTCATATTTTACTTTTGTGTTATTATTATTAATTTGTATACTTATACATGTTGATATGCAAATATGTTGTTCAAATTACTACTTGTTATTAATATTTTGGTTATTATCGTGACATGTACATATATGTATATATTAAAAATAACTAAAACTATAAAATAAAAAATATAAAACTAACATGTATAATATCATTTTACATGTATACATACGGTTTAAAATATGTATATGTATATTCATTTTATATAGTAAATAATGCCATGTTATTACTTGTTTTATTTTAATAATATATGTATGTGTTTGTCCTTCATTTTGTTGGCATTTTTTTTTGTTTTGTTCTATATATCTTGCTTATGCATTATCATATTTAGTTTATCACCTTTTTTTAGTACTCAAAATTTCGATATTCTGATGGGAGTGTCGTCCCATGCATTTGGGGCGTCATCTCTTTTGGTATCGTGGGTCGAGAGTTAGATTATTCAATTTGTATGATCATGCATCCATTCATTTATGACAGAAGAAACTCAACTTTGTGATCACAAGTAACACTTACAACATAGACATCTCAACGCTCTAGAGAAACATACATTAAACATATATCTTTGGGAGTACTTAGAGAGAAGATATCTCAATGTTGTGATCAACAAAGACTTCTCGACTCTCTGTGTTGAGTGGATCAAAAGATTGATCAAAGCTAAGAGGGGGTTAATTGGGTTTTTAAAATTTTGGAAGTGAAGTGGAGTGAATAAAAATGAAGAACTAGACAATTATAGCGGTTCAAGTTCCAAATGAACTCTACATCCACTACCTTAGCTCTCACTAAGGATTTTCCAACAATTCTACTAATTGGTCTTCCCCTTTTCAAGGCTTAGGAGGAAACCTTTACAAAACCGGTCAATTTTCTACCCAAAATTGACCAAACCCTCACTTGGTTACAAAGAAGAAATTGAATGCAATAAGAATATCTCTCAATACAAATTTACCTCCTTTGAATACAAGCACTTAACCCAAATTGAAATACAAGATAAGATTTACACTCAATACTTTGGGATTCACAAGAATGAAAATTTAGGCATTTGAGCTTGGATTTTGTGTATGAATGTTTCTCTAGGATTCAATAGTTTTTGCTGGTCTTCAATAGGCTTGTTTTTATACATTCTCCATTAATTATAGCCGTTTGAATGGTTAGTGAATTGATTATAGCCGTTGAACCCTCTCTTTCCACCATAAATGCACCTCTACAGCCTACCGTATTGGTACTCGAGGAGGTGTATCAATACTTATCTCAAAAAAGAAAGAACCATTGCACAAATATAAGAGAAGCGTATCGATACGCGTTCAGGCGTATTAGTACGAGTTAGGGAACCGTTTCGATACGAGTAAGATCGTATCGATGCAATTTTTCCAACATAGCTCACTAGAGGAATTCATATCGATACGTGTTATAACGTATCGATACTCATTAACTACCACTTTAAAATTTGGTTACCTACCAACTGACAAGGCAACGGTCGAAATATTTAAAGCTCTGAATTTTTAAAACATATTAAACCGTATCGATATGGGTGAAACCGTATCGGTACTCGATTCAAACTCCTTGAAATTTTATAGAGAGAACGTATCGATACAGATGGAATCTGCTTCGATACCCTGTTTCGATACGGTAAGAAGCTTATCGAAACGTTTGTCTCTAGTAGCCAAGTTTATAAAAAAGGTATTGATACGGTGAGAAGCGTATCGATACATATAGACGTTTTTGAGCAATTTGGCCTTGGAACACTTAGAAAATATTTTGGAGTTTGAGTTTTTCAAACTAGAGCAAAGCCTTGTTGACTTGAAACCTTTTGAGGGACTTAAAAATTCATTTCAAGTTTTACAATTTGATCCTTAAAATACTTTATTATATCAAAATCAAACATAAATTTTACACTCTGGAGAAACATACATCATATAGAGCAATTAAAGTAGAGGCATGTTAACGCTGTGATCAGCGAAACCTTCTTGACGCTCTATAAAAACATACAATATAATGAGTACTTAGAGCGAAAATATCTCGATGTTGTGATCGGTATAGAACACTTAGAGTAGAGGCATCTCGACTCTGCAATCAACAAAGATATCTCGATGCTATAGAGAAACACACATTAAACACACATTACAATGATCTCTTAGAATGGAGATATCTCGACTTTACAATTAGCGAAGGCTTTTTGACGTTATGAAAAAACATACATCGAGGGAGTACTTAGTGCATAAACATCTCGAGGCTATAATTAGTAAAGACAAAATTAAAACACCTATAATAAAGACACTACTAATACAAGTCTTTTGACAATAGACGACAATGCTCTAAATTTCATAATTTTCAAGTTTTTTTAGAGGTATACGTAAAATTAAGAAAATATCAACATTTGATGTCTAAATCATTGAGACCCCTTACATGCTTTAACCAATGTGCACCTTGCTCCTAGGAAGTAGTGCTAGAGACTTTGCAATAAACAAAGACATGTCGATGCTCTAGAGAAACACACATTACACTAATCTTTTAAAATGAAGACATCTCTACTTTACAATTAGCGAAGCCTTCTTGACGTTATGAAAAAATATACATTGAGGGAGTACTTAGTGCATAAACATCTTGAGGCTATAATTAATAAAGAAAATTAAAACACCTATAATAAAGATACTACTAATACAAGTCTTTTGACAACGACAATGCTCTAAGTTTCATAATTTTCAAGCTTTTTATACGTAAAATTAAGAAAATATTAATGTTTGATGTCTAAACCATTGAGACCTCTTAAAGGTTTTAGCCAAGGAGAACATGCTCTGAGCATCTCGATATGAGTCTGAGTGACGGTTACTAAATATTTTTCTTGATATTATTATCATAAATAACATACCATTAAAGGATTAGTGTGTCAAACTTTACAGATATTATAACCTATGAATGACATGATTCTGTCGCATATATCAATAAAACAGATTTTGTGTGGGATCCACCATTTCTACCTAATCCGTCATGCGTTACAATCTTATCGAAACCGACACACGATGTGTTGGTTTCAAAATTTTTAGTTTGACATAGTAATTCATTAGAATTACACTATTACCCTTACAATGAACCTCGTTTAACATAATATTTATTTTCAATTTAAAAATTTTGATATATTTTTACAAGTAATATTTTTTTTACATTCATAATAAACCTTTTTGTTATCTCCCTCCAAATCATGCACAATTTTAAAATTTTAAATAATTGAGCATTTTTATACATTAATAATTTATACATATTTCCTCAAAAGTTTATATCATATTAAATATTAGGAAAATATTCTATGTAGTAGTGAAAAAACTTATTTTCTATAAACGAGTTTAATTTAAGATTTAAGAGTTCAATTTAAAATTTAAATTGTAAGGCTTAAAATTTATGATTTATGGTTATAATTTAAGTTTTAGGAGTTAGATGGTAGGATTTAAAATTTTAATTTTAAAGTGAAATTAACCATTATAAATATTTTACATAAAGAATTTTGAGTAGAAGACCAAAACGAAGTGGGTACGTGTCAGGCAGTAGTTGGTTCGTTGGAATTTTGTACTAGTATTTGTCGAGAGTGGGAAGTCAGATATCATATTCTGCTCTTTTTTGGGGGGGAGGGTATATCCGGTATATCCAATAAAAAAACTAAATAGCACCAAAACGCGGGGCTTAAATTTACATTTATACCCTTACCGTAAATCTCTAACCGTGGGCACACCAGCAGGCCCCAGTGGACCCCACCCCACCTCGCAGCTAACAATAATAAGCAGCAAAGGCAAAACGCAAAGCGCACACACAGAGATAGAGAGCATAAATAAAAAGCAAATGAGAAAATAAGAAAGAAAAAAAGAAATTGCAAAATTGCGTGAAAACTGAGAAAGCGAGAGCGAGAGAGAGAGATCAGTGGTTTGAGGGCAGAGAGTTGAATCATCGATTCAATTTTTATTTTTTTTTAATTTTGGTTTCCGTCAAATTCGGGTTCTCTCGCTTTACTCATCAAGATCTACCTTTCATTTCTACCGAAAATTCCGGGTTTCTGGAGAGAGAAATAAAAACAAATTCCAACTATTTGTTTTTTTTTGTTAATTTTCTTTTGAACGTTGGGATCGGAGGGAAAACTAGGGGGTTTATTAATTTTTGGAGGGATTGGAGTTGTGATATTGGTGGGGTTTTCTTTTTTCATTTTTTTGAATATTTGTTGTAATAATTTGGATTTTGCGCGAACTTTTTGGTAAAGAGAATTGGACTTAGTTTTTATGCAATCTGGTGGTGGTGGAGGAGGTGGGCCCAGCCGGAACCCTGGGGTGGGTCCGGTTGGGCGGACCGCGCCCACATCGTCTGCAGCTTCGCCCACTTCCTCGTCATCGGCCGTTTCAGCCCCTCACTTCGGGCGTGATTCGGCGCAACAGCAACAGCAGCAGCAAATAGCGTCCAGGCAGGTATGTATTTATAAAATTTCAGTCAATGTAATGGACATTTGGTTGAATTAAACCGGGATTTTGGGAACCCAGTATGTTTTTTACATTAGGACTGTGATGAAATGGTGGGTTTTGGCGGGTTTTGTGAATTTTAATTTTGTATAATAAATGCAATTTCTGATGTAATTGCGGTAGTACACAAAGTTGATTAGTTAATTCTCAGTAATTAGTTTTTCTTTTTCCTTTTTTTTGTAGTCTTTCCTTTTTGTAGAACCTGTGATCATTATGACATCTGTCTTATTTACCTGAAATTCTCTACTGATATGCATTTAGAATTGATTAGGAATTTGCTATTTCCATGGGTTGTTCACTGGTCATGTAGGAGTATTTCCTTTCCTTTTGTTGCTTGCTTTACTGCTTAGTTTATCATTCACCTGTAAATTAGCAATCCCAAACCTGAATTTCGTGCCATTCCATAGGTTTCCTTTTTGGTTTGCATAGAAGTACAAATTGAGTGTCCATGGCCTTAACTCCTAGATGTTCTAGTCATAGCAGATAACCTGCCAGACTACTACTCTTTCTTCTCTACTTCTTTAATTATTTTAAGGTTGTTTTACGCTAATTAAAGTATGGGTGGTTTGTCCCTTCACTCTTGTCTATGCTGCACTCGCTTAGTCGGTTCCACTTTCCGTAATATACTAATATTCTTACTGTTAAGACTTTAGTATCCTGTCATAGGATTCAAATCTTACTTTTCAACAACATACAGTGATATGAGGATGCCTTGATTTCCCGTTCAACTCCTGTCATTTGAGCCATTGATGCATTTGGGTTCTAGTCAAAGATTATGCATTTGTTTGAGAAGTTCATGCTTCATCTTTTTGCATTGATATTTGTTCTTGCAGTCATTACAACAACAACTATTCAGAAAACCTGAAGGAAATGATGCAATCCTAGCATATCAAGCCAGCGGTCTTCAAGGTATGATGGGTGGAAGCAATTTTCCTTCATCTCCAGGCTCCATGCAACCGCCTCAACAATCCAGGAAGTTCTTTGATCTGGCTCAACAACATGCTTCTGCCCAGGAGGGGCAGCATAGGAATCAAGGTATTGAACAACAAATGCTGAACCCTTTTCAGCAAGCTTATTATCAGTATGCTTACAAGGCTTCTCAGCAACAAAATACGCTTTTAGCACAGCAGCAAGCTAAGACGACAATGTTGGGCTCTGTATCTGCTAAGGATCAGGACATGCGAATTGGAAACCTAAAAATGCAGGAACTTATTTCCATGCAGGGAGCTAAGCAGGCGTCATCCTCTAAGAACACATCTGAGCAGCTTGGTCGTGTTGAAAAACAGATGGAGCAAGGACAGGTGTCAGCTTCAGAGCACAGACATGAGCTCAAGGCACCAGCCCAGGCATCAGTTAGTGGAAAATCAATGCCTCTAAATGTTTTAAGAGCAATGCAGGCCCAACAAGCTCAGCAAACTGTTCAAAACACGGGAAACAATCAACTTGTTATGGCTGCACAGCTGCAGGCATGGGCACTTGAGCATAATATTGATCTGTCGCAGCCTGCAAATGCCAACCTGATGGCACAGCTCATTCCACTCATGCAGTCTAAGATGGCTGCCCAGCAAAAAGCAAACGAAAGCAACGTGGCTTCTCAGTCATCACCTATGCATGTATCCAAACAACAGGTCTCTTCTCCATCAGTTCCAAGTGAGAGTTCTCTCCGTGGTAATTCATCTAATGATATATCTGCCCAGTCTGGCCCTGCAAAAACCAGGCAGACAAGTATACCTATACCTTTTTGCTCCACTTCCAGCTCTGGGGTGGTTAACAATGCCAACAACATTGCAATGCAGCAGTTAGCTATTCATGGCCGAGATAATCAAGTGCCTCCCAGGCAGACAGTTTTGCATGGAAACGGGATGCCTCTTACGCATCCTCCACAGTCATCTGCAAATATTACCCAGAGTGCTGATCCATCTTTGCCTGCAAAAAAATCATTAGGTGGCACTGGAATACCGCAAACACAGTATATCAAACAATCAAATCGATCTCCTCCACTGCCTGCTGCTCCTAATAATGATGGAGTATCAGTTAACAACTCACCATCACAAGCGGGAACAGCTACCAAGGTCCCCCAGCAACATTCTGGTTTCACTAAACAACAACTTCATGTTCTCAAAGCTCAAATACTAGCATTCAGGCGCATTAAGGTATGCTAAACATCAGCTTTATATATTTTGCCTTTCTACCAATTGCTTGAATGGGTTCACTAAAAAAAGTATCTTATGGACTATGCTAATTTTTGTGGTTATTGACAGAAAGGAGACCGTACACTTCCACCGGAACTGCTTCGAGCCATTGTTCCCCCACCACTTGAGCTGCAGCAGCTCCCATTTCCTCCTCTAGGTGGAAAGAGTATAGAAGATCAAGTGAATCATTTGGAGTCTAAGGAGAAAGTTTTGCAGGCTGGGCCATCTACCAATGGACAGAATGCTACTAAAGAGGAAGCTTATGCTGGAGATGATAAAGCAACTGCATCAATAGCTCATATGCAAGGCGTGTCAGCCACTGCCAAGGAATTTTCTTCTACTTTACCTGCCGGAAAAGAAGAGCAGCAAAGTTCTGTTTTTCCTGCAAAGTCAGACCGAGAAGTAGAACGCGGTCTTCCAAAAACTCCAATCACAAGTGATTTTAGTGCAGAGAGAGGAAAGACTGTTGCACCAGAAGTTGCTGCATCTGACGGGCAAATTAAGAAACCCACAGAAGTAAACACTGATCCCCATCTTAAAGATCTTGGCTCTGCCAGAATGTATCATGGACCACTATTTGATTTCCCCTTCTTCACGAGGAAGCACGACTCATATGGCTCAGCTATGCCTAACGGCAACAATAATCTGACTTTGGCATATGATGTCAAAGATCTTCTCTTTGAGGAAGGGATTGAAGTCCTTAGCAAGAAACGATCAGAAAATTTAAGGAAAATTGGTGGCTTATTAGCAGTAAATTTGGAAAGGAAAAGGATTAGGCCGGATCTTGTTCTACGACTGCAAATTGAAGAAAAAAAGCTTCAATTTATAGATCTGCAGGCACGTTTAAGAGATGAAGTTGACCAGCAGCAACAAGAGATAATGGTGATGCCTGACAGACCATACAGAAAATTTGTCCGCCTGTGTGAGCGTCAGCGTATGGAGTTGGCCAGACAAGTACAAGCCACTCAGAAGGCCCTTAGAGATAAGCAATTGAAATCCATCTTCCAGTGGCGTAAGAAGCTCTTGGAGGCTCACTGGGCCATCCGTGATGCACGAACTGCTCGTAACAGGGGAGTTGCCAAGTACCATGAGAAAATGTTACGGGAGTTTTCGAAGAGAAAAGATGATGATAGGACTAAAAGGATGGAGGCCTTAAAGAATAATGATGTCGAAAGGTACAGAGAGATGTTGATTGAGCAGCAGACAAGTATGACTGGTGCTGCTGCGGAGAGATATGAAGTTCTTTCATCATTCCTGACGCAGACTGAAGAGTATCTTCATAAATTGGGAAGTAAGATAACTTCAGCCAAGAATCAGCAGGAAGTGGACGAGGCAGCAAATGCTGCTGCTGTCGCTGCACGGTTGCAGGTAGGATTTGTTGAACTTTGCCTCTCCTGTACGCTCTTGGGTCATCTTTGAGGGTTTTCCCCCTTCTCAGTTCCTTTAAAAATTTCGGTCTCTATTTTGAGCTAAAAAGTATTACATATCCTTCCCTCATCTGTATGTTTAGGTAGACTCCATGTTACTTATTTTCTTATTATGTGCTTCTTGACAAAAGGGTCTATCAGAAGAAGAAGTTAGGGTTGCAGCAGCTTGTGCTGGGGAGGAAGTAATGATAAGAAACCGGTTTATGGAAATGAATGCACCCAAAGATGATTCATCTGTTAGCAAGTAAGCTACATTTTTAATTTGATCATAGTTCGTTTCATGATTTATTGATAATTCAGAAGGGTGCTTCAGTCATAAAGCATGAGTGGGATGGGATTTATATTTCCGACAGTTAAATGGGGCTTATGCAGTAACTTTTCTCATGTTCTTTAGTTCGATAACTATCATCTCATGTGGTCTATCTAGATTTAACATTTTTTAATACTAAGGACCTTTTTTCTCAAAGGCCACTGAATTTCTAGCAATTTTAGTTACCTGCCATTTCTCGTGTTTATTAACAGGTACTATAATCTTGCTCATGCGGTGAATGAAAGAGTAATAACGCAACCGTCAATGCTACGAGCCGGAACATTAAGAGACTATCAGCTTGTAGGTTGCCACATTTAAAATCTTGGGTTTCCTTCCCTTTTGTTGGCTTTTGTTCCTTTTATTTTCCAACTATTTAATCTAGCAACTTAAAATTTTCATGTCATCTATGTATCTTATTTTGTAGGTTGGTTTGCAATGGATGCTTTCTTTGTATAATAATAAACTAAATGGTATCTTGGCGGATGAGATGGGTCTTGGGAAGACTGTTCAGGTATTTAGATTTAAAAAAATCTAGTTGTAATTCTGTGGTTTCATATGTTATTTGGGAGCGAGGCAAGGTGTTAGGATTAATAAGAGCAGCATTTATAGTTTTGGTAGATAGTTATATGATACAGTAGGGTTGTTATTTACATTTTAGTTTTTACCTTATTGTGCAGGTTATGGCATTGATTGCTTATTTGATGGAATTCAAAGGCAACTATGGTCCACATCTTATTATTGTCCCGAATGCTGTTCTCGTAAATTGGAAGGTTGGTGTTATTTTTTCCTTATTGTTGATAGCTTTGACATTTTCCCAATATTATTGAACAGAGCTGAGTCCCTTTTTTTTTCAGAGTGAGCTCCATAATTGGCTGCCGTCTGTGTCTTGCATCTATTACGTTGGAGGCAAAGATCAGCGTTCAAAATTATTTTCTCAAGTAAGAATTATAAGCCTCTAAGTTTAGTGTTCTTTCAAGTGTCAAAATTTGTTGAACTTTCTCTTGGTTTGCTTGTTTCATAGGAGGTTCTGGCAATGAAATTTAATGTCCTCGTAACAACTTACGAATTCATCATGTATGATCGGTCAAAGCTTTCTAAAATTGATTGGAAGTACATCATAATTGATGAAGCTCAGCGGATGAAAGACAGGGAATCTGTTTTAGCTCGTGATCTTGATAGATACCGCTGCCAAAGGCGGTTACTTCTCACTGGGACACCATTACAGGTCTGTCAAGGAAGCTCTCTGATATATTTGGAAATTGTAAACTTATCACATACATATACACTCAGAAAGATTTGGAAAACATTTTTGCTTTAATGACATGACTGGCATCTGACCACCATTCTTTGTTGAGCAATCTTACTGCATATGCAGTCACACATGCATACCGACACCTGTGCATTTAGGGGTAGGCAAGTCTCTTAACTTTAGGAATCATAAGATCCAATTACTAAGTTTGCATCATCACTTTTCTAATCGGTTCATCACTGAATCTCTTTTTGAAGGATGAAAGAGGAGCTAGCGCTTGATTACGTATGTCTTACAATGTTGTTTAGTCATTGTTGAAATTTTGATGGTCTTTCCTATCTATGTTTTAGCTGGTAAAAATTTACAGGACTCCTTGCCATTCTTTAGTTTATATCTTACTCTGTGGCTTGTTTAGTTAACCTGTTCTTTAACACTTGGTTTATACCTTAGTTTGGCTTATTTGGTGAACTGAAGTAATAAGCCTATTTGCTTCTTCTTTTTTTCCCGCCTTGCTTTCTTATGTATGCATGTATGTGTGGTGTCACTCATGTTTATCTATTATTTTATTTGTTTGACGAGCTGAATAATGAGTTTTATATATGCAACAGAATGACTTGAAAGAACTCTGGTCACTGTTAAATCTTCTCCTTCCTGAAGTGTTTGATAATCGCAAGGCATTTCATGATTGGTTTTCACAACCATTTCAAAAGGAAGGTCCCATGCATAATGCAGAGGATGATTGGCTTGAGACGGAGAAGAAGGTTATCATTATCCACCGACTTCATCAAATTCTAGAGCCTTTTATGCTTAGACGTCGTGTTGAAGATGTGGAAGGTTCCCTTCCTCCAAAGGTATGATGTTATTGCAGTCCTGTTTTAATAATCACTTATCATACTGTTGTTTCTCATGATGTTATTTCATTGCCCAATTGCAGGTCTCAATAGTTTTAAAATGCAGAATGTCAGCTATTCAGAGTGCCATTTATGATTGGATAAAGTCAACTGGGACTCTTCGAGTTGATCCTGAAGATGAGAAGCTTAAGGTTCAAAAAAATCCGCTATACCAGGCTAGGGTGTACAAAGTTTTAAATAACCGGTGTATGGAGCTTCGGAAGACTTGCAATCATCCTTTGCTTAATTACCCATTTTTCAATGACTTATCCAAAGAATTCCTTATAAAATCTTGTGGGAAATTGTGGATACTAGACAGGATCCTAATAAAACTACAGAGAACCGGGCATCGTGTATTACTCTTTAGTACCATGACAAAGCTTCTGGATATCTTGGAGGAATACTTGCAGTGGAGGAGGCTTGTCTACAGACGTATTGATGGAACAACCAGCTTGGAAGATCGTGAATCAGCTATTGTGGACTTCAATAGCCCCGGATCCGAATGCTTTATATTCTTACTAAGTATTCGTGCAGCTGGACGTGGTCTAAATCTTCAATCTGCTGACACTGTTGTTATATATGATCCTGATCCAAATCCTAAAAATGAGGAACAGGCAGTTGCTAGGGCTCACCGAATTGGACAAACGAGGGAAGTCAAAGTCATTTACATGGAAGCAGTTGTTGACAAAATCTCTAGTCAGCAAAAGGAGGATGAACTAAGGAGTCAAGGTACGGTTGATGTTGAGGATGATTTTGCTGGTAAGGATAGATATATGGGATCTATTGAGAGCCTCATAAGGAATAACATTCAGCAGTATAAAATTGAAATGGCTGATGAAGTGATCAATGCTGGACGTTTTGACCAGAGAACGACACATGAAGAGAGACGCATGACTTTGGAAACATTATTGCATGATGAGGAGAGGTATCAAGAGACTGTCCATGATATTCCTTCATTGCACCAGGTAAATTGCATGATAGCAAGAAGTGAAGAAGAAGTTGAGTTGTTTGATCAAATGGATGAAGAACTGGATTGGATAGAGGAGATGACTTGCCATGAACAGGTACCTAAGTGGCTTCGAGCCGGTACAAGAGAAGTGAATACTACTGTAGCTACTTTATCAAAAAAGCCATCAAAGAACATTTTGTTTACTGCTGGTGTTGTTGGTGTCTCAAATGAAATGGAGACAGAGAGAAAACGGGGGCGACCTAAGGGGAAAAAGCGTCTGAACTACAAGGAAATAGATGACGAAAATGGGGAATACTCTGAGGTAAGTTCTGATGAGAGAAATGATTATTCTGCTAATGATGAAGAGGGAGAAACTGGAGAATTTGAAGAAGATGAATTTAGTGGTGCTGTTGGTGCACCACCTGTAAATAAGGACCAGTCAGAAGAAGACGGCCCACTTGGTGATAATGGTTATGAGTATGACCATACTTCAGAACACATTAGAAACAATCACTTCCTCGAAGAAGCTGGTTCTTCAGGGTCATCATTAGACTGTCGAAGACCACCACAGATGGTGTCTCCTGTTTCTCCTCAGAAATTTGGATCTCTCTCTGCATTAGATGCTAGGCCGAGTTCTGTTGCAAGAAGGCCGGTATGCATCTTTTCCTATAATGATTTGTTATTATGGCATTTGTTGATTTCTGCTATTTTCTCATGTTATGTTAATTTTGGCAGCATGATGAACTTGAGGAAGGTGAAATTGCGATATCCAGAGATTCTCACATGAACCACCAGCAATCTGAAAGTTGGATCCATGATCGGGAGGAAGGTGAAGATGAACAAGTTGTCCAACCCAAGATGAAACGAAAGCGTAGTATCCGGGTTCGACCTCGTCATACTGTGGAAAGGGCAGAGAAATCTGTCACTGGAGTGTCTCATCTCCAACGTAGAGAATCATCTTTGTTGTCTTCACAGCTGGACCATAAGTACCAATCACAACTAAGGATTGATACTGAAACAAAACCAACTCGCGAGCGTAATGCTTTCAGGCATGATCCAAATGATTCATCTTCTAAAACTAAGAGGAACTTACCTTCAAGAAAAATATCTAATACATCTAAGTTGCATGCGTCACCCAAGTCTGGTAGAGTGAACATGGCTGCTACTTTGGAAAATGTTGGTGAGCCCTCTAGAGAGAATCGGGACAGTAAACTGGTTAATACAAGTGGGTCGCCGAATTTTGCTGTGAAGATGTCTGATGTCATCCAAAGAAAGGTATACTTGAAACGACTATAATGCTTGTCTCTGGATTGTGTGAATTTTTTATTTATTTTTACCTTAATTGTTTAAACCATCCGGATTCTTTTCTCCTGGTCATTAGTGATAAGTTGGATTTGGAAATCTTGTTTTAGTACATTGAATTGCGCACTGACCAGTCGTCATAACTATGATCGTCCTTAATTTCTTTGCTTGAAGTCATTGATATTTTCCATGGATTGGATATGCTGACTGCTGAGCGAAAGCTTGTATCTCAAAATATCTTCCCTTCTAACTTTTAAGAAAATATTTCAGCATTGACTTGATACTTTATTTAATTGCTCATGTCTTGCGTGCTATCTTATGAAATTAACTAGAAAATTCTCATATTTCCAGTGCAAAAATGTGATTAGCAAGCTTCAGAGGAGAATAGATAAGGAGGGCCAACAGATTATACCGCTTCTAACAGATTTGTGGAAGAGGATTGAAAGCTCGGGCTACATGGGTGGAAGTCGGAGTACTCATTTGGATTTGTGGAAGATTGATCAGCGTGTTGACAGATTAGAGTACAGTGGAGTTATGGAGCTTGTTTCGGATGTGCAGTTGGTACTAAAAAGTGCTATGCAATTTTATGGGTTTTCACATGAGGTATAAAGGCTAATTTTAATTTGGCCTTCAGCATCTTTGCATGTACATACACCAAACGAACCTGTGCATCACTTTTGATTCTTGCCATGGATACTTATTCTGGAAGCAATTACTTTGAAAACCTTTCAAAGAGATTAATGGATTGTACTTTGTGTTCAAGTGCCTAAAAACTTCTATCACCTTGCAAAATTTTCCTATCTCCTTCCTACCAATTGAACTCATATCTGTTTCTGTAATGCTCCCATTAATGTCCTGATCTTATTATACTTACTATGCTATGTGATTGGGATTCACAGGTCAGATCTGAAGCGAGGAAAGTACATGATCTGTTTTTTGACTTGTTGAAGATTGCATTTCCGGATACAGATTTCCGAGAAGCTAGAAATGCACTTGCTTTCTCTGGCCCAGTATCTACCTCAGCCTCTGGTCCTTCTGCAAGACAGGTAGCAGTTAGCAAGAAGCAGAAATCGATAAACGAGGTGGAGTCTGATTCGAGCCTCACTCAAAAGACATTGCAACGTGGATCCACTCATGCTGGTGAGGACACAAGGGTTAAAGTGCACATGCCCCAAAAGGAATCAAGGCTTGGGAAAGGAAGCAGTATTACCCGGGAACAATATCATCATAATGATGATTCTCTTCTAACCCATCCCGGGGAGCTGGTTATTTGCAAGAAGAAGAGGAAAGACAGGGAAAAGTCTACGGTAAAGCCTAGGAGTGGATCAGTTGGCCCTGTTTCACCCCCGAGTATAGGTCGCAACATCAGGTCCCCGGGTGCAGGATCAGTCTCTAAGGATGCTAGACCGACCCAGCAGGCCACCCGTCAGCAAGGTTTGCCCAACCAGCTTGGTCACCCATCAAACAGTTCTGGTGGGATCGTTGGTTGGGCCAATCCCGTGAAGAAGTTGAGAACAGATTTCGGTAAAAGGAGACCAGCCTTCAATGACAATCTATAAGTATATCAGGTAATGAAAAAAGAAATTGTTGCCATTGACTGCAATCACCGAGTTGTATTTTATGGCTCTTCATGGCCTGTACAATTGCAATTAGATCATAACATTATAGTAGTGTAGGTTCCGGGAGCCCTTATTGTATATCGGCCTTTCAGTGGTTCAAACAATGCAATAGTTTTCGTATCTCTTCACCTTGCAGGTGTTATTGCCTATTTGATAGCTGATACTTTTAAGTGCCCATCTAATACCTATTTGAGAGAACAGAAAAGCTAGGTAATGGTGGCCGATAGCAATGGAGAAGCAGAGACCTATCCGCCTGAACGAAAAAACAATAGCGATACGGGCACCATGATGTCTAACAAGTTCAGAAGTAGAATTTCAGTATTTATGATCTCTATTACAGTATTTTCGGCTTAAGATGTTCAGGACAGGACACTAGCTTTTTTGTTTTAATCTGGTTTTAGAACCTGTCAGTATCTGGGAGGTTTACATTTGAAAAAATAAATAATAGCATTTGCCAAAATCTATGACAAAATGACTCAATTCAATTGGTCACTAACAGGTTAATTGAGTTATTAAAGTTTTGGACATCCGCTGTTGGAACCTATTTGCCACCATTATATGACAGGAAAGCACTTGTAAAGGAGGATTTGAAAATAAAAGGCGAAATTTCAATATAAGGACCTCATTATTACTCGATTGTCCATATTCACTTCGATGCTAGTTAATTAATGATGTTTTTTGGGCCACTTTTATTCAATCACGATAAAATGGTAACAGCAATATTTTCCAAAATCTGAAAGTCCTGGAAAGACGGCATTTCGAGCAAGCTGAGTTAATTCTTATCAATATACCAAACAAATTTTCACCTGCATAATATTTAGATTTAATAGTAAAAATAAATGTTCAAATTATGCTTTTTTTTCTTCTTCTAAATAAATACCTAAACTATTTTTTGGTCCAAATAGATGTCTAGCGTTTTCACTATTATTATTTTAGGTATTTGACTGTTAAAAAAAACTCTTTTAACCCAAAATCTCTAAATTTTGAGTTATTTTGTAAATTTTGAGAAATTTAAGAGATTTTGTAAATTTTGGATTCACATGGTTTTGATTTTAATTTTTTTATTTTATTTTTTAAATCTTTTAACTTAATTTAAAAAATCCTAAATTTCTCAAAATTTACAAAATAACCCAAAATCTCTAGATTCTCCACTGTTGTCGTTATTCATCACGCTAACGGCGACGAAATAAAATCTCCTCCTCTCGTTGCAAGACACGTCGTTCGTCGTCTAAACATCCCCTATTTACCACTCATTGTTTTTTTCTCTTCTCGTCGTTCGGCTTTGTTCCGACGTTAAACATGTCGGCCGTCGACTTTCAACGACGAAAAAATAAAAAAAACGATCATAAAATTTGACGACGAAAGTAGTGGACAAGCCGTCAATGATTCAAGACGACAACGACTGAAATCGGGAATTGAGACTTAAAGATTTGGGAATTATTTTAAAATTTTTTGAGAATGTTAGGATATTTTTAAAGGTTTTGAGTTTTTTAAATAAAATAAAATAAACTATGTCACGTGTCATGTTTTTATTGGCTAATATAATTTTAAACGGTCATTAACCATGAGACACATAAAATAATAACGGTGAAGACGTTATACACCTATTTAGGTCTTTAGATATATATCCGAAAAAAGATATATTTGGACATTTTTTTACTATTAAACTTAATATTTACATTAATTTGTGGTCTTGGTATATTCTCACCTAAGTAATGTTTAAGTTTAATTGTGGTTGAAATTAATTATAAGTATTTATTTTTAAAGACTAAAGAAAGCTTAAATCTGATATTGCGTATTCCAGAAAATCTTCCAATCGATACTCGCAATGAATATGGTCAGGGGGTGATAGTGAGGCATTTTCAAAGGATCAAGAAAGCAAAGTGGGTTGGGGAGATAGAATTTAAGTAACAAAAGATTAATGTTTTATTTGGTTACATAAAAAAGTTTAATTATTATATAAATTTTAAAAGAAAAAAAATGTTATGCACCGGTAGTGAAAAGTTTGTTTTCTACGAGCGTATAATTTTTAGGTTTAGATGTTAAAATTTAGTGTTTGTGGTTACGTTTCTAAGTTCGAAAAATTATATTAAGATTTGAAGTTTAGTGTTTATAATTTATAGGTTAAGGTTTAGAGTTTTTAAAAGAGATATGTGTCAGATTTAGTATCTACTTTCTTTCTTAGGTCCTGAATTTAATATTACTCCTTATTTCCCTCGCCTGAGTTATAAGTAAAACATAATATATATATTCCAAATGAACAATATTATTCCAATTTTAAACTTTTCTCAGAAAGATGAGTAAGAATTTAAGCAAAACATAATATATATTTAAATGAACAATATTATTAAGAAAACACAAATTTAAACTTTTCTCAGAAAGATGAATAAGAATTTAAGCAAAACATAATATATATTCCAAATGAACAATATTATTCCAATTTTTATTTAAAATTATCAAATGAAGTTAGTTTATTGTTAACTTATACTGAAACATGAGGAATAAATTACACTTTATATTCGATTCCCTTTAATCATATATGAGTTACATTTCTGTTAATGATGTGACATTATTAAATTCACTGTTGGTATATAAACAACTAATGTTTTGATATAATAATTGAAGAATAATTTTAGATTAAATTGAAAAGATTTCAAATGTGTCTTTAAGTCCAAACAACTTGAAAATTAGTTTGTAAATGTTATTAAATGGTTTTGGCAATGTTTAAAACATTTTTAAGAAGCTAAATTAGGGTTTTCAAAGTAATCGTTTCGAAACAGGGGTACTTGTATCGAAACATTTTTAAACCGCCAAAACTCGTACCGAAACAGGACTTGTCCGTTTCGATACGGAGATGGTTTCGTTTCGAAACACCCCTTTGGTGTTTCGATACGCCCAACGGTCAAAACATCCCCAACAACTTTTTAAATTGCAGCTCAACTATCACCCGTTCCGAAACAGAGTTGCTACCGTTTCAATACGAATCAAGAGTGTTTCGAAACAGCCAGAGGCGTTTCGAAACTGTTTCAAAACGGTTTGCTGCATCAGACTCTAACGAATAGTTCTGAAAAGGGCGTTTCGAAACGAGGTCGATTGTTTCGAAACGACCGTCTGCAGAACTGCATTTAATGAGAAAAATAAAGTCTCTAACGGCTCAAAAACATCTCTAACGACTAGTAACAGCCACAAGCTCAATTGAAACTATAAATTGAAGGCTGGAACACTTGAAGAAAAAAAGAGACAATATCCAAGCAACATGCTCAAGAGAATTAGAGTCTAAATTTTTATTTTATTATTCTCTTGTACATAGTCTTTAGAGAGACAACCTAATTGTAAATCCTTTGTTCTCGTGTGAGTTATTAAGTTTACCAAACAAATCCCTTGTAAAATGAGAGGTTCTAGTTTAGCCTTGAGAGAAAAACTAGAGTTAGTTCTATCTTAGCCGAGTCCAAAAGATAGGGTTGTAACGGTTTTCTCCTAAATCGGGAAAAAAGACGAATTCATTATTGAGTGAATTGAGAAATCCTTAGTGGTGTGCTAAAGTAGTGGATGTAGGTGTTTGTTAAAAGGCCGAACCACTCTAAAATCATTGTATTATTTGTCTATCTTTATTTTGATTTTAACTAATTCAACCACCAAACATTTACAACCCTTCTTGACGGTTTTGGTGATCAATTTGAGCTGCTATAAGCCCAACATTATATAAAATTATATATATATATATATTAAACTAATATATCCATATTAACTCATTCGACAATATAAAATAGAAAAGTATGGAACGCAACAAGTGTCCGAATAGAAAAGCGGATGATGTTCATCCTAAGAGAGACGGGTTTAAATTGCTTTGTCAACAAAATGTATGCGCGTTGTCAAAGGGTTAAGAATATGTGTGATCAGATACTACCTTATAATCACCATTAGACTATTCAAAAAAAGCATAAACCAAAAATACTTCAAGAGCATCCAAGCTGCTAGTGACTAAAGGTATGATCAGTTATTCAACCCTTCCTTCTCAAATTGCTACATAAACCAAAATCTTTGCCACTGAAAGATCACTTTCAAATGATTTTTCACCTTTTTATACTTTGTCAAAGTGTTCCACATTGAATTGAGGATGAGTATCTTGACGTCTTTGGGGGAATTAAGATGGAGGTGTAGGACTTGGTAGCTTTATGCCCGATGCCTTTACCGACCGGTTCTGCTTCGGCTCCTATTTCCTCGTCGTCGCTGTCATTGTTCCTCCAAGTGATCCTATTCCGGTATGCTTTATGTTGCAAAAGAAAGACATTGAAGTAGTAGCTAACCAGTTCTTCCCTACTTTTGTTATGAAAATGTTTTCGGTTCTCCTCCCATGGTGATAAAGGATTCGACTTCGCTATACACGAAAACATCTTCCTTTCTTCCTCTTTCCAAGCAAATGCAACCTCTTCACCCATCTTATTGAATTTCCACCTGTAGAAAGCTGAACCGAGCTCAAGCTTTACTTTCAACCTTCTCTCAGCAACATGGAATTTTACACATTGTATAGAATCTCGAATATGGCAGCCACATGAATCTTGTCTTCCCTTTCCAATCCGACCCCTTTCGACCATGAACTCATTTTCCTTTCTTTCCAATGGCCAAACACGAGTCCCTAACCATTTCGCGTCGCTTTCTGAAGCTCCCCCGGTCCACTCTGGTACATCAACTTGAAAAAGTGGCCCAATAGGAACTTGAATGTTGACATTATAGTTTAACACCAAACCTAGAGTTGCAGAGTCACAATATCTCTGCAACCGTTTGTCAAAACTCGACATAGAACCGCCTGATTCAGTATGATTCTCGGAGGACAAAGATTGTGACCGAACAAGTCCCTTTGATGCCGTTTTCCCCGAACGGAGTGACTTTGCGTTACTCAACCTTTCCCTGAGATTGTACCCCAATTTAGTGTGATCATCACTTGGATGCACCTTATGGTTTTTCTACAAAATGTAAACAACATGCAATCATTATAACATGAACAAAACGGAAAGAAATAAAAACACAGATGGTGGCATAATACACAACCAACTAGAAATTATAGGTAAAGTTTTCAAGTCATCTCAATTCTTTAAGCCTAGATGTTTTAAAAGTAGCAAAACAAAACATTTTGCTTGCCTCGGACATCACACCAGCAGCAACAAATAAACTTGATTGAACTCCTCTGAATACCTCATCTAAGCATACACTAATATTAAGGCTAAATGCTTAATTTGGGTCTAAAATTTTGAGATCCTGCTTGCAAAAGATCAAACATTTCAAAGTGGTAAAATAAGGACCAAACCTTTTTAGATATGCTCTAATAAGAATTAAGGTAAACCATTCTACATATAATGCCAACAAAATTTAATTACAATACTATTATGTTCAATACCCATGATGCTGAGTTAAAGCATACATTTTGATTTTTTCACATCATTAAAACTAATGAAAAACTTCTAATTTTTTAGTAAATCCAAGAAGAATCGTAAGGTTTTGCTTGGTTGAGTAGAAAAGTGGAAGAATAGACGGAGGGGTTGAAGAGTAGAAAGAAAATATATTTTAATTGTGTTTGATAAGAAAGAAAATAAGAGGATAATCATTTTTCATGGTCATGTGTAAAATCAAATCATTACAAATTGAAATGAAAGAGTAGATAGAGATGAAAAGAGATGTTAACTTTTAACCTTTTTTTTCTTCATTTTTTCAACTCTACCAAATACTAAATGAAAGAAAAAAGAAATTCCGTCTCAGCAAATAGTTTTTTTTTTCACAAGGAATCGTAATGTCTTTCTATGAGACCGCAGGTGCACAATTTTTTTAGAATGTTAGCAATGGTTATGATCGATTCGATAGACAAGAGAGAATATCATGAATTTTTCGTTGGGGGTTTTTTGGAAAAATCGTCTTTTCACGATTACTTACGAAAGATATTCAGTCCACCAGAATAAAAGTACTACATTTTCTTTCAATTTTTCTATGTTCCAACCAAACACATCAATAAAAAGAAAAAAAATACTTCACACCTCCTACTTTTCTACTTTGATTATCCATGCTCTTAATTTTCTTTCCACCCTACCAAACAAGACCTAAGAATTATACCTAAAAAAAGCTTAATTCTTAAGTATTTGACTACTTTCAAAGATTTGATTCTGTGCGAGCATAAACAGTACCTCAAAATTTCAATCCCAAATTAAGCATTTAGCCCTAATGTTAACAATAAACTTGAAAAAGAGGATTGCAATCGATAAATACCTGGCAATCGGACTGGTCGTCGGAACTTGGAAAATCAAATTTTCTAAGAAAGGCAGCTTCTCGAAACAATAAAACCTGTTTCCAAAGATTCTCACTCCCATAACATTTCCACTTTGATCTCTCTGGCAATGAAGCAAACCCAGAATCACATGGATTCTTTGCAATCTCAGTAACCCAATCAAGCATTCCCCAGGTAGAATCCCGCTTCCTCTTATGAGATGATAAATTTATGATGTCAACATTCAGATCCAAAATCACATCATCATCATCATCAATGCAGTTTATGTCATCAACTGAATCAACCGTCACGCCCTTTAAATCATCTCCGTTCTGCAAATTTTCGACTTCATTTTTTACCCATTTCTCTCCTACACGAGAATACTCCATGTCTTTCTTCTTTGATTCCATTAAAAAACCCTTAAGCTCAGCTTTCAACTCCATCAAATGACCACCCAAGTTCATTTCGATCTTCGAGTCCTCACTCTAAACAATTGACTACCCTGCCATGGATTTCGAATCCAAACCCTTAAAAAACAGCTCTATATAATACTTCATTCTTCGACGTAACAATTGAAAACATCAATAGAAAATCTTTAAATGTTTCGATTAGACATCTGGGTTTTGTAAGTTAGAAAAGGGATTCGGACGGGAACTGAGCTAATCTACAGATATTATCAAATCGTTAATAGTGTTGGTACTTTTCTTCAAAAATTATTAATACACTAAGTAATCATACTAATTTAAAAACAAATTATGAGCTTAGTAAATACACCTAATTTAAAAAAAATACTAACAATATGAACGATTTAACTAATTTTATTTGATAATATTTTGATACACAGTTTGTGTAAAAAAATATTATACAATTCTTTATTAAAATCTTAAACTCTAAATTTTAACCCTAAATCTCACCACATAAATTTATAAACTCGAAAAGTTTAAACTCTGAACTAATTCCTAAATTTTAAGTATAATAACTTTAGTTTATACGGTTTGCATATCAAAGTTTTCCTCAATTTTAAAGATAAAAAAATAATTTTTTGAATTATTTTAATATATAAAGTAAATCTAAAATTTTACAAAGTACAAAAAAACTAACGTATTTAATTTTAAAAAATATATATTGAAAGGAGGAAAAGTAAAAGGAAAAGAGAAAACCATACCTAGAAGTTTTTGTGAGACTTTATTTGCCACATATAAGGTTTCTTTGAAGACCCTTTTGGTGTCTACTCTTCCTACTTGCCCTCTCCTTACCCCCACTCTCTCACCTTCCTTTGGATGGACTCTTTGATATGTGTAATTGAGTTGGAAAATGAAAAAGTTTTTTAAGGCTTTAAAAACACTCAAAACCTATTAATTTATAGTACTTGTCATGATGTGTTAACTTGAGTTAATTATTAATCATGGTTGTGTTATGGGATAGTTTGATAGTTTCATAAGATTTTTTTAATAATCTTAAGGTGATATAAGGTACTATCTGTTTATATATATTTTACCCATTTAACAATATACACATATTTTACAAACAAAACGATTTGAACATGTGTCTCCTAGGATGAACATCATCCTCTTTTATACTGGGATCATTTGTTGGGTTCAACTGAATGATATATTATATCAAGTCCTCTTTATCACATCAATTATGATCTCAAATAATATAAACCATTCATTTCATCATTTTTTTCATGTCATCAACTCACTCAAATGGTAATTTTCAAAATTTATTTTTTAAAATTCGATATGAAAATATACGAGTGAGGATTCACTTGATAAAAAAAATTAATATGGAAATACTGATTTTAATGGATGAGATTGAAAATTTTAAATTAACAATAATTCTCACTTATTTTTTTCATGTGATATTCTTCTCATTATCTACTGTTAATTTCAACCATCGACTACCACTAATCGAACGATCCAAAAAGCATGTAAAACTCTTAAGTTTTATAGCGTGTCAACGGATCCGAACCTTATATAGAATATAATCCACTTACACAGCGTAAAACTCAAAAGTTTTACACGTTTTTGGATCATTAGATTAAGTGATTTTAATGGATGAGATTAAAACTTTTAAATTTAGGATAATTCTCACTTATTCTTTTCACGTGATAATCTTCTCACTACCTAATGTTAATCTTAATCATCGATTCACACTAATCCAACGATCCAAAAAATATGTAAAACTCTTAAGTTTTACACCGTGTCAACGGATCCTAACTTTATATGGGATAGAATCCTCTTACACACTGTAAAACTCAAAAGTTTTACACAATTTTTAGATAATTGGGTTAATTGATTTAACGGACGAGATTAAAACTTTTAAATTACAGATAATTCTCACTTATTTTTTTCATGTGACAATATTTTCATTGCTTATTGTTAATGTCAACCATCGACTCCTACTAATCCAACGATCCAAAAAACATGTAAAACTCTTAACTTTTACACCGTATCTACGAATTCTAACTCTATATGGGCTAGGATCCACTTGCACAATGTAAAACTCAAAAGTTTTACACAATTTTTTCGATCGTTGGATTAATTGATTTTAATTGACGAGATTTAAACTTTTAAATTAAGGATAATTATCGCTTATTTTTTATGTGATAATCTTCTTATTACCTACTGTTAATCTCAACCATCGATTCTTACTAATCTAACGATCCAAAAATTATCTAAAACTCTTTAAGTTTTACACCGTGTCAATGGATCCTAACTTTCTCTCTCTCTCTCTCTATCCGGATACACGGACCACTAAATGAGTGCAAATTGATGGTTGAGATTAAAAGTAAAAAAATGTGGAGATTGAAAAGAATTGAATAATCTCCCATAAATTTACACTCATCCATTGGTCCAAAAACAATGTAAAACTTTTTTTGTTATTGAGCTATGTAACTGAATCATACCTCAAGAGACAAGATCATATTGCACAATGTAAATTGAACCATTAGGTGAGTGTAAATAAAACGTCGAGACTAAAAACTAAAAAAATGAACGATTTTTAAGGAAAAAATGAAGTGGATAATCTTAATTACAAATTCATACTTATCTAATAGTCTAAAATCAGTTAACAATCTCTTTAGTTTAATATGATTATGGCGGCAATGGAAGGGGAATGAAAGGGATGTGGGGATGAGGTTTGGGAGGACAGAGATGGGTTAGTTTTGGGGAAACAAAATCTAATGAATGAATATTTTAATATTTTTATTTTATCATATTTTATGCAAAACTTTACAAATAAATAGGGATGTTGATGTGGCACAATATTATTGGTCACAATTTTTATAAACAACAAACATATTTTGAGTAATTTAGGTAACGTCTCAAACTTTGGGCAATTCTAACCTGAGGCACGCTAAAATAAGGCTAAAATGAGGCAATACACAAATGCTTACAAAAATAGTAAGAATTTGTGTAGCGACTCGCAAGTATTTTGTAGGTACATAAATACTTACAAAAATCGATAAGTATTTGTGTATATACCGAAATAAAAAAGGGTAAAAGCTAAACCGGTTAACATGTAGCCTTAAAAATAGGATAAGAAATTGTGTACTTACAGTTTTCCTTACATTTTCTGTAACTGTAAAGAGTCTAAAAGTCTTATTTTATTTACCTTTTTTACTTATATTATTGTTAGACTTATGCACATTTTAGTTACAGAATTAGGCATTAATGCATATTCTCATCATTTCCTTCACCATTAAGCTTGATTACACATTTTAGTGTATTTTGTGTAAAATGTGTTGTTTTGGTATGTATTTCGGTGCATGCAAGAAAATTGCTCGCCGGAACCTGCTGCGACAACAAGGTGCCGCCGGAACCCGCCGCGACAGCAGGGTGCCGTCGAAACCCACCGCGGCAGCAGGGTGCCGTTGGAACCCGCCGCGACAGTAGGAGCTGAGGAGCTAATGCTGAGGAAGCAGACCATAGAGCTGTACTGATGTAGTTCCAGATAGAGACAACAGTTGACGAGTAGCTGCCATCGCCATACCTGCCGCCCAAGGGAGCAAGCTAAGGAATTAGAGAACTAGAGTGTGATCTGTAGAGGAGAAAATCTCGATTCTAACGATGCCATTCACTCAATTTTCTAATGCTTGTAGCAGCGGACAAAGCCGCCAAAGGAAGAGATCGAATATAACTTGCGGAACAAGGCAACGTGAAGAAGTCCACATTCAACTCAAAGAAGTCAGAATTAAAGGTTACATTTAATGCAAAAGCTACTTTGAAGACTTCTACTCCAAGAAGGACTTGACCTAGCTAATGGCTTTATATACTCAATGTATTTTGTACTTCAAGAACAATTTAGGTTTTCCTTTAGGCATAGTTTAGGTTTTCTTGTCGCTATTATGTTCTAAATTCTCTTTGGGTTTGAGTTATGTTGTAAACTAGTGTGAGAACGGTTGTTTAGGATTTAAGTTTGTTTTTGCAAATAAAGCTTCAAGGTTTGCTTATTCCATGTTCTTCATAGTTTTCAATTAAGGCGAAAGATTAGTTGATTACTATCCATTTGTTCGGTATCGAGAGAGTCGAACTCACGAAAGGAGTAAGTATGGTCTTCACCTTAATCAAGTGTTGCTCAATCCAGCCTAGACATAAGTTAGGGTTTAAGGCAGTTAAAAGAGAATGAACCAAACATTTCAGTCTTTGCATGATTCACGTCGCGACCGGTATTATCTACAGTGGGCATCAACAACATTCTGACTTAGACATAAGTAGGATCACTTTTGAAGCGTTCTACCGAGCCTTGTAGTTCTGCCGAGTTTATTGCCAAGACACAAGTCCATTCCCCTGCCGAGGAAGCGAGAGTGTCTCAGCAGCCTAACTGCCATCCCTTGTCGAGGTAGCGAAGTCTGACAGCGCAAAGCAACTTGTCCTATTCAACGCAGTCTCACAGTAAATAACAGCATAACACGACCCATTCCATCAATCTGATCTCTTCCCTTTTATTTGCTTGTGTTTTATTTTATTTTCCTCTCAAACAATTCAACTTATTTGTGCATTTAATTTTCTTTTGTGTAGGAGTATGATTCGTGTCAAGCAGTCCAATCCCTGTGGGAGACGATATCTTTTATACTATTACTTGACAAGAGTGCGCACTTGCGCTCACATTTAGAGAACACCTAAATGCTCTACAAGTTTTTGGCGTCGTTGTCGGGGATTGGTAACAGTGAAATTCGTTTTAATTTTTCTGCACTCTTAATTCTATTTGCATTTAATTTCAGTTGAAAAAAAACTATGTGGGAAAGTTCTTATTCAGGAGCAGTTCAAGCAAGGGCATCAACACGTGGGAATATTCTTGCGAATTTTGTGAAGGCAATCATGTGTTCGATAATTGCCCTCATCTGTTTGCAACAGACACGTCGAGAAAAACCACTTGAGAGTGGATGTCTAAATAAGAACAACAGATGCCGCCGCAACAGTAAAAGGGACAGTTAATGTCGATGCCGCAGTTACCGCCGCAACAGCAAGATTTTTCATGGTATGATAAAAAAAAATCTCAAAAAAAATTACCATAATAATTTTGATGCAGAAATCGACATGCCCTGGCAATGTAATCATCCTCAAGAGCAATCAACATCCTTGGAGGACACACTTTAAACTTTCCTTGCACTAACCCAAAAGGTATTAGCTGCTATGAACGCCAACATCACTAAGATGGATGCACGTATGAGCAATTCAGTCATCATCAATGCGATAGATGAACCTAAACAATTAAGCCGGAGGGATAGTGATGTCCCAGGACAAGAGGACGGAGAATTAAGCGAGGGAGGATCTCCGAAGTGTGAGGAGCAATTGGAAACTCCAAGCCAGGAGGATGCAGAACACTGCTTGGGTAGCAAGATTGACAGTTGTTTTGGCAGCTACCTAGAACCCTGCCCTGAAGATGAACTGAGCAGTGAAAGGAAAGTACTTGAACAAAGCAATGCCACAACAATACCTAGTGAGGCCGACAAAGGAATTGATGATGCCACGGCAACATCACATGCTTCGGCAAATAGTCCCGCCACGACAGAAGCCTCGACAATGATGCTCGCCTCGACAGAAGTCGCGGCAACTATGGACTATATATATCGAGAGGAGTCGATGCTGGCTGATTTAAAGCCATCAAAATATCTACTAATGGAGATTTTCGAAGGGCATAAAGAAAAGGATGTTGACAGTCATAAAGCTTTTCTGAAAATTGAGTTTCCCATTGACAACATCATGACAGAAGACTGTCGCAACAACTGATTATCGCAGCATCTGCCGCGACAGCAAAAGCAACTTTCCACCATAATGAACTTCGACAAAAATAAGGTAAGTACATAGTTAGATAATGATATAATTTTTCCTAATCACATGTTCATACCTTCAGGAATAGAAACAAGGAGAAAGGTTCACATGAACTACAAGGGAACGAGGAAGAAAGACTCCTCCACCATGAGAATAATCACCCAATGGAGGGTACGAGTGGATTACAAGAAGTATCAGAAACGACCCTCTCAACATGAGAGTAGCTACTTTAGGAGATGCATACAAATGCACTCCTAGAGTAACATAATTTTTATTTGTATCTTCCACATTTTTTATGCTTTCATAGACTTAGAATTTTTAAATTTTCAGTTTTTATTTCTTTTTGCATTTTATTATTATTATTATTATTATTATTATTATTATTATTATTATTATTATTATTATTATTATTTCTTCGTCTTGCAAATAAAATTCAACCGTCTCACAACCTATCAATGGCCACAACCATCAACCAACCAGCCTTCTAGAGAATTTCGATAGAGGCAGTCGAGCAACATCATCGATGATAGTTTGCCACCCGACAGTACTGATGCTGCCGCCTAGCTCCCGTCGCTCGGCACTACTGAAGCTGCCAAACAGACCCCAATACTAGTAATACTCCTCCATTATCTCTGGAACCATCTCAATAGGATGGGAAGGCAGTAGCTCCGATTTATGCAATACACAAGGGATATTCCCTGACAGTTCAGTCTGGTTCCCCATATTTCTTGCTGAAATACTTACCTGCCATCACCCGCCCTAGCAACCCAGATTGACGCCATGACAACTGCAACTGCCCAGGGTTGCCAAGGTAACGACTGCACATGGTTCGACTAGCAAATACACACATTCGATAACCACACAAGAAAACATGGCTCGAAGGAAATTCATCATGCAAGGTGACGACCTTTTCGACTAACTCATTTATTTTTCTCATGCATTGAAGACAATGCTCCTCTCGAGTTTGGGGGGATTAGCACTCATCATTTTTAGGCATAATTAGAGTATATATGTTGCATAATATACTTGCCTCTAAAATTAATCAAGAAAGAAATTTTTTGTTAGAACTTGTGCCTATGATAGGATAGCCGATCTTAAATTTTTCGCACCATAATAAAAAGAACTTAATTTTGGGAGAAACATGAAGTAAACTTAGAATTTTTCTATAAATGCCAAAAATTAAAAACACTACTGTTATTTACTGAATTTGTTAAGAATTTCTGGTAAGCATTGTCTGCTTGAATTATTTGCTAAATTCTAACACTGGTTGTAGAAAGATGCCGCGACAGGCAACAAACAGAAAAAGAAAAGCACTGCCACGACAGGAAAGAAATTTTTATGTTGTTTTTTCCTAGAGGTGCCCGAAACCGACTCTAGGAAGAATCATGTGCAAGGACACTCCGCTGCTATCAAAGTCCATGAATCTGAAAATCTTTGAAGTGACGGACAAATTAGCATGAGTGAATGAAAGTCTTCACGGGATGGCTCTGCTCAATGGGTTCGGGGTTTTGTAGTTTGCTCCTATCTTAATTTCAGACCTAAAGAGTAGTTGTGATGAGCTGAAGCCCTTATTGCCATGATTATAAACTGTGCTTAATTATGCTGCTTCGGCAGCAACCTTACATTACCTTGACAACATATTTGTTTACTTAGAATATTCTTCAGATTCAGCTTGTACACAGTTTCTGCACACATTGCACTGGCATTATAGTATACTTCTGAGGTAATTCATGTTATTCTCCTCCCACTAATCTAATGATAGGTGCCGCGATCTTGAGGTGCTAAATCAAGTTTAAAACATGTTTCTCTACCTGATTAGTGCAAGGGCAAGTATGTTTAGGATTGCATTGCTTGAGGACAAGCAAAAATTCGAGTTTGAGGGTGTGTAAAGTGTCTAAAAGTCTTATTTTATTTACCCTTTTTACTCATATTATTGTTAGACTAAGGCACATTTTAGTTACATAATTAGGCATAAATGCATATTCTCGTCATTTCCTTCACCATTAAGCTTGATTACATATTTTAGTGTATTTTGTGGAAAAGGTGTTGTCTTGGTATGTATTTCGGTGCATGCAGGAAAATTGCCCGCCGGAACCTGCCGCGACAGCAAGGTGCTGCTGGAACCCGCAGCGACAGTAGAGTGCCGCCAGAACCCGCCGCGACAGCAAGGTGCTGACGAAACCCGCCGCAATAGCAGGGTGCTGATGGAACCCGCTGCAGCAGTAGGAGCTGAGGAGCTAATGTTGAGGCAGCAGACCAAGGAGTTGTACTGATGCAGTTCTAGACAGAGACAACATCTGTCGAGTAGCTGCCGCCGCCATACCTGTCGCCTAGGACAGCAAGCTAAGGAATTGGAGAACTGGAGTGCGATTTGTAGAACAGAAATCCTAATTCTAATGATGCCATCCACTCAATTTTCTAATGCCTGTAACAGCGGACAGAGCCGCCAAAGGAAGAGATCGAATATAACTTACAGAACAAGGCAACGTAAAGAAGTCCACATTCAACTCAAAGAAGTCAGAATTAAAGGTTTCATTTAATGCAAAAGCTACTTTGAAGACTTCTACTCCAAGGAGGACTTGACCTAGCTAATGCCTATATATATTCAATGTATTTTGTACTTCAAGAACAACTTAGGTTTTCCTTTAGGCATAGTTTAGATTTTCTTGCCGCCATTATGTTCTAAATTCTCTTTGGGTTTGGGTTATGTTGTAAACTAGTGTGAGAACAGTTGTGTAGAACTAATGTTTTGATATAATAATTGAAAAATGTTTTGGACTGATTTAAAAAAGAATTCAAAACTATTTCCAAAGTCCAAATAACTTGAAACTATGTTTAGAGGATGTTTTTAAAGGTTTTTACATATTTTCAAAGCCAAACTAAACAAAATCATCCAGGTGTATCGAAACACCCTTAGGCGTTTCGATACGAGGTCTTCCAGTGTCAAAACGTTTCAGAACAGGTCTTTTTCTGGATGAGGATTTTGCCTAGCGTTTCGATACGGGCTATGCCGTTTTGATACGCCTACGTGGCATTGACCACAACGGTCATAAATCCCAACGACTATTTCCCAACTAATATTTAAATGCAGATCGTTTCGATACAGGCGTTTCGATACGACCAACAACGTTTCGATACGGGTGTCGCAACGACTCTTTCTACTTGAAGAGCGTATCGAAACAGGTTCGAGTGTTTCTATACGGGTAGCAACAGAACTGCATTTATGGTGAGAATTTATGTCTCCAACGGCTCCAATTCAACCCCAACAACTAGTAACGGCTACAAACTCATTAAGGAGTATAAACGGGACCTCCAAGCATCAAGATATGGTAAATGCTTCAATTGTCAATCAACAAATGATCAATAATTGTCTTTATATCATTTCTTTGTATAGACAAACACTAGTGACCCAAAATTGTCAAATTTGCTCAAGTGTTTTAGGTTTTGGGTGAGAGCTTATTTGTGCAAACAATCACCTATTAGAGGGATTTAAGTTTGCTTATCTTTTCTCTTTGTAAAGAGGGTTTGATCAAGGCTTTGGGTAGAAAGCTTGACCGGTGTATAAGGGTTTCCTTCTAAGCCTAGAAAAAGGAACAAATCAATAGTGGATTGATTGGAAATCCTTAGTGGGAAGCTAAGGTAGTGGATGCAGACCTTGGTTAGAAAGTTGAACCACTCTAAAATCATTGTGTCATTTATATTTTAGCTTCCACACCACATCCACCCAAAATTCCACCTCTCCACCACTTGGTGAGCAAGATCGGTTGAAGGAATCGTACACCTTAAAACTCAACAAGTTGTTTAGGATTTAAGTTTGTTTTTGCAAATAAAGTTACAAGGTTTTCTTATTCCATGTTCTTCATAGTTTTCAATTAAGGCGAAAGATTAGTTGATTACTATCCATTTGTTCGGTATCGAGAGGGTCGAACTCACGAAAGGAGTAAGTACGATCTTCACCTTAATCAAGTGTTGATCAATCTAGCCTAGACATAGGTTAGTGTTTGAGGCGGCTGAAAGAGAACGAACCAAACATTGATGTCTTTGCATGATTCACGTCGCGACTGGTATTATCTGCACTGGGCATCAACAACATTCTGAATTAGACATAAGCGGGATCATTTTTGAAGCGTTCTGTCGAGTTTGCCACCGAGAAACAAGTCCATTCCTCTGCCATGGCAGCGAGAGCGTCTCAGCCGCCTAACTGCCATCCCCCGCCAAGGCAGCAAAGTCTGGCAGCGCAAAGAAACTTGTCATATTCAACGCAGTTTCACACTAAACATCAACATAACCCGACCCATTCCATCAATCTGATCTCTTACCTTTTATTTACTTGTGTTTTATTTTATTTTCCTCTCAAACAATTCAACTTATTTGTGCAATCAACTTATTTGTGCAGGAGTACGATTCGAGTCAAGCTGTCCAATTCTTGTGGGGGACGATATCTTTTATACTATTACTTGACAGAATTGTGCACTTGCGCTCACATTTAGAGAACACCTAAACGCTCTACAGTAACCAATTATGTATATTATGTAATAATTTATGTAGCTACTCAAACTCTCAAAATTTTTGTAAGAAAAAAGGTTATCTTGTAGCCCTTTCTGTGTGTACACAAATGCTTACCATAAGTTGAACTCCTTTTGGATTGGGTGATCTCGAGTAAGGATTTGTGTACGTACACTTTTGCTTACCTTTTCTGTAACAAATAATGTATATTATGTAATGTTTTATGTATCTACTCAAACTCTAATAATTTTTCTAAGAAAATAGGTTATCTTGTAGCCCTTTCTGTGTGTACACAAATGCTTACCATAAGTTGAGCTCCTCTTGGATTGGGTGATCTCATGTAAGGATTTGTGTATGTACACCTTTGCTTACCTTTTCTGTAACAAATTATGTATATTCTGTAATGATTTATGTAGCTATTCAAAATCTCATAATTTTTGTAAGAAAATAGGTTATCTTGTAGCCCTTTTTATGTGTACACAAATGCTTACCGTAAGTTGAGCTCGTTTTGGATTGGGTGATATCGAGTAAGAATTTGTGTACTTACATTTTCCTTATGTTTTCTGTAACCAATTATGTATATTATGTAATAATTTATGTAGCAACTCAAATTCTCATAATTTTTGTAAGAAAAAAGGTTATATTGTAGCCCTTTGTGTGGCTACACAAATGCTTACCAAAAGTTTAGCTTGTTTTGGATTGGGTGATCTCGGGTACTAATTTGTGTACGTACATTTTTCCTTACGTTTTCTATAACCTATTATGTAATAATTTATATAGCTACTCAAATTCTCATAATTTTTGTAAGAAAAAGGTTTATCTTGTAGCCCTTTGTGTGGCTACACAAATGCTTACCATAAGTTCAGCTCGTTTTGGATTGGGTGATCCTAGGTACTAATTTATGTACGTACACTTTTCCTTACATTTTCTGTAATCAATTATGTATATTTTATAATAATTTATGTAGCTACTCAAAGTCTCATAATTTTTTGTAAGAAAAAGGTTATCTTGTAGCCCTTTGTGTGACTGCACAAATGCTTACCTTAAGTTCAACTCGTTTTGGATTAGGTGATCTCAGGTACTAATTTGTGTACGTACACTTCTGCTTACCATTTTTGTCATAAATTATGTATATTTTGTAATAATTTATGTAGCTGCTCAAACTCTCATAATTTTTGTAAGAAAAAATATTATCTTGTAGCCATTAGTGTGGCTACTCAAATGCTTACCATAAGGTGAGCTCCTTTTGGATTGGGTGATCTCGGGTAATGATTTTTGTAAATTGTACGTACACTTTTACTTACCTTCTCTATAACAAACTATGTTATATTCTGTAATGATTTATGTAGCTACTCAAATTCTCATCCTTTTTATAAGAAAAAAAAAGGTTATCTTGTAGCCCTTTCTGTGTGTAAAAAAATGCTTACCATAAGTTGAGCTCATTTTGGATTGGGTGATCTCGGGTAAGGATTTGTGTACATACACTTTTGCTTACAATTTCTGTAACAAATTATGTATATTTTGTAATTATTTATATAACTACTCAAACTCTCATAATTTTTGTAAGAAAAAAAGGTTATCTTGTAGCTCTTTCTGTCTGTACACAAATGCTTATCATAAGTCGAGCTCATTTTAGATTGGGTGACCTTGGGTAAGGATTTGTGTACATACACTTTTGCTTACCTTCTCTGTAACAAATAATGTATATTTTGTAATGTTTTATGTAGCAACTCAAACTCTTATAATTTTTGTAAGAAAATATGTTATCTTGTAGCCCTTTCTGTGTGTACACAAATGCTTACCATAAGTTGAGCTCCTCTTGAATTGGGTGATCTCGGGTAAGGATTTGTGTATATACACCTTTGCTTACCTTTTCTGTAATAAATTATGTATATTCTGTGATGATTTATGTAGCTACTCAAACTCTTATAATTTTTGTAAGAAAATAGGTTATCTTGTAGTCTTTTCTGTGTGTACACAATTGCTTACCATAAGTTGAGCACCTTTTGGATTTGGTGATCTCCGGTAAGGATTAGTGTACATACGATTTTGGTTACCTTTTCTATAACAAATTATGTATAATTTGTACTAATTTATGTAGCTACTCAGATTCTCATCCTTTTTGTAAGGAGAAAGGTTATCTTGTAACACTTTCTGTGTGTACACAATTGCTTACTATAAATTAAGCTTCTTTTGGATTGGGTGGTCTCGGGTAAGGATTTCTGTACGTATACTTTTGCTTACTTTTTCTGTAACAAATTATGTATATTATGTAATGATTTATGTAGCTACTCAAACTCTCATAATTTTTGTAAGAAAAAAGATTATCTTGTAGCCTTTTCTGTGTGTACACAAATGCATAGCATAAGTTGAGCTCCTTTTGGTTTAGGTAATATTCAGTAAGAATTTGTGTACATACACTTTTCCTTACGTTTTCTGTAATCAATTATGTATATTCTGTAATAATTTATGTAGTTACTCAAATTGTCATAGGTTTTGTAAGAAAAAAGGTTACCTTGTAGTATTTATGTTACTACACAAATCCTTACGTTGTAAGATTTTATGTATACATCACTTTTTTACCGTTAAGAATTTATGTACAAACAGGTTACCTGTAGAATCGATCAACTTCATTTTAGCTATACATTATGTCGCCTTACCGCATAACTACCCCTCAAAATTTAGGGGTACATGTGCCCGAAAAAACATCAGGTACCAAGTTGAAAAAACAAATAAATGTTAGAGATAAAATGTGCATTACGCCATATTTCAAATCATCATTTGTTATTATATTTTGTTTTAAATTATTTAAAATTAAAATTGAATTATAAATACAATTGGAAATAAAAAAATCAATGGTAAAATTTAATCAAACAAAAATAAGGACAAATTTAATATTAATCTAAAATATGGTAATAGCTATTTTGAATTTGACAAATTTATATATTTTTTGAACAATTTCTACCTAGGGGAGGGAGAAGGGTGAGCGACGACTAACGATGAGGAAATTTATTAAAGTTCAGGAGTAAAATTGATATTTATCTAAATTTTATAGATTAAATTGATATTTGTTGAGCTCAATGGTCACAACCGATGTGCTTGCCAAGTGGTGGAGTAGGTTGATTTTTGGGTGTTTATGTGGAAGCTAAAAGATAAGAATTGAACACAAGGATTTAGAGTGGTTCGGCTTTCTAACTCAAAGCCTACATCCACTACCTTAGCTTCCTACTAAGGATTTCAACCAAATTCACTAAGAATTTCGTCCCCTTTTCTCGGATTAGGAGGAAATCGTTACAACGATCAAACTTTCTACCTAAAACTTGATCAAGCACTCTCATACAAGAGAGATTTTAAGCAAACTTGAAATCCCTCTAATAGTTATTTGTTTGCACTATTAAGCTCTCACCCAAAACTTAAACACTTGAGCAAATTTAACAATGTTTAGCTCACAAGTGTTGTCTATACAAGGAATTTACAATTAAAGCTCTAAAGACATTTTTACATCATAGTGTTGTTGACAATTGAAGCATTAACCTATCATTTATGTTTGGAGGTCTCTTTTATACTCCCAATTGAGTTTGTAGCCGTTAAGGACCGTTGGGGTTGAATTGGAGCCGTTGGAGACTTTATTTCCCACCGTAAATGCAGTTCTGATGATGTCTGTTTTGAAACACACGAGCCCGTATTAGGACGACCTTCTTCAGAACTAGTTGTTGAAGCCAGATGCAACAAGCCATATCGAAACACCTCTGATCGTATCGAAACGGTATTGAGCTGTATCGAAACGGTTACAAACCGTTTCGGTACGAGTGACAGTTGAGCTACAATTTAAAATACTGTTGGGAAATAGCCGTTGGAGGTTTTGACCGTTGAGGTCTTTGCCACGTAGGCTTATCGAAACGGTGAAGCCCGTATCGAAACGCTATGTAAAAACCCTCACCTAGATTTAAGCTCATTTCGAAACAGACAAGGCTATATCGAAACGTTCTGACATTGTAAATGGTCGTATCGAAACACCTAGAGGGCGTTTCGAAATGCCTAGGTGGTTTTGTAAATTTTGGCTTTAGAAAACGCATAAAAACCCATTTAAGAATTCCTCAAACATATTTTCAAGTTGTTTGGACTTAAAAGCATTTTTAAATCTTTTCAATTTAGTCCAAAACTATTTTTCAATTATTATATCAAAACACATATTTCTAAAATCTCCCCCTTTTTGATATAATAAAACCAATCTTAAAAAATTGATTGGGATTCCCCCCCTTAGTGAAATAATTTTTGAATAAGAAAATTAAAATTTAAAATCAATTAAAGCTCCTCTTATTCATTTGAAAATTCAATTTTTCAAAACATTCTCCCATTTTTGTTATATCAAAAATGGTTTAAACTATGTTTGAAAACTTTGAAGTCCATAACAATGTAGAGTTTTTAAAAACAAATTTGACAAAAAATATAATTTTTAAAAGGGTAAACTACTGCAGGGGTCACTTTTGTTTCTCGTTTGTACAGATTTAGTCACCACTTTTGAAAAGTGCCAATACGTGGTCATCTACGTTTTCGATGTGTAAAGACATGGTCACTCCGACGTTATAGTTCGTTAGTCCCCTAACGGATTGGGAATTAATTAACGAAAAAATAAGGGTAAATTACTGCAATAGCCATTAAAATTTATCTCATGTATATTTTTTCTCCTCAATTTAAAAAAGTAAACATTATAGTCACTAATAAAAATGTTTCTTTATAATTTCACCCTTAAATTTTAAAAAAATCATTTTTCAATCCTAAAGCTTTACAATTCAAACTTTATTTTGAATTTTTGAGTCGAGTTTATGAAATTATGAGTCGAGTATTTTCACATCAAACCTAAAACTTTAATTTTTTCGAATCAAGTCGAGTGTTGCACTTCCCTACATATAATTTTTAATTTTAATCCGTGTTTGTCCCAACTAATTGTTTTGTTTAAATCAAAATTTAATAAATGTCTGAACCAAAAACCCACATGGGATAATTAACACCCCAAAATATCCAGACCCTTCCATTTTTTTCTCTCGACCCCTCACCTTCCCCGCTCCGGCTTTTGCTCCGATCTGCCACACCGCCCGGCCGTGGCCTTCACCGCTGCCGCCACGGTGTCCGCCCACTCCCCCTAATCGCAACCATAGTGACCACTCGCGGTAAGTCACCGTCGTCAGCCATGGCGAGCAGTTTGAAGCTTAGAGAGGAAACCCACCATCGCTTGTGTTTTCACGTTGATCTCAGCCACGGCTCGACGGTGGTGTACACCGTCATCACCTCTTTATCCGCCATCGTCCCCCGAACAAAACCCCAGCCGCCACTCGCGGTAGTTCACCGCCGGTTGCCGCGAAAGCTGTGACAAAGGCTCGTCCGTCCCCTCTGTTTTTCTGCGATTCCGGCCACCACAACTGTCCGCTCGCCGCGCCGTCACTGTTATTCCTCGTGTCGAGGCGAACAAAGCTCATACCGTCAATCGTCGGTTCGCTATCGTTTAAGGCTTTGTCGGAGCTTCGCCTGAACCTGCCCGTTGACAAACACAGATTAAAATTAAAAATTATATGTAGGGAAGTGCAACACTCGACTTGATTCGAAAAAAAATTAAATTTTTAGGTTTGATGTGAAAATACTCGACTCATAATTTCATAAACTCGACTCAAAAATTCAAAATAAAGTTTGAATTATAAAATAGAAATTCCAATAACTCGACTTGACTCGAAAAAAATTAAATTTTTTGGTTTGATGTGAAAATACTCGACTCATAATTTCATAAACTCGACTCAAAAATTCAAAATAAAGTTTGAATTATAAAATAGAAATTCCAATAACTCGAATTTTTTAGTAGTTAGTGGACTAAATTTTTAAGTATGAGTTATTAAATAGGAGCAATTTGGGCACCTAAGTTTCAAAGGGTATACTTTGGGCACCTAGTTTTCATCTAAGCATTTATAATATTATTGTACTAATTGATTGTAAAGTTTTAGGATTGAAAAATGAATTTTTAAAAATTTAAGGGTGAAATTATAAAGAAACATTTTTATTAGTGACTATAATGTTACTTTTTTTAAATTGAGGAGAAAAAGTGTACATGAGATAAATTTTAATGGCTATTGCAGTAATTTATCCTTATTTTTTCGTTAATTAATTCCCAATCCGTTAAGGGACTAACGGACTATAACGTCGGAGTGACCAAGTCTTTACACATCGAAAACGTAGATGACCACTTATTGGCACTTTTCAAAAATGGTGACTAAATCTGTACAAACGAGAAACAAAAGTGACCCCTGTAGTAGTTTACCCTTTTTAAAATTGACTCCCAAATACTCAAAGCATCATTAAGAGTTAGTTCAACACGTGATAATTTATTTGAATTAAAATTAAAATAAATCAAATTAAGCAAATAAAGCAACTAGATTTTACCACACTTGAACTTAAGAGAGGATGTGAAGCCTTCATTCTTTAAGTGTTCTTCCTTGGGTGCATGGAGCTCTCCCTCAAATTTGGACTTGTTGATCAATCTCCATCACACTTAAACAAGACAATCAAGTAATTTTTGGTGTAACACCCGGGTTTAGGGGTTAGGTGAAAATAATATTTTAATATTATTTTGGGCTCGGTTTTATACTCTAAATAATATTTCGAGTTGTTTTCAAAATTAATTAATTTGGGTTGACCATGTTTTAAGATTAAACTCCATTTAGCCATGGATTTACCTCCCTTGTAAATGCCCAATTTCATTAAGGGCAAACAAGTCTTTTGAGCTTTAAAATTTAACACATGTCAAATAAAACACCCACCCTTCTCATCTTCTTCCCCCTCCCTCTTTCAAACCTAACGTTTCTCTCTTCTCTCCTTGGGGGTTCACTATTCCATCACCATACACTCACATCATTGGTGATTTTTGAGAGGTAAACATGATTCTAGCTTGTCCTCACTTCCCTCTACATGCTCATACCCATAGTTTTCATTAAAACTCTTGTTTTTGTATTATGAAGTTTTAAAGTTTGAAATTAAAAATGTTAACTTTGTTAACATTAAGTTGAGCTTTTGATTTGGTAATGATAGATGAGTCATTTGTTGTTCAAAAGGTCCAATATATCTAATTTTTATAAGGTTTTATAATGATTTTCAGAATTTGATTTCAAAGGGGTTTTTGGAGGGTTTTAAAGTGGTTTTTGGGTTTGTTTAATGTTGGATTTTGGGGGCTGTTGGTAGTATGATATATGGGGGTCACTTTGGGTGTGTTTGATGGTTGATTGGATGTTTGAAATGGAAGAATTCAGTGGGTGTTAGGGGCTGCTCGAAAATTCTAGTTTTGGGGTTGATTTTGAGTGCTGGATGCTTGTTAATGTTAATCCGGGTTAGTTCCGATGATGAAATATTGATTGTGAATGTTTTGTTTGTGTTTGGGATTGATTAGAATCGAGTTTGGGCATCGGTGAAGCATCGGAAGTGAATCCGGGAAAGTGAAGGTGGTTGCTTGCTTGGTCTTTGAGCTTGGAAGCTTAGGTGAGTGGTTAATTGTTTTAAATGGAATTAAAATGGTTGGTTCGAGTATATGGACTAGGTTGGGCTTGGTAAACCCACCTAGAGTTAGGATTAGGGTGGTAGCCTAATCCTAAGCTTGATCTAGAGCCTTTGGATGAACTTAATTATGTGGTTGTGTATGCCTCGTATGAAATGTGGTATGAATGTTTATGTATATTGTATTATACATGTGAAATGAGATATGACTTATGATGCTTGAGACATGCATGATGATGGTTGGTGGTGAGTACGCGCTAAGCACGGAAATGATTGGAATGAGTAATGTGAAACGAGTAAATGTTGGCACTAGTATACTTGAATACAAATGATCGATCATTAGGATGTTAGTGTGTACACATGAGTCAAAAGTCGCGCGTGGCCTTGGTGGCGTTGAGTCACCAAGGAGGAGTACGGGTTCGCCCGGAAATTGTATTTAAATATAGTCGGTGATGAGTGGAATCCCATCGACGGGGCGTGAGGATGAGTGGAATCCCCTCCGCGAGACCGGTGATGAGTGAAATCCCACCGTGAGGTAATGTGGTTGTTGGATGTGAGTTTCCAACATGTCTATCCGTGTATTCGGGTCATAGCTAGGTGCCAATGTCGTTTGATGTGTATATCAATGTGTTGAGGTTTATGATCTTTGGTGAGATGCTTAAATGTGATTACATGTATTATAGAGTTGAGCTTATGTTCATGGCATTTATAAGGTACATTGCTCATGCATCTCTATCTTATGACTCTTGTGGATCCTTGGTATGCTTGTGAAATGCCTTGGCTAGATTGTGCTCGGACCCTGCAATGTTGAGGTTTGTTTTTAGAGCTTACCCTCACTAAGCATCAATGCTTACGCTCTCTTTGTTCAACATTGCAGATCCTTAGTTCGCGGGTTGCTCAAGCAAGCGGAGGGCCTCCAAGTGTGGTTGTTAGCCTTGAGTGATTCAAGTATGGGTTTTTAATGTTTGGACATGTAATAGTTTGAGCAATGGGACATGTATTGTTTGTTGGATAGTTGTTGGTTGTTAGGAGCATGTGTAGACCCCTTAATACCTTGCTTTTGTATGGTTTGTGTTGCCATGTTGGATTGTAACTCATGCCTAAATTGCTCATTTTGAATGTTAGCCATATGCCTTAGAGGTTACCTTTATGCTTGATTGATGTTGAATGATGTTGAATGAATGCATGTCTTGTGAAGTCTTGCCTTAGTGTTAGACTTGCCTTAATCTTGTTGAAGCATGCTTTAATTGCTGGGTTGCCTTAAGTTTATGTGTCTTATGGTTGGAGGGTGTTTTGGGGCACCCTTGTGCCTTAAAACAGCTAAAACGAACCTGCAGACAGGGGGCGTTTCAGAACGGGTCACCCTGTTCCGATACGGTTCCTTTGCAAATGGCCTGCCGTTTCGAAACGGATGGGGGTCGTTTCGGAACATTTTTGCTACTGGAATTTTGAGAAATTGACGAGATAAAGGCGTTCCGAAACGGGCCTCTAATGTTTCGAAACGGTCAAATCTCGTTGACCACGAGAAATTGACCGTCAAGGTCGTTTCGATACGGGTCACCCCTGTTTCGAAACGGTCACCTTATGGTTTACCCTGGCCTGTTGACTAAGTCAAGGCGTTTCGGAACACCCTAAGGGCGTTCCGAAACGGCCTGCTGTAAAGGACTAAAATGAGTTGTTTAATGTTTTGGTTGGTCGGTGTATGTTACGTTGTTTGTATTTTCCGCTGCTGTGCTTTACATAGGTTTTAATTATGCCTATAGACAAGATAAAATAAAATGAAATCTTTAGGGTCGTTAACCGAGGGGAAACCTTAACGGGTTTCGCTTCGGTTTTCCCCGTGTGGCCCACTCGGACCGGTCATCCGACCAGACCGGGACGAGGGGGTTACATTTGGTATCCAAATTGCTTTAGATCCATAGACATTAGTAGCACAAAATTTAGTCCCCTTAAGAATCCAATTTTCAATTTCCAATTTCATCCCCTTTTGTTTGAAGTGATTAGTTCTTTTGGAACCCAAACACTTTTAAAAAATTTCCATTTAAGAATCTAAGGGCACTAGATTGTCTTTGATAAATTTTTGATTTTCTAAAATTATTTTTCTTTTCTAATTCCTTGGAAATTAAAATCTTTTCTTTCTTAAGATCATCTACCTCTCTTTGATGATCTTTTTCCATCGTTTGAAGTAAATTTTGTAAGTATAAAACTTTAAGCTCAAGCTCCAGATTTGTTTTGGAAAGCAAATCGTTTTTCTTTTTCAATTTTGAAACCAACTTTTTGTTCTTTGAAAATGATGCCTTGCATCCTAAAAGCAAATCATCATAGGCATCTTGTAACTCATCAAAAGTATATGAATTTGAAATAGATAAGTTAGAAGTTATCTCCCCCTCATTGAGGGCCATGAAGCATAGGTGGGCTACCTCTTCATCGGTGGAGTCTTCATCACTCCATGTCACTACGTATGCTTTCTTTGAAGATGATCCTTTTTTGTTGGACTTGCGGGAATTCTTCATCTTCTTCTTCGATTCATGCTTGAATTTAATCATCTCGCTTTTCATGAATCGGAAGAATTTCTTGAAGAGATAAATCATCTTTTCATCTTCACTTTATTTTACTCCTTACTTGATTCAACATGATTGCACTTGGAGGATTTAAGAGCAATGGCATTAGTGTTGATGCCAAGCTCCATGACTTTCTTCTTCCTCATCTTCTTTATCTCTTCCTTCTTCTTCTCCTTTTCTTTGTTTCTTCATGATTTGGTGAGTGAGAAGTGACCCCATGAGTTCATCAAGCTTCAAGGTCTTGAGATTTTTGGCTTCGATGATGGCGGTCTTCTTTGAGTCTCATGACTCAGGAAGAGAATAAAGAAGCTTTCAGACAAGCTTTTCTTTCGGAATGACTTCTCTATAGCCTTTTAGTTCATTGGTGATAGTGGAGAATCGATGGAACATATTCTCAATGTCCTCTTTCGGATACATCTTGAAATTCTCATACTCGTGGTTGAGGAGGCCGATCTTGGTCTCCTTTACTTCGTTAGTTCCCTCGTATGTGGCTTCAAGCTTATCACATACTTCCTTGGCACTCTCACAAGAAAAAACTTGGGCATATACATCTAGGCCTAAAGCACAAAAGATGAAATGCAAGGTTTTGCAATTAAGCTTCATCATCTTTTTGTCGTTAGCATTCCACTCTGCCTTTCTTCTTGTTGGAACGAACGGTCCATCTTCAACAAGGTCTCATAGATGATAATCTTTACCTTTTATGAAGAACTTCATCTTATTCTTCCAATAGGCGTAATGTTCGTCGTTGAAGAATGGTGGCTTGTCTATTGAGTGAGCCATTGCTTCGGTTGGATGGATTGATGTATCGAGCTACCCGAATCACCTCAATAGGATGTTAATCCCGATCAATTAAGCCTCGCTCTGATACCAATTGTTGAGCTCGATGGTCACAATCGATGTGCTTGCCAAGTGGTGGAGAATGTTAATTTTTGGGTGTTTATATGGAAGCTAAAGGATAAGAATTGAACACAAGGATTTAGAGTAATTCGGATTTCTAACCCAAAGCCTATTCCACTACCTTAGCTTCCTACCAAGGATTTCAACCAAATTCACTAAGAATTTCGTCCCCTTTTCTCGGATTAGGTGAAAACCGTTACAACGTTCAAGTTTTCTACCCAAAGCTTGATCAAGCACTCTCTTACAAGAGAAATTCTAAGCAAACTTGAAATCCCTCTAATAGATATTTGTTTGCACTATTAAGCCCTCATCTAAAACCTAAACACTTGAGTAAATTTTACAATGGTTAGTTCACAAGTGTTGTCTATACAAGGAATTTACAATTAAAGCTCTAAAGACATTTTGACATCATAGTGTTGATAATTAAAGCATTAACCTATCATTGATGCTTGGAGGTCCCTTTATACTCCCAATTGAGTTTGTAGCCGTTAAGGGCCGTTGGAATTGAATTTGAGCCGTTGAAGACTTTATTTCCCACCATAAATGCAGTTTTGGTGATGTCTGTTTCGGAACACACGAGCCCGTATCGGAACGAACTTCTTCAGAACTAGCCATTGAAGCCAGATGCAGCAAGCCGTATCGAAACGGTTACAAACCGTTTCGGTACGAGTGACAATTGAGCTACAATTTAAAATACTATTAGGAAATAGTCGTTGAGGGTTTTGACCGTTGAGGTCTTTGCCACATAGGCGTATCGAAACGGTGAAGCCCGTATTGAAACGCTATGTAAAAACCTTCACCCAGAATTAAGCCTGTTTCGAAACAGGTAGAACTGTACTGAAACGTTTTGACATTGTAAATGGTCGTATCGAAACACCTAGAGGGCGTTTCGAAACGCCTGTGTGGTATTGTAAATTTAGAAAATGCATAAAAAACCCTTTAAAAATTCCTCAAACATTTTTTAAGTTGTTTGGACTTAAAAGCATTTTAAAATCTATTCAATTTAGTTCAAAACTATTTTTCAATTATTATATTAAAGCACATATTTCTACAATATTTTATCTAAAATTCACGTCATCCCGGTGACCAAAATATTATAAATAGATAACATAAATGTGATCAAAATATAATTTTTTTTTTCAAAAGCGGTGATCAAAACCAAACGGTTCAAAAACAAAAGGGACTAACCACATTATTTAACCGTATATAAACCGACTCTTACTCGAATTTTTCTTGAAAATAATCGTTCTCAACATCAACAAGCTGGAAAGGATAGGGAGGTTTCCAAGGGACATAAACCCTGTTATGCAAATCATTTACCCCGATTCTTCTCCTCCCTAAGAAGTTGATTAATATAATATTAACTGTGATAATTGATAATTGTATTTATATGAAGTGTATATTTCCATTAACACATCGAAAATCCAAAACCATAAATCCATATATATATATATATATATATATATATATACACACACACACACACACAAAACCAACAGCATTCAATTTCAGAAACTGATTCTGACCCCTTCAATACCTCATAGCTTACACCATCTTTCTCCCGCTGATCGACAAATATTCAACCACAGAAGAGGAGCATCAACATCCCGAGTTGCATTATAACATCGTGTCGACTCGATTCTTATCTCTCCCGAGTCATAGCCTCGAAGAATTGATGAAACTATTGGCAGCCTAAATACATGCAACCTTTTATATAACAAAGGTAAAAGTCAATCTTGTGGGCACACCGCCTGACCAGCTGCAGAACCAAAACTAATATGCATCTGCAGTGTCCTTAGTGGAAAGCTTTACTCAAAAACAACAAAGGAATTCCATCTTGAATAAAGAGCTATTGATCAAAAGTCTGATCAAATATCATTTCCTGTAACATTCAAATAGTACAACATATCACTAGTTTGTAGACATTGTCATAAACATATACCTGTGAGGTTATGTAAAGTGCGAGATTTGACACAGGAATTAGAAGACTGCAGATTCATTCGATTTGCTTTTCTTGCACCATCCACTAGATAGACAAAACTTGAGTTCATTTGTCTCAAGTGTGACTATAAGCCTTGTCTCAAGTTAATCCTTCTACAAGACTATGACCAGGCTAATCTCGTGCAGGTGACCAACTTCAAGTATAAAATTTATAGCTTTGAAAGAGGCAAAACCTGATCACATAAAGGGCAGGTGTCACTTCTTTCCATCCATTCCAAAATGCATGAGAGGTGAAAATGATGTTCACATTTTGTTACAAGCTTCGGATTCTCTTCATCATAATCTGCATGTCCGGGTACCATATATAAGCTATCACTTATGAACTGCTAAAGATATTAAATTAACAAGGAAAATTGTACCATTTTCAACATTAGGTAGCATCACACTAGCAATTAATGCCTTAGGCAATAAGAGTAGACCTACCTTCAAGACAAATAGGACAGGTATCCTCTTCCTCCGTCGCTGATTTATTAGATTCGATTAGCGTTGTGACCTCTGGTTTTCTTGGTGAGAGAAGTAAAGAACTAGACTTTGTTCTGCAATCTGATTCCTCAAGATCTTCACATGTAGGCAGTGTCTGAAAATTGTCCCCACTGATAGTTTCCTTGAAAGACTCTGAATCAGCTGAATGTGGACCCCCAAAGACCACATCATATGGCAAAGGTGCTGGAGGTGGCCTAAATGTGTCAGGTACATCTAGATTCAAATTAACCAGAACTGCAGCCATTGTAGAGGCTGACCCATCATGAGGTCTTAAAGACTCATTCTCTTCCAATGCGGGCGGACACTGTAGAAAGGCATTTTAAAATTCAAAGAATGATACATAAAAGGCAGACTTTAAAGAACATTTTTATCAAGATAGTAGTTAAAAGGATATCTCCACTTAAACAAATTAGAAATCAACAGGTATGTTACCATATAAGCACACTGGCCAAAAACAAACAAGAGCATCATCCTTCACACACACGTATACACACTCTATATCCCATGAAACATCTTCCCAACATTTATCCGGTCAAAAGATCAGTTGCAGATTACATGTTCTACAACCGGTTCAAGTGAGAGAAGAAATAATGAAAGGGATCGATTTCGTGGAATAATCAATTACAAAAAGAGTGAACTAAGGGTATTAAAAATATTCTTGTTTTCTTTCTCATTTGCTTCTTCCTTTTCCAATTTGTTAAGGTGGATAGCGGTGAGTGAAAACTCCCAATATTTGCATTTCTTAGGTCTGAAGAAAGAAAATGTCATATAAGATAATAAATGCATTAAACATATTCATAAGATGAACATATTACTAACATAATAATATACAGGTGTCCCATGAAGATGAGGTTTCCGAGAAGAACAACAGCAGCCTCCCATATCCCACAGTTATCTTTGTCATCCACTCAACGCAAAGGTAGTTCGGTGCATTTTCTCCTGTTATTTGACATCAAAGGACAAGTAGAATGTGATACTTTCAAACATAAGGAGAAAAAAAACCACCTTACAAGCCAGGAAAAAACATGAAACATAATAACAAAAATAGAATCAAGCTTTAACAAACATGAACAAGCAAAGTGAATATATCCTTACTAATAATGCCAAACAGAAAATATGAAATAAGCAAGTTGGAATACGAATAATTAAACTATCCCCACATATAGGCAAATTATATACAAATACACTAAAACATTAATAAGACCATGATCATAATGAGCTCAGTATAAAACTTCATAAAAATACTATGTTATCCGACAAATATTATAAGCAGATGCTGAAGATCATGTTGAGAAGTAAAAAAGCTTCAGGCAATCAGAATTTGGTTCATACCAATTCTTTGGTTAGCTAAGGATAACAAGTTACCAGCTTCCTGTGTATGCATTAGCGGACAATGTACAATTAAAGAAGGAAACAAAAGATAATAAAATGATGACATGCAAACAGAGTATGGCTCAAGCGGTTTATTATAATAAGCAAATAGCCACCTGCCCAGATTATCCAAAAATGGAATTTAAAAGAAGTATTGAAAACCACAATAAAGCAGATACTGAAGAACTCGAATTTCCAAAATTCAAACTTTTGACATCTTCCATAAAGGCAATCCAACACATAACTATCAGAAGCTAACAAGGAAACCTTAGAGTTTAAACTACATCGGAATACAGTTCAGGTTATTAAAAAAAATCCGAGATCAATCACTAATTAACTTGAACAACAACAAACGACGAAACAATCCTTATAAGACCGGGAATAAAAGAGAAAGTCATAACAATTTCACAAACCCTAATTCAATAAGAACGGAATAGATGAGGGGGAAAGTGAAATGTAACAGAAGGGGGGGAAACAAAAAAAAATGATTTTTAATGAATAAAAAGGAAGCTCGACGACAAAAAAGGTGAAACTTTTACCTTTTGAAGCGGCGGCGGAGAGAACAGGCGAAGAATTTCTAGCCAAAAATCCTAACTTGGAAGAGTCGGAAGAAATTGAAGAAGAAACTTGTTTCTGAGAAAAAGAAAAAGAAAGAAACTTTAGGTTTTTCCTTTTAATTTATTTTTTCATTTTTGTCTGTTGTTATATGGTTTCATCAACAGTATGCGCTCCACTTAGCTCCACCTAGGCTTAAATTATAAAATAAAACTTCTAATTAGATTAAATCAAATTTTAACATAAATATTTTTTTGGAAATAATTTAATTAAAATTTTAAAAATGTTAAAGCAAAATAGAAATATAAACATATTATCCAATTAAAACGTTAAAGCAACATTATTGGAAGGAAATTAACACAAAATTTTTGTAAATTGTAATATTAAAATTTTAATTTGTGTTTTAAAATAATATAAGTAATATATATATATATATACATATATATAAGTGTTTTTAAAACATTTCTAAAAGATCGTTGACTTTTAATATTAAAAAATTCAGTGAATTCGACCTACCACCATAAAATTCATTCTACGGCGGCTGTGGTGTCGTATAACGGTCAACTCCTCAGTGTACGATCCTATGCATACGAAATGCCGTACTCCATTGATCTCCACCGTCCATTTCAAACGTCAGTTATCTTCTTCTTCATCACTCTCTCCAGAAACCACCCAATTACGCGCGCTGAGTCTGAAACCCAGTCCATCTCTCTCATCGAGTACACTCAGAAACCCGGCGTCGGCGCTGCATCCCGACACGGCCGGCTTCTATTCCCACGCCTTCAAAATCTCAGCCAAAATGGGTCTACTTAACGTGGGGAAACAACTCCATTCGCGCATGATAAAACAAGGGTTGAACAACGTACTGCCTTTGCAAACTCAAATGCTAAATACATACGTTAAGTGCAAACAGTTTTCCGATGCAGAGAAATTGTTCGATCAAATGCGTGTTCGAAACTTGGTGGCGTGGAACACAATGATTTGTAAGTCAAATCTTCATATGGGTTTGTCTTATTTCAAGAAAATGTTGATAAACAACGTAGGCTTTGATCACATAACTTTGAATTCTTTGCTCCGTGCTTCCTCTGAGGTATTTGACGTCGTTTTGGGCAGAGAATTACATTGTTTTATAGTGAAATTGGGGTTTTTATATGATTCTTTTGTGAGCGGCGCTCTTGTTAATTTATATGGGAAATGCGGCCTGGTTGAAGAAGCGAGATGGGTTTTCGATCAAGTGTCTTGTAGAGATTTGGTGTTGTGGAATGTGATGGTTTCTTGCTATGCTTCGGATTCTTTAACACAAGAGACTTTTGAGGTTTTCGATTTGATGAAGAAGGAAGGTGTTAAAGGGGATGATTATACCTTTTGTTCTTTGCTTAAATCTTGCTGTAGTTGGGGATTTTATGAACTGGGAAGGCAGATTCATGATCTCATTATTAAACTTGCTTTTGATTTAGATGTTCATGTGATGAGTGCACTTGTTGATATGTATGTAAAGAATGGAAATTTATACGATGCTCGAAACGTGTTTGATGGAATGACTGCCAGAAATGTTGTGTCTTGGAACACTCTGATTGTGGGTTATGCACAACATGGAGATGTGGGGAAGGTCATGGAGCTTCTTAGGGAAATGAGGCTACAGAATTTCTGTCCAGATGAACTAACTGTGTCAAGCATAATTCAATCGTGCGGCGATTCATCCACCTCTGCTGAATTGTTGCAAGTCCACACTTATGCAGTCAAAACTGGGTTTGAGTCCTTTTTATCAGTTGCAAATGCTTTAATACATGTGTACTCCAAGTGTGGTAACATTGATGGTGCATTGCAATGTTTTGTTTCAGTTTCGGAGCCTGATCTTGTTACGTGGACATCGCTTATAGGTGCTTATTCATTCCTTGGTCTTTCAAAAGAAAGTGTCATAGTGTTTGAGAAAATGTTAGCTACTGGTGTGAATCCAGATCAAATTGCCTTTCTTACTATACTTTCCGCATGTAGCCGTGGGGGGCTAGTGAATGAGGGGCTTCATTATTTCAATATGATGATGAATGACTGTCGAATTATTCCAGATTCAGAGCACTATACTTGCCTCGTTGATCTGCTTGGTCGAGCCGGCCTTCTCGAAGAGGCTTTTAATGTTTTGACATCTCAGTCGGTTGAATGTACACCAGACACCTTGGGAGCATTCATAGGGGCATGTAACATCCATGGCAACATGATATTGGCCAAGTGGGCAGCAGAAAAGCTTGTTGCCTTGGAGCCCAACAAACCAGTTAATTATACTCTTATCTCTAACATGTATGCTTCTAAAGGAAGATGGTTAGATGTGGCAAGTGTTAGGAAAATGATGACAGACCACTGTAATTACAAAATTCCTGGTTGTAGCAGGGTGGAGGTTGCTGCTGATGTAATGTGTTCGCCTCAAATGATAATCTCACCCGAAACTTTGGACATATAACCAATGTCACCTGGTCCAATGAAGCAGGAATACAATGCATTGACTGCTCAGGATATGTTCGTCAGCAATTTGGATGACTCTGCTCTTTAACTCTTTTTCTTATTGTTTCCAGGTAAGGGTTTTGTTGCGTGTAAAAGGTGCTCCGCAATTAGTGCAAGTGTACACGTTTCAAGTAATATAATGATAAGTATCGGAGTATCATTTCCACAAAGATTAGTTGGCTTCCTTCAATTATTTCTCGCACTGAAAAAGAAAAAGTAAAAGTAAAAACACAAGTAAAGGAGTTTTAAATTTTAACTAAACTAAAAATCATAAACTAAAGTAAGTAAATAAAGATTGAGAAATCAAGATGATAGAATGGGTCGGATTAGATTACGTCGTAGTGTGGAAAGCAATTGACTCGTCTCGGTCTTTGAATGTAATGATCACCAAACTGCCTCGGCAGTGGCCTTCGTCTCTGCCGCGACAGTAAGATATGTTGCCTCGGCAATCTCTTGCTGGTCGGCAGACAATGTCAAAGTTCAGCAAAGCGTCCTTTGATGGCTCATTCTTATCTCTAAGTCGAAACGGTGCTGATGTGCAGACCTTGATAATACCTCTCAGCGTGAACCAAAGATGAACATCAACCAATCTCACGCTTCTCTTAGCCGTTGAAACTCTAACTTATCTCTAAACCGAGTTAGCTTCTACCGTTGGGATGAAAATCATGCTTATTCGTTTCTTGAGTTTAACTCTCTCGATATTAAACAAATGATAACCTCACAATACTCTCTCTCGATTAGATTGCAAGAATAAAATTAATGCCAAGAATAATCAAACCTTGAACTAAATTGCATTAAAAACTTAAACATAGTACAATTGTTTTCTCACAATTACTAAGCAAAATAATCTTAACCCTAAGAAAGCTTAGAACGTGATGGACGTGGAGAACACACGACTAAACCCTAATCTTTAGCTCTCAATTTCTGCTCTTCGACTCTCATCTTCCTCTCCTGATGTGTGCGTCAAGCCTTGCTTAAATAAGAAGAGGAGTAGGGCAAAGTCCTTCTTGGATAGGAAGTTAGGTTAAACTTGGATTTGTCTTCATTAAAGTGGTAAATCTCTTTAATTTTGATGCATTTATCCACCTTGGCCAAATTTCATCTTTAACCTTCTTTCTATGCTTTTACCGTCTTCTTGTGCTCCGATTGGCACGCAAGGTGTGTAGAAAAATTCAGCGTCTTATGCTCTTCAAACCGGCTACCACTTTGCATGCTTTGCCCTTCGGTATGTTGGTTTGTGCACTGCATCGGCAGAGAATATCTGCTGCCTCGGCAGAGGTTTGTTACTGGATCTACTCCATAAGGCTTCCTCTTCATAATTCAGCTTCTTTCGGTAGAAGCTGTCATCTTTGGCTTGGCTTGATTTGGATCTGTCTCAAGCTCGTTCTGCACTATCTTTTTTTTTTCATTGCCCGCTCGACATCGTCTGCCCCAGCAGTGAGTAAACATGCGCAAATACCAAATATGCATCAAAATAGTATATTTTTCATTAAATACATCAAATATCAGGATTAAAGATAAATACAGTGTAATTAATGCATAAAAGATCATAATGCCACTTAAACGAGTGTAGGTTAAACAATAATTGTCATGTAAAAAGGATGAAAGCATAAGACTTTTGGGCAGTTATCAGGTTTGCCTAGAGGTGGCAATCGGGTCATTCGGTTCGGGTCATTTCGGGTCTATCTAGAATCGGTTTAGATTCGGTTCGGGTCAGTTCGGTTCGGGTTCGGGTCTAATTCGGGTCTGTGTTGAGTCGGATTCTGTTCGGGTCAAAATCGGATCGGTTGTTTTCGGGTCGGGTCAATATCGGATCGGTCGCTTTCGGTTCGGGTCAAAATCGGGTCGTTCGGGTCACTTTCGGGTCGGGTCAATTTCGGGTCAATTCGATTTGAGTTAGGTTAAAGGTTTGAGGTTTAGTATTTATGGTTTAGTTTAGAGTTATTGATGTATGAGATTAATTCTGATTCAACTTGTTAATCTATGCATTTGAATTTGATTAAATATTTAAATCAAAGCTTCATGTATCCATATCAAATTTTTTTGTATAATTATATTAAATCAAAGTTTATTATGTGTAATAATAATAATAATAATAATAATAATTTCTGAAATGAATTAATTTATTAAATTAGGATCTAATTGAGCTAACTAAAATTTAAAAGCACAAATCACGGACATAATTAAAATAATTCTAAAACTAAATGTGAAATTTCAATTAAATTAATCTAAATTGAAACTCAATTAAATTTAAAAGAAAAAAGACAATTGGTAAAAATAAAGAGGGAAAAGAAAAAAATTTGGAGGGAAATAAGCTACCAATTTTTTAAGCTAGATTGAAAAAAAAGAAAAAGACAATTGGAAAAAATAGAGAGAGAAAAGACAAAATTTTGGAGGAAAATAAGCCACTAATTTTTTAAGCTAGAGATTAATTAATTTTTAGGTCATGTTACATTTAAAATGTTACATTTTAGTATAGAGAGGAACAGTCTCTTCCATGATATAGAGGGAAAAGACAAAAATTTGGAGGGAAATAAGTCACTAATTTTTTAAGCTAGATTGAAAAAAAGAAAAAGACAATTGGAAAAAATAGAGAGAGAAAAGACAAAATTTTGGAGGGAAATAAGCCACCAATTTTTTAAGCTAGAGATTAATTACTTTTTAGGTCATGTTACATTTTAGTATAGAGAGGAACAGTCTCTTCCATGATATAGTATAAAAAGATAATAAAACATACTTCTTTTTATTATTTATTATATTGTTAAAAATAGATATTCGGGTTAAAATCGGGTCAAAATCGGGTTGATATTCGGTTCAGCTTTCGGTTCAACAAAAAATTTCGGTTCGGTTCGGTTTATTTCGGGTTTCGGGTCAACTTCAGATCATCATGTTCGGGTCAAAATCGGGTTTCGGTTCGGGTAATTCAGTTCGGGTTTCGGGTCTCGGGTCCAGTTTGCCCACTCTAAATAAATCTACATGTCCTATTAATCCCAAGCCAAGTGTTCTGATAACGAATACAACTCTAACAACTATATGTTTTGAATCATCTATATGGCATTTTTTATCCAATTGATGAACAATTTTATGCCGATTGATAGATGTCAATGGCTTTTAGTAATAACAATAGGTCTATTTAAGTGTGTTCTAAGCTGATCGGAAGGTTTGCTACTTTGCTTGAAAGTCTGGCTAACTTTCAACTAACTAGAGAACTATGTCAATCTTCTCTCCAACTATACCACTAATCATTGGTTTAAAGTTTAAACACTTATCCTCACTGCATTTCACAGTTGATTGACTTCCAATTTTATGCTCCCACTATTGCGTAGGAAATGCCTGGAGGCTGGAGGGAGGGCTGAAGACCTCCACGGTCTCTGTCGAGAAAATAACGTGTAAGAGTTGAGCATTAGAAGTCATCCTTAAATCTGTTGACGTTCGAAGAACCGGCGTGATCTGAGGCGAGTCTCGGAAATGCCTATTTCCATTACTATCACCATATGTTGATTGTGTTATATGCTGTCTTGTATCTTCCGACATGAAGTGGAAGAGTGGAACATCTTACATTTAAGTGGCGGGTGAGCAACCTGCCTAAGTGGCTAAGTGCCAACCCCATTTTTGTTCGGACATTGCTGTTTTAAGGTAGTAGTAGTTTGCAAGAAAGAATCCCGGTTGAAACCTACCGCCATACTCATAGTTGATTTGTAGTTAAAACGTTATATATACATTTGTTTGATTCGGACATTTGACTTGATCAAATCAAACATTATGTTACGTTTCAGCCAAGTTCCCGTTGTTGGCCGTTTCCACCTTGCCTTTTATTTTGCTTAGTTTGTAAAGTAATGTATTTTTTAAGAAAGATATAGTAGGTTTTGGTTTTCAATTTGGTCCCTTAAGGATTTTGTTGTATCAGTCCATGAACGTAGATTTGTTGTCATTTTGATGATGTGGTATCTTAGGCTTTGTTCGGCGCAGATTATGGAACAAATGATTGCTTATAAACATTTCCGTATAGACGTTTGGAAATAGTTGGATTTTTTTAGCTTTTGTGTTTTGTAACTTTTAAGACAAAATTTAGGTTTCAAACAGGAGTTTTTCATGTCTGGCGTGACCGTTCATAGATGTTTTTGTGTTTAGTAATCCAACAACTATTTAGGAAGCATTCTCGAACGAAACCTTAATAGCATGACACATAATTAAAATGATTAAAAATAAAAAACATTAAATTTATGGATTAGTGTAGATAAAAAATCAATAATCAATTTTTTTTATCAAACTTAAGGACCAAAACTTACTTTTATTTTTCAAAACAATTTTGAAGAACTTTCTTTGTTTTATTTTTCTTCTTAGTATTGGTTTGATGGTGACTTATAAGATACTCTTCCACGAAGGGCACCTTTTTTCGTTGCCAAATACTAATTTGAAGTTTACAGTCTTAAATAATTTTAAATAAAACATTTAATATTATTAGTCAACTAAATTTGCATCAGCATATCGTTTTCTATAGAGTTATCGCATAAATTAAATTATTAATATTCATAATACGAATTAAATTATTCAAGCTGACATTCTCAATTATCTTTTAATTACAAAATTGGCTATTTTGAATACAAAATGAAAAAAAATCTTGACACGTAAAGATATATTACATTTAATCTTCAATATTTACGCATTTAATCAGTTTAAACATCAATAATAAGGGTTAAATTAGGACTAAATTGGTTTAATGTGTAAATATATAGAATTAAATGTGTTATTATTTATTTTTGTATTATTGTCATGTCATTCACTTAATGACAGTTAACGGCTCAGTGACCATTTTGTAACAAAAATTAAGGTTTAAGCCCATTATGTAACTTTTGTAAGTTTGGTGACCTGTAACACCCGTGTTTTGGGGTTAGGAGTTTGGCGTGTGTTGGGTTCGAGTCGTCAAAATCGGTTTAATTTAATTAGACATTGGTTTTAGTTTAAATGAGATTAAAATTTAAGTGATGGCATTTTTGTAATTAAGTCAAAACAAAAAGGAGACAAGCTTTTTAAATCAAAAAGAAAAAAAAAAGTCATCTTCTCCCCCTTTCATTTCTAACGTGAAAAACCTCCCCAAAACCTAGAATCACTATTTCATCCATTTTCACCATCAATTCAAGAGCTCCCTGGAAGGTAATTTCATTTTTGAAATCTCATTTCCATCTCAAGCATTTCCATGGTTCTAGATTTTAAAACCATCACCATTTTTGTTTTTCAAGTTTGATGAAAGTATGAATTTTTAATGGGTTTTCAACATGTTTTCAGTTTGTTTAGTTGATTTTTGAGTTCACCTTACTTTAATACTCCATATATTTCAAAATGGGAGGATTTTGAGAGAAATCCCGAAGTGGGTCTTGGGGGCATTTTTAAAGGTGTCAAAACATGAATTTTTGGTGTGTTTTTGCGTTGGGTTGAAGGGATGATGGTATAGGGTTGCTAGGGAAGTGTTTTGGAAGTCTTTAGAGGTCATTTGGGTGTTGAAAATGGTAGATTTCAGCTGGGTAAAATTGGTGTACGAAAATGTGGGTTTTGTGGATTGTTTGATTTTGAAATTATAAAGTTTTGGCTTGTGATTGTGGGTTGAGGATGTGGCTGAGTTTAGCATTAGTTTGGTGAGTAATACTTGTCTTTTGATTGGTTAGAAGCAAGACGAAACATCGGAGAAGGTTCGGGAACGATTCTGGAAACTTCAGAGGCTTGAGAGGCTTTTGCTTGGTTTGCTAAGGAAGGGTGGTGAGTGAAACTTTCAAATTTGTTTAAATTGGTTCAAGTGTGTGTAGTGGAGGTTTTGGAATGAGCTTGGTAGGCCATTCCAAGGTAGAAGTTAAATTGGTAGTTTAACTTCTTGTGTGTTAATAAGCTTTAAATGTTTATGCTTATATTGATCTTGTGAGGCATGAATTGATTATGTATGTATATACATTGATGTGTGTGATGATGGATGTGTGCTATAAATGTTGGACGTATGATGTGGTTTTAAAGTAATTGGCACTAGTTAACTTACCGGGTATAAATGATCGATCATTAGGATTAGTGTGCACACGGTTGAGTCAAATTCGCGTGTGGCCTTGGTGACGTTAAGTCATCAAGGAGGAGTACGGTGATGTAATATTCCACCGAAAATTGTTTATATTATACGTGATGATGAGTGGAATTTCATCCGTAGGGCATGTGATGATGAGTGGAATCCCATCCGTAGGGCATATGATGATGAGTGAAATCCCATCCATGCGAGGTCCGGTGATGAGTGTAATCCCACTGAGGTAAAGTTGTTGTTGAGTGTAATCCGCATATCCGAGTAAACTAATAGTGGCCAATGTACTTGCTCTTGTGGTTATGATGTTGAGATAAATGATTTATCTTGTTGAGCTTAATATGAAGTAAGATGCCATATTATTGACTCTTGTGTTGCTAGCTAGATTGCTCTGTTGATGTCTATGTATGTTGTGTGTGATACTAAGGATTATATGCTTGAACCCTGCATTGTCGTTGTTTTTGGTTTTAGAGCATCCTCACTAAGCTTCTAGCTTACTCTCTCATTTTCGACAAAGAAGATCAGTTGCGTAGAGTTAGCAAGGAGCAAAGAAAGGGGCACTCCAAGCTTTGTAGTTGCTCAAGTATGGTTTAGTAAATAAAGTAGTAGTTTAGCAATGGGGCTGCTATGTGTTTGTGTGAGCGTTGTATGACTCATATATGTTGAATGATGTTTATGTTATGCTTCGGCTTTGTAAACCATGTTATGTCTTGTTGAATGTTTGTGATGAGAGGTTATGACTTGGATGATATAGGTTGTTTTTGGATGAGCATGCAAACCTTATGTGAATACATGTGTCTTTTGGCTTTTTAAGTATGCCTTGTTATGCAATATCTTTCATTATGTGAATGCCATGTTGTATATGTCTTGTTGATCACCTAAATTGTTCTCCATGCTAGTTCTTAGTTGTGTAATGTTGTATGGATGCTTGTATGTGGCTAGGAAAGTCTCAAAATGCATTTAGAGTTGAGTTTCGTGTTGTTTTGCTGCAATTTGGTGTCTTGTAGTGCATGGCGTATTGATACGCCTAAGGGCCGTATCGATACGGTCCTACTCTTTGGGACACAGAATTGGCGAGGGGTACCGATACTCGGGGGTGTATTGATACGCCCAAAGCTCATTGGAATTCTGAGAGTTTCACGAGCCCTTGGCGTATCAGTACGGGTTCTAGGCGTATCGGTACGGTTTTGTCTCGTTGACCGCGAGATGTTGACTGAGAAGGGAGTATCGATACGCTCAAGGGCTATATCGATACGGTCTTCACGTGTTAACTGAAGGCAGTTGACTTGGTCAAGGCGTATCGATACCCTTGATTGGTGTATCGGTACGGCCTGCTCTGTAAGTACAAAATGGGTTGTTTAACATATTTTGGGTTCGGTTGTGTTTCTTTCTTGATGCTTTCCGCTGTCGTGATCACTTAGGAAATAATATGCCTTTAGACAAGATTTAATTAAAAGAAATTTTCTATGGTTGCTAACCAAGGTGGGACCTTAACGGGTTTCACATCGATTTTCCCCGTGTAGTTTACTCGGACCGGTCAGCCGACCAGACCGGGACGAGGGGGTTACATGACCATTTTGTATTTTTAGGATAGTTTCGTGACCATTTGTGTACTTTACCCGAAAATCAATTAAGTCCCTAAATTTTTTTCACTCAATTAAGTTCTCGAACCAATCAACACAGTCAATTAAGCCTTTTGACCAATTTCGACAATAAATTTTTGGCGATTTTCTTCTTGAGATATTATTGCCATGTGGCAGACTACAATTATGTTACGTGAAATTTACAGATTTTTCTAAAAAAAACTATTTTTTTATAATTTTTTAAACTTTTTTAGAATTTTTTAATAAAATAAAAATTGAAAATGTCAATTAACAACATAACACGTTGTACTAACTGATCCAAAAAAATGTCAAATTTAATAGTCAATGTTGGACAAATGGATGGATTAATGAAATTTTGAAGTATTAGAGCTCAACCGGTGCAAAAAAAGTCAAAGACTTAAATTTTTTTCTTTCAAAAATGCAAGGGCTTATGGTACCCTTAAACCTTAAATTTTTGATATTTTCAATAAATAATATTGTGTTGATGCTTTTATAATCCATGTATATATAATTATAATATATTTAAACACATCTAATTTTTTTAATAGTCTAAAGGTGATTACAAGGTAGTATTTGTTCATAGATATTCGTAATCCTTTGATAATGAGCATCACCTTGAAGACAGAGCGATTTAAATCCATGTCTCCTATGATGAACAACATCTGCTTTTTCACTGGAACACTTGTTGGGTTCTTTAAACGCGTCTAATTATATTCTCGGTCTATGTATTTTTTATTATATTTTAAATTTTGATGAAATCTAATAATAATATTATCAAGTGAATTTTAAATTTTAAATTAGATAAATGGAGGGATTAAATTTAGGAAATTAGAAATAGATGGATTAAATTTCAATCGTCTGAAAATAATATAAATCATGGGAATAAGTAATCGACAATTATTTTGATAATTTCTTTTATTTTTTTGAAAAGATAGTACGATAAATGATCTAGAAATCATTAATTTTTCTCAGATGTGAATTTTTATAATTAAAAAACACGTTTTTATACACTCAACATGAAGTCAAGACGACGCGTTCACCTAGCTTGCAATTAAGAAAGAAAGATTATATATACATATACATGTAAATATAAAAAATTAAAATATTATTTGTTTTATATTAAATAAATATAATTATTTGTACATGTAATAAGCAAACGTAAAACGATTGTTAAGTCGGTAACCTTTTTTTTTTTTGAAAAGTAAAGAGGCCGTTGCAAAATCAGCTTGGAAAGAAAAACTAAAAAATTGCAAAAACAATGCCCAAATTTGTACTAGATAACATAAAAGCTTTTACTATTTTTATACGAAAAAATGAGAGAACTTACTGAACAAAGAAAAAATAAAATCCCAAACCGTTGGTGGTTGGATCATTTTAAATAAGTTAAATCGATATTGACGATGTGCGAGAAAAATTATTGGTCAAACAAAAAAAATACGACCACACATTTAATTTGACATTGAAATTATGACTATAAACGAAAAAGGTTACCAAATTTAAGATTAATGTGCATAACATAATTTGTGGACCAGATTTAGAAGGAGAATATCATACTCAAGGATTAAATGTAACTTTACCCTTTTTTGTTACTATCAAAACGACGTGGCAATTCATCTTAGGTAATTTACACCATGACACTCTATTAGTAATGGGTCATGAATTTCAAAAAATCATGAACATAACATTTTATTTATCAATAAATATGACACTTTATTGTTACGTATATAACAATGATTGTTATAATTAATAAATAAAACGATCTAATTATTACAACTAATAAATTAAATGATATTTCTATAAAAAAAAATTAAATAATATGATTATAACTAAAAATTTAATACCCGTTACATTTTGTGACATAATAACCTATTTATTATAAGGAAAAAACTTTGATAAATAGATAAAGTGGCTTTTTTATAAATTTTAAAAATTTAACAACACAGTTCTAATATGGCTAATAATAAAATACCCAATCCTCCAACATAAAGTTATGGGTAAACTACATAAATGGTGATCGAATTTTTAAAGCAGATTTATTTTGATCATTGTATTTTTAAAATATTTAATAAGGTCGCGGATTTTTAGTTTGAATTCTATATGGTCCATCCTTTTACCTCTACATGTTAGTCTTTGTTTTTCCTTAATAAAAAAATAGGTAAACTACATCAATCATCATTCATCACCCAGCTTTTTTCTCACTCCTATTTTGGTCACTAGAGTTTAACAATTTTCAATTTAATAAATTAACTTTCGAATTGTTTATATTTTGACCACTCTCAAATGACATGTTTATACAAATAGAAAAATTCGATTAATCTTAAAAAAAAAACTCGGGTAATGATTTTTTACTTTGCTTATTAAATTTACCATATTACCATATTTGATATTTTAATAAGCAAAGTAAAAAATATTATTTGGATCAAATATTCCAATTAATCGGTCAATCGATTATCCAATTTAACTGGTACAATATAAGATAATGAATTGAATAATCTGAATTTAGAAATGAACCAAAATAATTTTTAAGGATTAATTGAACTCGATTTCGGTACAATATTTTAAAATAAATTATTTTGATTCGATTATGGTTCAAAGTTTTAAGCAAAATTGATTAACCGATCTAATCTATTATATACAATATTTCTAAATTTTATGCATTACAATATCTTATAGTCTAGTAATTTTGATATCATTCTAGTTTTAAAAAAAAATTGGCTCTGGGTAGGATTAATAGATGTGAACTTTCAATTTTTACCTTTCTAATTGTTTTTATACTTTTATCACAACCGAACAATTACTAAATTTTTCATATTATCATATTTGATATTTTAATAAACTAAGTAAAAAAATCACTTCTAGAATCAAATATTTCGGTTAACTGGTTAACCGATTATATGATTTACTTGGTACAATATAAGATCAAAAATTGAATAATCTGAATTTACCAATTAACCAAAATATTTTTTAAGGATTAATTGAATTTTTTAAACTCTAGTGACCAAAATAGGAGTGAGAAGAAAATTAAGTGATGATTGGTGTAGTTTACCTATTTTTTTATTAAAGGAAAAAATGAAAAGTAACGTCAACGACTAACGGAAGGTAATGTGAGGGACCATATTGAATGCGAACTAAAAGTTTGATGATTATATTAAAATCAAACTAAAAGTTGAATGACCTTATCGGATATTTTAAAAGTACAATGACTAAAATGAATCTGCCTTAAAGTTCGGTGACCATTTAGCGTAGTTTACCCTAAAGTTATATTATGCAAGCTGAACATGTACGGCGCATGTTAGCCTAACCAACTTGTATAAAATAATTAATTCAAAAGAAGTAGTCTCTTTAATACCATCTCCATCCCCTCAACTACCCGCCATTTCTAAGTCATTACCTGCACAATTTTTTGTCTTCTTTTTCCATTATCTTTCGTGATGACCAGCTCAACCAGCAGCTCAAGAAGCCGGAACCCTAGCTCCGGCGCACGATCAACGCCGGACAGATTTGCTAACTCTCCTGGCTTTTCTTCCTACTCTGCACCATCTGATTCTCGGAAATCCGATTCAGGTCGGAATCCACTAACGGCTGTCGCCCGGTCCATTGCTGGAGCTTTTGTCGGGTGTTTTACGCCGCCGGAGACAGATGAATGGAAGAAGCTAAAAGTTTCCAATGAGTTTGGAGCTCCTTCTGGTATGTCCTGTTTCTCTTTTTAGTTTAAACCATGATGACGTACAAAACTTTTGCAGAGTTCTTAGGATAGTAAATTTACTGGAAATTAGAGTTTCGATCCTCAGATCTGAGAAAACGGTAAAAATCCAGTTTTCGCGTGCTATTTGAAGATCTTTTAGTGTTTTTTTTATTTGAATGTTGTCTTTGGTCTTTTACCTTGGTGCTTTTTTCTGTTTTGAAATTTTCTCGGCAATCAGGCTCTGCTACTAGTTACTTGTTAAAAGTTTCATATTGAACAAAAAAAATCTATTTGATTGAATTTAGAATGAAAGTATGAGTTTAAACTATGACGCTTAAACTTATTAGTATTAGTTTAACTCGCAGTTGCATCGGAAATGTTAAGAACGACTAGCGGGAGACGGGGTTCGAATCAAGGGATTTATTCCAATGCAACAAAGGAGAGAGGGCATGGGAACATGAAATTCACGATGGACGAAATTCTCAAGGCCACGAGGAACTTCTCCCCTGCTTTCAAAGTCGGGCAGGGCGGATTCGGAACAGTTTACAAGGGAAGACTTGATGATGGAACCATTGTTGCTATCAAACGTGCTAAAAGTGTATGGATTTCTAACAATGAACTATGAAGTTACTTTTGACATGGTTTCCTTTTTTGATTTTTTGATCAAAATCGGTGGGATTGTTTTGTAGGGTGTGTATGATAAGCATTTGGGTGTGGAGTTCCAAAGTGAAGTAACAACACTAGCACAAGTGGAGCATTTGAATTTGGTTAAATTTTATGGGTATTTAGAATATGGAGATGAAAGAATATTGGCTGTGGAGTATGTCCCCAATGGAACTCTTAGGGAACACTTGGATGGTGAGTTCTTGTTTCTTCTTTTTTTGATGGAATATTTTTGAGACTTCAAATGATCAAACAACATGAGCAAATTTTGCTGCAGGTGTTCATGGGAAAGAACTTGACTTTGCTGCACGGCTTGAAATAGCCATTGATGTTGCCCATGCAATCACCTATCTTCATATGTATACAGGTTTGCTTTTGCTTTTGTTTTTTGGGTTTGAAATACAAGTGCTTTGATGTTCTTTGAGAGAATTTAATCAGATCATGGAACTGCATTCTGTGTAGATCACCCAATTATCCACAGAGACATAAAGTCTTCCAACATTCTCCTTACCGAAAAGCTTCGAGCCAAGGTTGCCGACTTCGGCTTCGCTAGGCTGGCTGCCGATACGGACTCCGGTGCAACCCATGTGTCGACCCAGGTTAAAGGAACCGCCGGTTATCTGGACCCTGAATACCTCAAGACCTATCAACTTACAGAAAAGAGTGATGTGTATTCATTTGGAGTATTACTAGTTGAGCTAGTCACAGGCAGGCGCCCCATTGAACCAAAAAGGGAACACAAGGAGCGGATAACGCCAAGATGGGTATGCGTTGAAATTCTTTTCCATTCTCACATTATTTGTTCATCCTTTTTATAGGTTAAAGTACTTCGTGGATCCTTGCATTATAGTACAGAGTGCATTTTGATCTACTTTTAAAATGAACACAAAGCCAACAAAAGAATTATTCGTTGGTCAAATGCAAGGATTCTAGTTTTCTTTGTAGAGAACTACACTTGAATGAAGATTAACTCAGATTATGTAGTGAAATGATAAAGTAACTGATACCTACCTGTTTTTGCAATTGCAGGCAATGAAGAAGTTCACTGATGGTGACGCCATTTCAGCTTTGGACCCTCGGCTAGAACCAACTGCCGGAATTAATTTAGCCCTTGAGAAGATTCTTGAACTAGCCTTACAATGCCTGGCTCCCCGTAGGCAGAGTCGGCCAAGTATGAGGAGGTGTGGGGAGATGTTATGGAGCATCCGCAAGGATTATAGAGAACAACCAGCTTTAGACTTTCGCTCTCTTTCATCTACTTCTCAAAGAAGTGTCTCAGTTAAAGAACAATAAACCCAGGTAAGATTTGCACAAAACCTAGTACAAATTGTGTTGTCTGCTTGTATCAGTGTTTTTTTTTTAATGTTATATCTGTAAGGTAAAAAATGTTCATTGAAGGAAACAGGAATGATTTCTTAGGCCTTCAAGGGAGGTTAAATTTTTGCAAGATTATTGTAGAAAATGTGTTTTGTGAGTTTTGACTTGTGCAAAACTATGTACCTAATATTTGTATATTTCTTTAATTCTTTTTATATATATTTAGAAGATATGTCCCTCCATCTAAAGTACTGATAATATCATATGGATAAATAAAAATAATAATGAAATTTATTGAAAACAATCCAAATACTGTTTACAATTACATGATCGAAAATGGAAACACCTGCATCTATTGTTCTCATTTTGCTCTGCTTTCTCTAAAGGCTAAAAAGGTCACAGTTCTTCACCCTACCTGTTGGGGTATACATTATTTACAAAAGAGAATATAATCCTGGAAAAGGTGGTAAAGGGGGGGGTATTGAAGTGGTCAGTTCTTTTTCTGGTTGTATAAATTATTGTGGAAGATGAATATGTTTCCCTACATGTCTAGATAAGAACTTGTTTCATGCTTATCTGAACTTCAATTCTATGAGAATTCTTTCCTCTTCCTATAGACCTCGAGAGTAAGAATCCAGCCGAGTTAACTGGTAGTTTCTGTTGGTGTGTGTTTCGTTCCTGCTATTTACGGTATTTACTTTTGAACGGAGGAAGAAGAAAGAACATGAATATATGGTGAGATGCCAAATACTGCACGGAAATTTTACAATCGAATACGAGAGAATGAGAGAGAGATCAAAACAATTTTATATACCAAAAAGAAGGGAAATGATTCCAACCTGTGCCAAATCCAGTAAGTCTCACTGCTTTCGAGGTTCCAGCTTAGTGCTGCCATGGCTAATGCAATAAAACCAGCAAGCATAAAATCCAATCGATATCGTTTCTTTACAGTGTTCACGATATTCCACAGCCATTCTCTGCTTGGCCGTCTACAGTTAAAATTACATGGTCAGATTTCTTAGAAGAGCAAGTTTTATAATTCATCTAAATACCAATGCATTATCTTCGAGTTTCGTGAGTCTACAATATATCTATTGGGATGTGCTTCTATAATGATAACATTTACAAACTATAGGGTCATGTTTCTCTAATGACAAAGCATAGATTCCTGTATATCTTAGAAACTTTCAGGTGAAATCATGAACTTAAATATTAGATGCTAAATCACGATAACAGTAAGAGTCCCTGAGTCTGCTTTCTATTCTCTCTCGACATTAATTTTATGCAGTTTATGCATAGCACTTCATGCTGGTACAGAAAAGAAACTCACCTTCCGAGCCTGTTCAAACATAATTTCGTTGAACAGGAAAGCGACTGATATTTGGTAGAGAACTCTATCCACCACCCAAGAAGAACACCGATTGCCCCGATTGCCAGCACAAGGATAATATTAGATGTGCTGCACAGCTTAGCTTGGTCAAACACCTTCTGTAGCTGCTAGAACAGGGTCATAAATTGAGATTAACACAAATGTCACCAGATCCATATACCTGGTTGCCTTCGTCACAGCCATCAGGGAAGTAATGATAGCCGCAGCCGCGTGGATTGCCCTTTTAAGGGCTTCATCAATTGTTGTGAGGTATACAAAGGTGGTCACTACAGCCATGAAAGAGAGCCAAAAGTCCATAAACTGAAACATTTCCGAATTTTCTAGTCAATACTCTATATTAGTCCAAACTAGTAACTGAAAATAGGATAAGAAAACTCTAGTGACAACGAATGACAAATGCAGGTGTTACGTGTTATATAAGCTGGATTTGTGTTTTGCATATGTATTTCCAATATCATTTTTCCAAGTTTTTCATTGCCAATAACATCACCGTTCTTAGAGAATAAATCATAACAACATATACCTGCAAAACACCAAAGGATAATGCACACCAGGTACCCGAATCACATGCATGATATAATGCACTTGCTATTCCACTCGATGTGTAGATCACCCATTCTGCAAAAATCTACATATAAACGAGTAATTAAGTTTTTTTACTAAATACAGAATCACGATTGATGGTTAGGCATGACATTGACATGGTTGGAAAATTTCGAGAAACCTCTGATATTTCATCACAAAAGGTTAGCACCCTTTGCTAATTCAGAAACATCTGCAAGTGAATCCATGAAAAAATGGAGCTTTACCCTCTGGTGGAGAGCCCAAAAGGAAGGAAGCAAGGCTGCTATATTAGATGCGATTAGAGCAATACATCGCCATATGTGTCCTGTATCAGTTTCCAAGCAGATGATTGGCTAAATTTGTTTTTATAGCATTACAATAAAAACAAGTCCAGAAATCACTTAAATGCAAATAAACTCCGAATCATAAACTTTAGTAGGCTGTATCCTGAGCCTATGTCTATAGTCTTGTCAATCCCTTCCCACCCCACCAAAAAAGGGGTTATTACATTGATTCAGAGCCTAAAAAGAAGGAAGAAATAGCTACTTTGAAACCATAAACAATAATGTTGATGAAAACATGTGGCGGGAATGGCATCTATATATTTGCATTCAACTCCAAAAAGGCATTTACCTTGATATGATACAATCTCAATGCTACAGTCAAAACCTCCATGGTTCCGATCACAAGTGCAAAAGCTGAGAAACAAAATATTTATAAAATGGGAAATTAGAATACGTGTGCGTGTGTGTGTAGAAAAAAGAAAAGGATGACTGAAAAATGTGATGCCTGTATGAAGTTAATCCACTTGCATCAAGAGCATATTTGCAGTCACCGTGATCGGAGCATCTTTTTGGGCATCTTTTAAGTGAAATAGACATAGTAGTCCGGCCATCGGAAATGCCACCGGTTCGGTTTAGATGCCTTAATGCAATATTCCAGATTCCTTCTCTAACATATAAGAAGTAAAGATCGACATTTTCATCACTTGAATTGTATGATTCAAAAAACATGGAGTTACTGCTGTTTGTCTCGTTTACATAATAATAGTCCCAGTTAACAAGTGATGGCAATCCACCATTTCTAGCATATATTTCATAATTTATCCTTCTATCTGACATTAGCCGGACATGGAGATTTGCACCAGCTGCACCACGAGGAACATTTAAAAGAAAATAAGTCCAGGTATCTAGTCCTCCAACTGAGTAGTTGCTTAAAAGGGGCTCAAGCTGAAAATCGGCAGCATCTGACATCATGTTCTCACCATCTGGCAAATAATAGGATTCAAAAGGGGAGGAATATTTCCTGAAAACCGTCTGCAGACAACCATTCTCAGTTCATCAATAAATTAAACAGATAGTGCAGGCATAAAGTTGTTCATACATGTAATTAATTTCATAGGTATGGATAAGTATTATCATAGGTATTTAATTTCAAATAGGCAGATAATTATCTAATAGGATCAAAATATAGAACTAAAACTTACCAAGGATAATGCAGAAATAATAATGAATCGATGGAATCTGTAAAGAAGTGAGTGATACAGAAAACAAATATAACATATATGTTAACAATGCCCACCTGTAGCATGTATCTCTCGGATGAACAGTTTGGTCCAGCCTTTCCCGAAGGACATTCAAGCTCTTGCAGTTCCAGGGAATAGCAAACATTTGAAACCTCACTGAGAGCTCCTCCAATTTCCTTTGAAAGATTAAGGGCTAGAATAGAAAAATACCAGACACCAACCTTTGGGAAGCGAATAACCAAAGGGGACTGGTTTAAGTTACCAGAATAGTCATGTAGAGTAGCTGACGCCATTGCACCGTAACGAGCAAAGCACATCAAGTCAATTCTGGTACTATTCCCAGTGCTGTTCAGGGGTCTTAACATTGGATTTTGTATTGAAAGTGTTAAGGATTCAGCTATCTGTAGTATCTCTAAGGTGTAGATTTTCATTTCTCCATCCCCGAGGCAAGAGGTCTCAAAATTATTCCTGCACGTAACCATGCTCCGATTGAAGCCAGATACTGAACCGTTACCAAATCGACCACAAGACAGAATTTCAATAGTTTGGTTGCAGTATTGTCCTAGCATTAATGAGGTGGTACATCCTTCCACGCTTATATTGGCTGCAAAGGAGTAAGCAGGACTCCAAACTATCTGCAATCCAGAGCAGTAGTCGTGAATTCAATTACTTTGTATGGAACAACATATTGAAACTCTCCTAGAAGAGGATAAGCTGACAGTGAAGAACAACAATGAGATGAATAGGAACAAAAGCAAGCATTCTTTATATAAGGGTTTGATTTCCATAAGATCTCCACAAGCCTACATGCAAGCAAGAAATACAATTTGCCGAGAAACCTTGTTATATGGGATCAAAAATCGGTCTAGATATGGCTTTACAATAACCAACTAACAAGTTTCCATCGTGCAGGTATTATACATCTATGAACATGGTTATTTTCTTCGGAAGTGAATTACACAACATAGATACATATATAATCGAAGGTAAAATGCTTAACCAGATGACGAGGAGGAGAACTGAATACAAGCAGTGGATGCAATGCAACTATGAAACCAATAACACAATAGATCAAGTGGTGAATAAGGTGCAAAACAATGGAGCTAGTCATTTACCATCTTTGACTGTGTTCTTGTAGGCCCAACACCATTGAAAAGACCAACATACAAAACCCCGGCAGATATCTGAACAGCAGTTTTTCAAGTTATAGTGCCAACAGTTGAATTTCTCATAATAATATAAAAGAAAATAAAATGGATGCTGGGGAATAATCTATGTACCGAATTAAACATTTTATCCCCACTCCCCTGATTGTGGGTTAAAAAATGCCAAATGGACGATGTAGTGTAATACTCGCCTAAGAATTCAGTTCAAGTTTGCAACATAACAAAACAATATTTTTAAGAACATAAGGGATGGCATTTCTTCCATATAGAATACATTTGATAATGAAAGCAAACCTGCTCATTCGTCAACTTCATTGTCAGATTTCTTGGTACAGGATAGCACTGCTCCGAATTTTGAAGTACTTGTATTGCTTCGAAAGATCTGTTAGATAGTGCAACTAGTGCATCAACAATAGAAAACGTCTTAAAACGACTATGATTCACCCCGGTTAATGAATTTAGTGACGAAAAGAAGAAACTAAGATTTGGTGTTTGTTTGGAGGATACCTTTTATTGAACTGCTCAAGACATCTGGTAACGGGAGGCTGCCATATCTGAAGCATATCATCGGCAGCACATTTCTAGGAATTTTTTCAATGCTGTTAATATCCTGGAAGCATTTTGAAGCATAAGCAAAAGAGATGAACACGAGTGAGTGGGGAACGACAAAAAAAATTCAGAATCCAGAAATCAGTGATTAGACAAGTGGTTTTCCCCCCATGATTTGTCTGAATAGAGAAGTAGAAATGTACTATGAACAAACAAAAGAAATTCAAGAATCAGCAATTCAGCATAGCAAAAAAAGACTAACTTGGACAACCATACTTACAAGATTGACACTCGACTTCAACGTAATCGACATTGAAGAGAACCATGGGGGTAAATCAACTGATACAAGGCAAATAGTAAAGCCAGTGAGACACTACAAATAAAACGATTCGAACAAAAATACATAGAATCTAATTCATTGCCATTTTCTTAACCTAAGCACTGCACAAAAGATATAACATTTTCTTCTCTCTTGCATACAAGAAGCTGGAAATGAACTTCCAGGACAACAGTAATGAAGTAGCTTTCCATAAAGGAAAGCAATCTAATAATCATCATGACAATCATTCAAAAAAAAAACTCATCATGGCAGAGAAAATATATAATGATGAAAGCAATTAGAATTTTTCCAGGTCAAATTCCATTGTTAGTTAAAAAAAAACTCAAACAATTACTTATAACCCATTATATAAATGATCTAAGGCAAATTAGTTTATTCTGACAAACTACACATTATCCAGAGCATTCCACAATTAAATGATCAAAAAAATTAACCCAAAATGACAAATTTGATATTAAAACCAGTTTCCCATACCCCTTATATAACGCACATCAAAAGGGCTGATCTGGGTTTCTGGGTAATTGAAGCTTGAAATAGTAAAGGTATCATATTTACCAAGTTGCTCAACCGAATTACAATGCCCAAATAAACAAGAAAAGAGGGTGAAAATGCTTAGAATCGAGCTGGAAACCGAGCAATGAATCGAATTCTCTGCCATTTTCTGGGGGTAATTCGTAAGAGGGAGCTAAAAATAGTAATAAACAAAGAGAGAATGTATAGGAATGAATTAAAAGCATAAAGCTTTTTGGATTAATTGGTTATTAAAAAGGCATTGAAAGATGTAATTTGCAGGCTGTTTTTGAAGTCCCTAATTCAGTGGGATATCCTCAAAAATGGCCATCTGTTGACTGCTGCCTATGGTGCGACTCAATATCAACAAAAGGAATATGGAAAATACGAAAACAAGGCCACGCTCAAGCTGGATGAGCGTGTAGGAAACGCGCCACCCGCGTTCATGGTGTTTGTTTGCCAACGGTCTTTGGCTACAGAAAGCCGCAGGTAGTGAAGTGAGGAGAAAAGGGAAGCAATTTATATTCAAACTAAAACAAGATTAAAGGCTGATGTTTGTTAATAAAAAACAAAGTTTTTTTGCACATAATAGTACATACGATAGTAAGATGTACAAAGACAACAAAATAGACGAGACAGAAATACAAGCAATCAACCAAACCCACTAAAATCCAAACAAATTAGAACAAAACAACACTTTAACCCTGGCTATCACCACAATATAAGAAGGAGACAAGATAACTTGATGGTTTGGGTAATAATCAGACCCCTCAATCCATGCTCGGTTCAGCCCTGGCAAGCGAATCAACTACCAAATTCCTTGTGCGGCCGACGTGATGGAAGGTAACATCCCAACGACGCTTCTGCAGCTCCGCAATATGCATACTGATAGTGATACAGATACTCAACGCACGTTGCCGAGGGCCACGACATGTTAAGGCACGAATAGCCTCTAAGCAATCAGATTCAACCATTAACCGGCGAATTCCCAAATTCAATGCACACTGCATACCAACATAAATACCTCAAAGTTCCGCCTCCAAGATTGTGCAAACACCAACATAAATACCTCAAAGTCCCACCTGGCACCTACTATTGTGGTCGTAAATGACCCCTCCACGTGAGGCCTTGCCATCCGTCTGACGCCACGCACCATCAGTATTTTTATTTAATAGCGCTTTTTGTTATAGAGACAGAGACTTAGGAAATATGTGTCAGGTTGATTAATTTTATTTAATTAAAATAAAATTAAGATCAGTAAATAACAGAGACTAAATGTATAATTTTATAAATTTTCGATAACTGTCATGTCACTATTTTGTTAACTTTTTAACGACGATGGTTTAAATAGGTCAATTTAATAAATTTAGTGGTTTGCTTGACGAGTTTGATAATTCAGTAATCAAAATAGTTACTCCAATTAGTTCAGTGGTCACTAAGGTAGTTTACCCTTAAAAATATCCACTTTCAGACTAAAATAGAGGACTTTTCTGTGTAAAATATCCAACAAGAAGGTGACATGATTGGTTGAACAAAATCATAAGAAATAAGATGATTCTTTTAGTACATGTTGAATTTGAACCCAAAAACTCTTGGAATAGGTCTAAACGAGGCGAGTCGAGCTTGAGTAATGCTAAGCTTGACTCTGTTCGTTAAAATTTTTATTCGAGCTTGAGTAGTTTTTAACGAGTCTGAATAATTTGACTCGACTCGGCTCGTTAAGAATTCGAGTCGAGTTCAATCGAGTCAAGTGATGACCGAGCTTTAACTGGGTTAGACTCGAGTAGCTTGCGGTCTGTCTTGTCCATTTAAAGCCATGTTAGGAAAAATAACTTTAATACATAAGCTTAGGGTGTTAGTTTATGGTTTAGAGGCTTAGGTTGTTGGGTTTAGAATTTAGGATTTATATTTTAAATTTAAAAATTTTAAAAATTTTAGTATATTATATTTTCGAGTAGCTCGCGAGCTTTTTGAGTCAGGTATCGAGTAGTTGGATTCGGCTCGTTAAGAACTTGAGCCGAGTTTGGGCTCGAGTCGAGTGTTGACCGAGCTTTGACCGATTTGAGCTCAAGTCGAATCCAATTGAGTCGAGTGTTAACCAAGCTTTGACCGAGTTGAGCTCGAGTCGAATTCAATCGAGTCGAGTGTTGACCAAACTTTGACCGATTCGAGCTCGAGTAGCTCGTGATCTGTCTCGTCTCATTTACAGCCCTACCTTAAACAAATGGTTCAAGACTCAACCATCAAGTCAAGTAGTTATTTGCAATAAAAAAACTAAACAAATAAATATTTAAATTAAACAAAGTTACCACCTCAAAATAAAATAAAAATACTGCTATAAAGAATTCAACTTGACACTCCTTGTAAAATGGGTGATATGCAAAGCCAAAAATAATTAGTGATATAGTTAGAACTTAGAATTCACCTGAATTAATATTTAAGCTAAATTACACCACCACTAAACTAATAAATAAATTTTTTATGTTAAAAAATATTTATTTATTGTTATAAAACTAATATTAATACATTCCTAAAAAATAAATTTATAATTTTTATTTGGCTGGAGACCTCGCAAAATGATTGGAGAACAAATCTGATGACTTCCAATCAATCCATGGAAGCTTCGACAAATAATATCAAGTTATCTGTAAAGAATAAATGTAAAATTTCAGGGCTGCTTTTTGACGTACGATACGGTCTCCAACAACCGGTAGATATCTGCAACTGAATAGCTTGAGCCATTCTCACCGTACAATAACGGACAAATAAGTATGGGGAAAGAGGGTCACTTAGTTAGATATCCCTTAATGGCCTGAAAGAATCAGTCATAGAGCCATTTTAGAGCACTAGTGTCGACACTATGGTAACGTAGGACATAATTAGAGTCCGAAGCTTAATCGAGATCCCAATATCAGCATGCTTACCTTCAATGAAACCTCACTTCAAACGATCATATGCCTTTTTCAAGTTGATTTTAATTATCATACACTCTCTTTTTCCTGATTTCTTTCACATAGCGTGTATGATATCATGTGTAATGACAATATTGTCGGTGATGGATCTACCAGGGACAAAGCTCGTCTGATTTTCTGAAACCCACTAAGATAACAACTGTTTTAGTCTATTAACAATTATCTTGGTTATTGCTTTGTAGATAACAATGCATAAAATTATAGGCTGAAACTGATTAATCCGCTCAAGAGTTGTGACTTTAGGAATAAAAACCAAAAGAGTATCGTTGAGTGATTCCGGTATCTCTCCTGTCTCAAACACTTGCCAAATAAAAGAACAAACAAATTCACCAACAATGCTCCAAATTCGTTGAAAAAATGTTGTGTTAAGACCATCAGCGCCCAAAAACCAGAAAATCAGAATACTTCCTCAACAAAGTTGTGTCAGTAGCTCTCAATCTTGCCATACCAATGTGCCCAAAAACCTCTTTGTTCCAAATAAAAACCTCGGATTAAAACCCAGGAATACTATTGGACAGAAAACATTATCTTTTAAGACCGAGTTCTAGAAGTCATCAAACTGGGGATGATCTTGCCAAGCCTCTAAGTAGAGGTGTTCGGACCGTATTAAAGAGTTGTAGTAATAATGGTCGGTGATCCGAGACAATACGGTTTAAGTGAACTACGTGAGACTCCACAAAGGCAGAGAACCAAGCTGAGTTTACCCACGTTGGGGTTCTCCCTCAATTATACGATCTAAAGACGAAACCACGAGAGGGTCTCCATCTACCAAGGTCTGCTGCGATGGTCTTGGTTGTGTCTCATGCAAATAGTGCATCGGAGAACCTGTGTTATAAATAGTCTCCAATGGCACCAAAGAATTGGCAAGGCTTTGTGCCCAATCTGTCGCAACCATATGTGCAGTCGGTCTAGACTCATAAGGCTTGCGAAGCTTTGAGCCACGTTTATTTTCCTTCAAAACTTTCCCAATGAATGATCGTGTCTTTGAGATCTTTCCCCCAATAGCTTCCTTATCGCTTGAAGCCTTGTTCGAAATAGTGATTGTCGAATGGTAAGAGGCGGACGGAGTTGACGAGTTCGATTAAGCATGACTTGAGGATGCTCCACCAGCAGAAGTTGTATTCCCTGTGGACACCGGCGCCGACACACAACTCTCTTACATGCCAAAACTAAAGCAAATATGTTGCAGAACTTCATATTCTAACTTTTGAACGAAATCGTCAATGCCTATACACGATAGAAGCGGATTGTTAAGATCAATCAAGACCGCCAATCTCGCAAACTTTCCCATCTCGCCAGCCTTCGTGTTGTAATCCACCTTCACAATGCGTCCTACCACCTGAGCGGTAATACGAAACATAGCCTACGTGTAGTAGCGATGTGGGAGACTTAAGAGTCTGACCCATACAATCACATGAGACTGATGTTTTTCAGACGTAAAAATGTTCTATTCCATGATTGGACCGTCAAATAGCTGTCATAAATAGTCCATGATCCCTCAGTTAGTATTTTAGCATATTACTTGTTTCTCACCCTGAGATTTTCACAAAGCCATGATCTGTGAGTGCAAAGTACCATAGCCTATCTTACGTCCTAGTAAACGTACAATAACAACATATTTCATACGTTGATCAATCTGGTCAGTGGTCATAGACCATGTCCTTCCGACGGGCGGCCACTAGGGTTTTTATAGTCTAAGTTTTTAGAGCCATCGCTATAAGGTTAGGGTTTTCCAAAGCCGTCTAACATTTTCTTATGATTGTGTTATTGTCATATTTTTAATTTATGTTTTTTTCTAGATATTTATAATTTATGTTATTATTCGTGATACCATATGTTTTTATACTTATTTGAAAGTTAAAAATTACTTCTATTAGATGATAGTTTTTGTGTTATGTATACATTGTGAATTTAACTATTGTATTTTAATTTTTTCAATTTTAGTTTGTGTTTTTCTTTTAAATTTTAAAATTTTAATCTTGACTCAAATGGTATGAGAACAATATATCTAAATTATAGAAATTTAAAATGATCGAATTAGAGAAAGTGAATTAAATATACAACTTATACATAATACAATGGTTAAAAAATATAAAATTTTTCGTAATAAATTTAACCATTATCATTTGTGTTAGGATGCAATTTTAAATTTTAAAAAATATAAAATTAAAATAATGAATTAGGTTAGGCTTGTAAACGAATCGAAGGAGGGTATTTTCATGTTCGTTCGTTTGATTTTAACCAAACAAATGAATGAACACGAAAAATTAAAACGAACATAATTTTTCGATCTTGTCCATTCGTTAAGAAATGTGACGTGTTCGTGTTTGTTCATGTTCGTTCTTTAAAATAATAAATAAACGTAAACGAACGCAAATGTACATTGAATATTGTTTAATTTTTTTATTTCATATTTTTAATATATGTTTTTAAATTTTTTAAAATATAATATGTTCGGTGGTCGGGATAGAGTGATGGCGTATTCTCAGTTAAATCCATTCGTTCATTGGCTAATAATCATAACCCCTCCTCCTTTGGGTGGAAAGTTTGGTTGGGTTTTGCCCCGCCAAAAGTCGAAATATTTGTGTTGCGTGTGATCAGAAGAAGAGTGCCGGTGAAAGCAGAATTGATTAAACGAGGCTTAGTTTTGAGGGGTGATAATCTATGTCCTTTTTGCAAGGTGTCGATCGAAACAATAGACCATCTTTTTTTCTCATGCTTTGAGGTGTGGAAGATTTGGATGAAATATTGCAAGGTCCTTGGTTTCCAAACAATGCTGCCGATGGGGTTCTTTGAAGATTGGTCGAGCGGTGTGCTCTACATGCGGATGCCTCAAGGTAAATTCATTCCTTTTGCTATATTATGGTCTGTGTGGCTCTTTCGTAATGAATTGATTTTTCAAAACAAAGTTTTCGATTGGAGATAATTAGACTTGGTGATCGCATATAGGTTGGCATTCTGGTTTAGAGCAAAGTTTCCATATGTAGATATTCCTGTGGAAAATATTTTGGCAGATTTCTCTTTAGCTAATGTTCCGATCCGTCGGTATAAATTCAATTCTGCTGGGGCGTGGAAGCCTCCCCCTATCGGGTTCCTCAAATACAATGTTGATGGGGCTTCATGCTCTTTCCGGGGCAGAGGGGGTATCGGGGGAGTACTGAGAAATAATGAAGGGACTGTGATTGCATCTTTCTCAAAATCGGTGGGGCTGGATCCGTCTGCACTGCTGGAATTGGAAGCTGTCCACCATGGGATTCGGGATTTCTTGACTTCAGAATGGGTGAGGAATTACAGGCTTATAGTTGAATTAGATTGCCAACAAGTGGTCGATAGCCCTCCGTTGAACCTCTATAATAGAGTTTCCTGCATCCGTGAAATGATCCGCAACAATGAAATGATTATTCAATGAATTCCGCGCCTTCTAAATATAGATGCCGATTCTCTTGCTAAGGCGGGTATTGGATGAAAATGAGTGGTGTTGTTACATGGAAGTGGATATGGAAAACTAGGCCTTGCTCCCTCCACAGAATTGAAAGATCGAATGAGGCTGTGAGTTGATTGCTAGGAAGCTGATGGTATAAGGGCAAGTGGGGGAGGCTGCTTTTACTTCTGATAAGATATGCACTATGTTATGTATTTGTATTGGAGGTTTTTGACTCTGTTGTATCTGGGTTTTGGTCCATAGTTAAGTGCACTCTTTTTCTTCCATTAGAATTTAGGGAGGTTTTTTAACGAGGCATTTAACTATGGGTATCTCGCAATAAATAAATATACACTTTTCAAAAAAATATATATAATATGTTTGTTATGAAAAATTATAAATATAAATGGAAATAGGTAAATAAATTTAAGCGAACGGATTACCGAACGTTCACGGACGTAAATGAACGAACGAGTCATCTGTTCGTGTTTGTTCATTTAATTAAACGAACAAAAAATCTTATTTATGTTTATTCGTTGAATAAATAAACGGACATAAACAAACTTTCCGTCGAGCGATTAACGAACGGTTCGTTGAACGTTCGGTTTATTTGCTGCCCTAATTAGAGCACATAAATTAAATGTATAATTTTCGTGTAATACATATAGATTAATAAAAGGAATTTAATCTTAATTAAATATAATGTTTAAAGCGTGACCAAAGGGGAAAAGAATAATATTTTTTTAATATGTTGGTGTCATATAAGGGTAACATATGTTTAATTTTTTTTAATTTTTTTAATAAAACACACACACGTTATACAGAACTGGTACTCAAACTCTGGTTACTGAAATAAATTACATCATTTTTTTAGCAAAACAATAATATCTTTAAGGGTTATCTTCACCAGTGGTCCCTTTCGTTTAGGGTGTGTTTTATTTTGGTCACCAAAATTCCAAAACGAGTATTCTGGTCCCTAACGTTACAAAACATTTATATTTTCATCACCCAACCGTTAGTCTCCGTTACTTGGCTAACGGGTGGCTGACATAGCTCGTTAAAAAATTAAAAAAAAATCCACATGTAATATGTTAATTAATTATTATTTTGAAAAGGTGTAAAAAGGAAATGAAGGGTTAACCCCCTAATCCCTTTCGTTTCTCTGCTCAATCCCCCGATTAAAGAAAAACAAAAAACTAAAAGTCAATTTCTTCTCTTTCGTTTCTATGTGGAATTTGAGTGGATTTAGGGCTTACAGAAATAATCTTTGAAAACTCAAGGTAAGTAATGAAGGGGATAGATTTTATCTCCTATTTCGAATTGATTTTAGTAATAGTTATCACTTCTAATTCTGTTTTTTATTTTATTTTTTGTAAGATTTTGAAAAAATGGGTCGATGGCGACTTCGAAAATCAAGGGAGCAGAAAGTGGTGTATGATATGATATTTTCGCACTTTTTTTTGAAATATTAAGTGTATTGCAAAGTGAGTTTATGATTTTATTGTGTGTTTAGGGTTTAGTTATCTCCTATTTTGAATTCGTTTCCTGAACTGTTTTGTGCATTGCAAAGTGGGTTTATTGAGGGTATATTGTATAGGTCTGTTAAATGGTTAATCATTCTTGTTTCAGTTTGATTAAATTGAACTCTTATGAGATTGTTTCAGATTGTATAGGTCTGTTAAATGGTTTATTGAGGGTTCATTGTATATGTCTGTTAAAAGTTTCAGTTTTCTGAAAATTTTAGTTGACTTTGTAGAATATTTCTTTGCACATGGGATTATTTAAGATTGCTTTGCACATGAGTTGACTTTGATTTTATACTAAAATTTTAAGGTTTTATGACATTGTTTCAGGTTTAATGAGATTTTACAGTAGAATATTTCTTTAAGAAATACTTGACTTTGGTAGACTTTAACAAATACTTGACTTTAGTTACATAGATTAATTATATGAATTTAAGTTTGTTTACTGCATGAAAACTGCAAAAGTGTTTTGTCTTTTAGTTTAAAGAAATATTTTTTACTTTATGTCTTTTATGATAAGATTCATTTTATATTTCATTGAATAAAATTTGGTCCACATTTCTTTATTCCTTTTATGTCTTTATTTTCTTTTGTTGTCTTTGTTGTCTTTTATTGGTGGGTAGTGATTAAATATGTTGATCATTTATATAGTTCACCAACTAAATTTAATGCATTTATGTGTATTATTTTTTTTTTACCATTTTGCACTAAAATTCTATTTTATTAATGCATGGTGGATTATTTTACAGTAACATTTTTATGGTATTTTACTAATGAAATTGTGTACTGTGCAGGGCCTGGGTCAGACATGTTAACTTTAGTAGTTCACTATGGAGGAGACTTTGTGTTTTCACCAAGGATGAAGTACACCTCCAAGTCTGAAGCCTGTTTCGACTTTGTTGATGCTCGTACATTCTCAATATTTTCAATATGTGAAATGGTTGAGAAGCTAGAAGTAGTTTGACCTTTTGTTGTTTATTGGAGAGTGCCAGATGCTGCATTGAGTATTAATTCTGTTAGGCCACTAAAGGCAGATGAAGATTGTATGGTTATGCTGAACAGTGTGCCCAACTCAAGATACATGCATATATATTTGAAGCCTGTTGAAAAAGAAGTCCATGAAGAAGAAGATCGTGTTGCTGAAGATGAAGATGTGCATATTGAAGAAGATCATTGTGTTGAAGATGAAGATGTGCATACTGAAGAAGAAGAAAGTCATGTTGTTGAAGAAGATGTTTATCATACTGAAGAAGGAGGGTATTTTCATGTTCGTTCGTTTGATTTTAACCAAACAAATGAATGAACACGAAAAATTAAAACGAACATAATTTTTCGATCTTGTTCATTCGTTAAGAAATGTGACTTGTTCGTGTTTGTTCATGTTCGTTCTTTAAAATAATAAATAAACATAAACGAACACAAATGTACATTGAGTATTGTTTAAATTTTTTATTTCATATTTTTAATATATGTTTTTAAATTTTTTAAAATATAATATGTAATACCTGGGTTTGGGGGTGGGATGAAAATAATATTAAAATAATGATTTGGTTTAGGTTTTAAAATTTAAAAATAATAAAATATTATTTGGGGCCTCGGATTTTCAAAACAAATATTTTATGTTCGACTTATTTAATTTAAAGCCCAATTCCATGGATTTTAGAATTGGAAGATGGCCATCTCATTAATGTCAAAGTTATAATTTCTTAGTCTTGTAAAATAAAACCCATTTTAATTTTATTTCAAATACCCAAAAATCATACCCATCTTCTTCCTCCCCATTTTGAACGTGAGTTTCTCCTCCCATCTCCCTCATTATTCCATCACCAGCCTTGCTTGTTTTTAGGGCTTTTCAAAGGTAAATACATTTTCTTATTACCATCATCTTCCTCTTTCTCCCCATATAATTTGTTTTCATTAAAGCTCACTAGTTTGCATTTTAGAGTTTTGAGATTTTGAGTTAAAAATGTTATCTTTGTTAGCTTTAACTAAATCTTTTGATTTATTAATGTTATGTGAGTTGTTTACTACCTATAAGGTCCAACATATCCGATTTTTGCAAGGTTTTATGGTGAATCCCGAAATGGGTTTTTAGGGGTATATTTAAAGTGTCAAAATTTGTGTTTTTGGGATGGTTTTGTGAGAAATTGTTGGGCTGATGTTATAGTAATATTGGGTAGGTGTCTTTAGATGTTATTTGATGATTTTTGAGTAGTTATAGTGTTGGTTTGAATGGATTCCCGTAGCTACTACTGTAAGTGATTTTTGGGAGTGGAAAATGAGAGTTTTTAAGGTGTCTATGTGGGGAAATGAAGGGTTGATGGTTATACTATGTGTGGGTAGTGTTTTGAACATGTTTAAGAGTGCTTTGGATGACTTACATTCCTGATTTTTGATGGGTCTTTGTGGAAGCACGAAAATGGGAATTTGAAGAAAGAACTCGGCTTTGAATTGTGAGAATTGTAGTGGATTTGTGTGTTGGTGTTAAACCTTGGGTTTGTGATTGATTTTGGGGCTAATGTATTGTTTTTTAATGGTTATAAGCAAGAGAAGACAATGGAGAAGCTTCAGGCTTGAATCCGGAAACTTGGATGCTTGGTAGGCTAGTCGGCTTGTGCTATTGGAGTGGTCGGTGAGTGGTTACTATTTTTAAATGGCTTTCAAATATTGGTTCAAGCATGTGAACCTAGGATGAGCTTGGTAGACCCACCTAGAGTTGAGATTAGAGTGGTAGCCTAATCTCAAGCTTAGCTTAGGAAACCTTTGGTTGAACTCCTAATTGCTTATTATGCGTCAAGTCTAATTGTGTTTGTGTTGGCTATGTATAATGTGTTATGCATGTTGTTGAGGCTTGCTATGATGCGTTGATATATGCATGTAGTTTGGTTTATGAATCGTGCATGATAGTGATCATGGTGAGTACGTGCTAAGCACGGAAGTTATGTTGAGTTGATGTTGTGAAAGGTTATGGAATTTGATTAATATTGGCACTAGTATGCTTGGGTACAATGATCGATCATTAGGATGAGTGTGCACACGAGAGTCAAAGTTGCGTGTGGCCTTGGTGGCGTTAAGGCACCAAGGAGGAGTACGGTGATGTAATATTCCACCGGAAATGTTTATATATTAGTCGGTGATGAGTGGAATCCCATCGACGGGGCGTGAGGATGAGTGGAATTTCCCTCGCGAGAACCAGTGATGAGTCTAATCCCACCGCAGGTAATGGTTATGTTGGAAATGTGTTCCAACATGTTATCCGCGTATTCGAGTCATAGCTAGGTGCCAATATGAGATCATATGTGCCTTCATGATCGAGATGTGTTGCCAATATGATATGAAATGTGATTCCAATATGCATTGAGATATGTTGTTAATAATACATTGATATATGTATCATTGTAAGTTGAGCTTATGAGTTGTTGAGCATGGCATAATGTTGATTACATGTTCATGCACCATGTTTAATTTGGCTCTCGTGGATCAGAGGTAAGATCATGCATCTCATCATGGTTGTTGCTCGTGCTTGTACCCTGCATTGTCGAAGGTTTGATTTATGAGCTTACCCTCACTAAACTTTTATGCTTACGCTCCTTTTTGTTCGACAATGCAGATCAGTAGCTTGTGGGTGATAAGGGCAAGGAAAGATCTCCAAGTGATGCTTTTGGTTAGCTCAAGTATGATGTTTAAATGGTGGATTGTAATAGACAAGCAATGAGATAGGTGTCGTTGATTTGAGCCTTGATGTATGTTGATGTTGGCTTGGTTCTTGGATGCCATGTTTGATTTGTAAATATTGCTTACGTTACATGTCTTGAATGCTCATATACTTTGGTTGTTAAGGCACGGACCTTAGGGTGCTTTGTATGCCATCTTTTGGCAAATGCATGAAATCTTTGGATGAATGATGCTCGTTAGGTGTTGGTCAAATGTTTCTATTGAGATGCTATGCTTTTGGTTGAGTGCATGTGTTTGTAAGCATGTAAACCTTATATGGGATACATGTGTCTTTGGATTTTAAGTCTTCGAGCATGCTTTGAATGATATCTTAAATGGATGTCCTATCTTATGCCTTGTGAGTTTTGAGTACGTCTTGTCATAGGATGCATGCCTCTAGAGTATATGTGTAAGTTGTGTAGGCTTCTTAGGGTTGTTTAGGGCTTTTGGGGTCGATTAGAGATGCTTAAAGATGATTTTGAGAAATTGCAAACAACATGTGTTTCGAAACGGAGATGAAATCCTGTACATCTGATGTAATTGCCATAAATTAAATGGTTGTATAATTTTTTTTAGCAAAACAATAATATCTTTAACCGAATGCTTGGTTTAATATTGCGGAATATTAACGGAGATGAAATCCTGTACATCTGAGCTCAATTTAATTTATCTCTTTCAAATGTATGATCCGATTGAATCCCAGTTGGCAAAAATCCAACGGCAGCATTCGTTTCCCTCTTCCTTTTTCTTCTTTTGACTCTCGTTGTCTCCGTCCCCTTTTGTCTTTCTCTCTTCTTCCACTTCAAAACTCAAAAAAAAAAAAAAAACTGTAACAGAGAGTTCGCCCGGAAAAGCAGAAAGGAATTTCTAGAGAGAGCGTAAAACGGTGTAGTTTCAAAGAGAAAAAAGGGAAGGAGATGACGGTGATTGATTTGATCACGAGAGTCGACGCGATTTGCAAGAAATACGAGAAGTACGACATCGATAAGCAGAAAGAGGCCAACGTCGCCGGCGGCGATGACGCTTTCGCTCGCCTTTACGGCGTCTTTGAGACCGAAATCGACGCCGCTATTCAGGTGTTATCCTCTTCCCCAAGTGACTTTTTTGCTCCTTAGTGTCCAAAAAAATCTTACCTTTTTTTGTTTACAAATTCCTTTAGAAATCGGAAGCTGCTGCAACGGAAAAGAACAGGGCTACGGCGGTTGCTATGAACGCTGAAGTTCGAAGAACCAAAGCTCGATTGCTTGAAGAAATCCCCAAATTACAACGACTCGCTCAAAAAAAGGTATTTCCTTCATATTCGTTATTTTGAAAGAATTTTATTTTTCGATCAAACTAAGAATTTGTTTACTGGTGTTATTAATCTCTGGCTTTATAGGTAAAGGGGGTTTCAAAAGAAGAGCTTGAAGCTCGAAACGATTTGGTTTATGCACTGAAAGATAGGATTGAAGCAATATCAGATGGATCAACAGCTGCAACTAAGCTAAGTACTGGTGGTTGGGCAACTTCGAGTTCATACACTGGAATTAAAATTGATTCATCTTCAGGTAATAACAATTTATTTATTGGATCATATTGTTTTCAAGATATCTGTCTATGACCAATTGTTTTGAATGTTCCGGAATCGGATTGAATCAGATGGGAGATTCGATAGCGAGTACTTTCAACAAACCGAAGAATCTGACCGTTTCAGGCAAGAATATGAAATGCGCAGAATGAAACAGGTAGTAATTCCTTTTCTTTGTTGTTGTTTGATTATTGTTGCTATGAGATTTTCAGCTTTGCTTGCTTGCTACTCCAATGCTCTCTCTGCCCTCTGTTCTATTAGATTATCATTTATGACTCTAATGGCGGTAATGTATATGATTTGGAGGATTATAATAATTCATCTTCCTTTCTACCTGAATTTTAATTATTATATTTGAGAGTAATACTCTTTTTTAATGTAGGATCAAGGTTTGGAGGTTATAGCTGAAGGTTTGGACACATTGAAGAACATGGCTCATGATTTGAATGAGGTTAGTTTTTCTCGATATTGTCTTTTATGTTGTGGTATAAGTCATATTAAACTGTGAGATCTTATGCTAGTTGTTTTATTATTCGTGTCCTAATATTTCCATTATGTTATTATGACAGGAATTGGACCGACAAGTGCCACTAATGGATGAAATTGACGACAAGGTGATTTTCTACTTTTAAGTTATCTTCCTCGAGTTATCCTTCTTTGCTTGCCATGTACATGGGCAACTTTTCTGTTACTTTGATAATAGCATTCTAGAATATGTTAAATTCGTATATGAAGTCCGTTCATGGTTAACCACATATCCTTAGAGACGAAAGAGAAGAGGGGACCGGTAGAGTCTGTCAATTTTCTTAAACACTTCTTTAAAATATCTGAAAATTATTAACTAGCTATTGATGTTTAGTCTGAGTGAGATGAAAAGGTAAGGTTGGATTGTTATCCTTTTTCATTTGAAAGTTCCAACCTTGACACCGTTTTCCGATACCTTCCAGGTAGATAGAGCAGCCTCGGATCTGAAAAGCACAAACGTGAGACTTAAGGATACTGTACACAAGGTACATATATTGCCTTATATCTTTTGATTTTGGATGGAAGCTGCTTTCTATATCTTAATTTCCATCAATGTTTATTTTGATTTTGATCAGATGAGATCAAGTCGCAACTTCTGCATTGATATCATCCTATTATGTATAATTCTCGGAATCGCTGCCTATTTATACAAGTAAGTTTTCTGAATTCTCTTGAATTATACAAGTATGTGAAACATTTAGCATTTGAGTTTTGCCCTTCTATGTTCCAAAAAAGTATTCGAGCTTCGTCTCAGAAAGCGGGATTGCTTCCCATGTAGCCCTTCTAAGCTCAACTAAATCCTTTCAAACCATTCTTCAGGTTCACCCGAAAGATTTACACTTGTGTTCCTCTAATTATAATTTTCCAACCCGCATCATTTTTCTTGTTCGCCTTTGTTCGGTTTAATTTCTTGCATATGGTATCTAATAAATCCGAGCATCTAGACATGGGTGCGGAGGTGTAATTCTTGTAAGTATATGGGAATATTTTAAAAAAAAAGAAAATTGAGTAGACACATATCCGACAGTTGCTTTCGAGTTAGAGTAACATGGATTATAACTGTTACTATAATTTTTGAGATTCACTATTCTTTGCTGCAGTGTGTTGAAATGAGGCAAATTCTTCTACATGATGACAAGGATTATTACTCTCCTTACATTATGGCCTACGAGTGTGTATGGATTCTTAATAAACTCTCGACTTTACAGCAGTATAATATAATCTCTGACTTGATGTTCGTTGTATGTATTTTTATATGTATTTATACGTAATGTTGTAGTTATGTACTGTACTTTCCAGTAAAATATGCTAGTAGTGACAAAAGTAGTCCCACACTGTACTCCATTCTCACATCATTAATACATCTTATGCACAACGATCAACAAGGAATTTATACACGTCGGATTTTGCTCCAAATTTCTTTTTATAAACCATTTTGTCCTTGTTTGGTAAACATCTGTTTGAGCCAAAATTAGAGGTTTGAGCTAACATTAGAGGTTTGACCAGTTAAATATGTTAATTTGAACGTTTGGTAAATATTAGATTGATATAGCGGATTGTAGTGAAACTTCTAGGTTTGGGAAAGGTAGTAACAAGAGTTTGGTTTTGACATAAGAGTTAAAAAGACCATTTTATCCTTAATAATTATAAAAAATCTTCAAGTAACTTAAATTTACATTTTTTATTTTTATTTTTTTACCAATTTTTTACCCTTATCGTGACATTTGTAAATTAATAAAAAAATTATTCTCACATTTATATTTCTATTTAATTTTAATAATTAATTAATTTATATTAAAAGTAATTATATAAATAATAAATTAGTACATAGATCTTTCAAATATGCTCATAATATTATATTAAAAAAACTATTTTTCATAATCTAATTAATATTAATAGATATAAAATATTAATAACTAATAAACTATTGAAACAAGTATAAAATATAATTATGTCATTATATGTCATTTTACTTGTTTAAATAATTAAACAGCTATCAGTTAATTTTACCAAATATTTTTATTCAATTGCCAAACATGACCTTCATCTTCTATGTTTTTGGTTCAAAAAAGTAACATTATGTTTTCGTAATAAATTACGAAAATATAAGGTTATAGTTATCTATACTGTTTTTCTTATTCATTTTGTTCGAACGTTCGAATTTGTTTTTTTAGTAAGGTCGGTTCCTTTAGTATTTTTTATTGTCAATTTACATAAAATTATGATAAATTATTACGATTCTTCTTTTTAATACAATTTATATATTAAATAAGTAATATATGGTATTATAAATAAATTTATAAATCATAATTATAATAATGATTCATGAAAAAAAGATTCCACCACTAATCAAAATTAATATACTAATAAAAACCGTTTGAGTAAATATAATAATCGAGATTTTAAAGTATGGGATCTATTGTTCCATTGTTAACAAAAGGAGGGTTTTTTTTTGTTTATAAGACTTCAGTTTTATTTAGAGAAAAAAGACTAAATTAATTAAAATAAAAAATAAAAGATAAATTGATCTAAAAGTTTCATATTATGCTTGTAATCTAATATTATTTAAGTATGTGTGAAAATGATATTACACTTTTTATTATGTCGTCTTAACAATACTTGAAAAGTGAGAAATAAAATGATTGAGATGTTAAGAATCCAAACAAATTAATTTTATACCAAAATGTAAAATTTAATTAACCAAACGCACCCTAAAATCAAAAACTACTTTTACGTTAAGATTATTTTTTCCACTAAATTTAATCATAAAAATTTCACATAGATGTGTTTCATACTTTTCAATGAAGAATATATTCAAATAATTTCGTTGGAAAGTGATACTATTCAATTTATATATTACAAATTCTTCACTGAACACGAAGTAAATTAAGAAAACCATAGAATCCATTGATAATAGTATTAAACATTTAATTTCAACCATTAGGACAATAAAAACAATATTTAAGTGAGTGCCATAAATATATAAATAAAAGGGTTAAGTGCACAAGAAGTAATTAAACTATGAAAAGTAATGGTTTTGGTCACCGATCTTTTGAAAATTACAAAATAATCCTTAAATTTATCTTATTAAATTAATAGAAATTCCACACTATTAAAATCAATAAAAAGGAAATAAATTTGTAATTAGAGAGATCCATTGAAGTGTGAGGGTTAAACAAAAAATTTCTACTTTTTTTTCTTTTTATATTTCAACATTAAAAAATTAAATTTTAAACTCTAATCTTAAAATCAAAAACATAACTCTTAAACTTTAAACCCAAAATATAAACCCTACACCCTAATCTTAAAACCCTACCTCTAAACTTTAATCTTAAACCTAAAACTTAACTTTTTTTAATGTTAAAGCACAAAGACAGCTAAAAAAGGAGTAGATGATTTTTATTCGTCGAAGTTGTAATCTCTCTCACGGGACAAACGAATAAAGTAACAGGGACGGAGCTATTAAGGGGTGGGGTGCCACCCACCCCCGAAAAAAATTATTTTTTCACTTTTGTCCTTTTATTTAAATTGTTTTAAAATTTTGTTTATTTTTGAATTTTCACACTTTTAAATATTTATGTTTTGCCCCCTGACCCTAAATTTTGGCCTTGTCCCTGCAAAGTGGTATAACTTCAGCAGCAGATGGTAATGCTTTCATTATTTTGTTTCTTTTCTCCTTTGTCTGATTTGTAGCTGATAATGGGATCTTTGTCCCCCAGATCTTTTTCTCCGTTACCTACTAGGGATGGCAACGGGGCGGGGCGGGGCGGGTTTTTTGCCACCCCGACCCCGACCCGAACATTAAAACTCAATACCCGACCCTGCCCCGCCCCGGTATATAGAGGTCTTTGTCCCGCCCCGAATTTTGGAGGCAATACCCGACCCCGACCCGCCCCGACTCGAACAATTTTTTTTTAAATTTTTCATTACATACTGGAAATTAATATAACTAATAACACAACAATATAGATGCTGATTAATCCTAAAATATACACTGCAGTCCATGATAGCATATATCTAAAATATCGTACACTTCATTACATATTGAAAATCAATATAATGAATAATAATACTCATATAATTGACATTTATGCTTAATAAATATATAAAGAGAAGGCTGAATAATCATGCACCATTATCTAACTCCAAGCAAATAAAGAGATGAACATCTAAATATAATTAACTGCAATACAAATATTGATTACACTTAAAATATACATTGCAATTCATAGCAGCATATATCCAAAATATCATGCACTTCTTCCATTGGATCCCTTATACACAAAACAACATATCATATTTAAAGTACCAATTCAGCCATCAATCATGTATTTAAAAACGAGTCTAAACACAAAATGAGTTCAAAGACAAGTCTAAATACAAACCAAGTTCAAAGACAAGTTTAAACACAAAACAAGTTCAAAGACAAGTTTAAAGTTCAAACTCAAGGCAATTAAAGTCGCAAGTTCATAGCAAAGTTAAACTTCAATTATCAACCTCAACAACCACAAAAACATCCATTGTCATCAACCATCAGCTTTAATTTCTTCAATCTTCATTAACCACAGAAATCCTACAAATAAATTTATTGGATCAATGTATTTAAATAATAAAATAATTAAAGTAATAAATTACAAATATGAATTATTCATTACTGTTATCCGATATTGTTTGATTTCTCGGTTTCTTCATCTTCATAGAAGGAGCTTAATGCCTCGATTTCTTCATCTAAAATGACAAAAAGAAAAATAAAAATATAATAAAAAATAATAATAGATAAAAATAATATAATTAAAGTATTTTTATAGTATACCTTCTTCGGCGCATAACCAACTTTGACAACATGTCAAAGCTTCTAAAGTTGATGGATGAAGTCTATTACGTTGTGGATTCACCAATCTCCCTCCCGTACTAAAACTAGACTCTGAAGCAACAATAGAAACTGGTATAGCATAAATATCTCTAGCAATACCTTGTAAGATAGGAAATTGAGGCCCAATTGTCTTCCACCAATTTAATATATCAAAATCCAGTGTTCTAGGAATGACATCTTCTTCCAAATAACGATCTAACTGGGATGAGACTTTTGATTTCTTCTTTCTCTTCGATGAAATATAAGCATCATACTTTTTAAATGTTCCCTTTTCAACCGTAACAATATAAGAAGATGTAGTGCTGAAGAGTTGAGATTCACTCCCTGACAACATTTTTCCTTCATACTCATTGACCAATTCCCGACATAGATGCACGATTTTTTCAACTTCATACTCGGCATCAACCCCATAAATATCCTCAAAGTAACACTCCAAGAAGTCGGTTTTGTACCTTGGGTCTAAAAGTGTCGCAACACCCATAATACCATTCACAACACTCCAATACTTCTCAAATTTCTCCGACATGCGTCTTGCCATACTCGAAATAATGTCATCACTATCCTTAATCTATTCATTCAATGCCACCCTAATTGAGCAAATGCCCGAAAAAAAAGATTTGTTGATGAATATTTTGTCCCTGAAAAGTCTTCGGTCAACTCATAGAACAAATTAAACTTTTCACAAATCTTTGCTGCAAAGGTCCAATCATCTTCGGTTGACAAGTGCTTGTATAAAGAATCACGGTGTAATTGCACACACCGAAATAAAACATCATTGTAATAAAAAGCTGTCCGGAGCATCAAAAAAGTTAAATTCCATCGTGTCTTCACATCAGTGCATAATTTCTTGACAGTTGAAATGCGCAATTGTCGCGCTGCCTCTTCAAATTTTTCCCACCTTTTTGGAGTAGCACTCCAAAAAAGGACACTCTGTCGAATTCTTTCTATTCCATCTCCAAGCACACTCAAACCATCTTTAACAATTAAATTCAATATGTGTGCACAACAACGCATGTGAAAGAAAGCTCCATCAACCACTAGTTTGTCACTTCCCAATCTATCAACCAATAATCCCATGACACCATCATTCACACTACAATTGTCAACTGTGATCGACATAAGTTTCCTGTCAATGTTCCAATCTAGAAAACACTTCATCAATCTTGAAGCAATGACATCACTAGTATGTGGAGTAGGCACATACTCAAATCTTATTATGCGCTTTTGTAAAGTCTATGAGTTATCTACGTAATGCGCAGTGACAACCATGTATCCTTTGTTTTGGTGATCGGCTGTCCACATATCAGTTGTGATGGCAACTCTTCCTTCGATAGCCTCTAACTCTAATATTGTTTTCACTTTCCCCTCTTCGTACATAGCCAAGATATCCTTCTTTATTGTATTGCGAGAAGGCATATCAAACAAGGGTTGTAGGCTATGACAATACTTTCTAAATAAAGTATGATCAGCCATTGATAAAGTGTACTCATGTCTTATTATCATCTTGGCAAGATTCTTCCTTGCTTCATCTTGATTAAATGAAGAGGCCTTTAATGCCAATTTTCTATCCGTCTTTTTCTTATTGGCTACTAGAACTTGTTGCCGAATATCCATTTGACCACGCTTATTGCACCTTTCTAAATGAACATGCAAATGCTTTGTCCCATTTTTAGAATCACCACCGAGCTTTCTTTTGCAATGGTTGCATATTGTCTTCCATTCGTTGTTGATCTTCTCTTTTGTAAAATGCTCCCATACCGTAGATTTCAACTTCGATGGATTGTATCCGCTTGACTCATTATTGTCAACCACATAATTAGGTTGACTTAATGAGGCTTGTGTGTTTCCCTCAGAACTTGGAATTGGACTCTCCTTGGTAATTGAGGAAAGCCAATAGAAGGAGTGGTTGATGAAATAGAGTTCTCCCCAATATTGGACATTAGTGATTATTATATCTATAAAAACGTACAAATCAAGCATTAGAAAAGTATAAATGAATCAGAATCAGAAATTGAAGTATTGCTTCAAACTATTTCTTAAATCATACATCAAAAAGTAAAATATTCAAAACAAGAAAAACTAAAAGACAATTTTAAATTCTAATGCATTGCATTCTGTTTTACTGCACTGCACAACAAAACTGTTTTTCTCTCCAATATTGAACATTAGTGATTGTTTTTCTGCATTTTACTATACTGCACAACAAAGATAATTTTATATTCTATTTTTCTGCATTATGTTACATAACAAAACTGTTTTTCTGCATTCTACTGCACTGCACAACAAAGATAATTTTTACATTTTATTTTTCTGCATTTTACTGCACTATACACCAAAGCTATTTTTACATTCTATTTTTCTGCAGTTTGCTTTTCTGCATTATATTGCATTATGTTAACAACAAAATTACTCAACAACAACGTTAAAGTTGAAAGGAAGCTAAAAGCTAAAAGCTAATGTAATCAATTTTTTTTGTAAGTTTTAGCTTTTATAAACAAATTACTCAACCACAATTAAATTATAATAACAATTATAAAAGCTAACCTTAACAGCAAAATGTTAAAGTTGTAGTGGTTGAAAATCTAACAATAAGCACTGTAGCAGCACTGCAACAATAATTTAATACCAAACAGATAAGTACCAACAAAAAATGAGCAACAATGAGCAAAAAATGAGCAATAATTTAATACCAAACATATGTTACCTTGAAGGATATATGCCAACGACTTTAAACTCCACCACCAACAAAGTCAAAACAAAGCAAAGATGATCTTGTAGATCTGAAAGGCAACATCAAAATTATGAGAATCAAAGGTTGAGTAGATAAATTTTTTATGAACATTATTCTCTTTTTAAAAGAAGAACAATAAAAACAAATATGAATCAATCAAAAGCAGCAACTAACTAGTTACAAACAACCTCACACGAAGCTATTTGACTTCTGATTTCTACCCTCTATTTTTATACAAACACAAGTTCTCACAGTTCACAGTTCTCATAAAATTTATTAAATATAGAACTTCACAGTTCACACTCCTCACAGTTCTCATAAAATTTCTTTCCCTTCTAGATGTTCAATTTTAAAAAATTCAATCTTACATTAGGTCGATGAGATAAGATTTTATGTTTACCTCCACCTCATTAATGAGGTTGCAAACAACAAACTTTGTTGTTTAATTAGAAACTGTTATTATAATTTCACTTTATCTAACCATAATAACATATAAAAAACCTGAGTATAATAATAAAATATTTGCATAAATCAAATTTGATTATGAATGCAGGACTTTGATTATGAATCAGAAAACTAAATGTGGTCATCAAAGGCTAGAATTAGAAAATAGATGCGTAGGATAGGAATGCAGAAAACAAAAGCATTGTGAAGCTTAATTTTTTCAACATTGTTTAACAAGAATTGATTTTTGCACCAAAATTTCGGTGTTATTCGGAGAAAGCCAACATGGAAGTTGCATGGTGAGTTTCAAACATTTTTACACGACTAGAAGTTAATTTTATTTTGTGTGAATGTACTTTTATGGTGGAGTATGACAATTCTCTATTTTGAGATTACAAAGGCTAGGGTGCCGCAGCTTAAGGTAAGGTTAAATAACGACAGTTTTTAGTTAGAACTTAAATTTTTATTAATTGGTAACCCAATTCATTATTTTGTCCATATAACACCGAAATTCTAATCAATTGGGTAAGATTTTAGATTAGATTCTACCTCATCTAACATTTTAGAATGGAACTTAAATTCTTACCAAAAGCTGCAACACCTTAGAACTACCTTTTTATAGATAAAACTCAGAGCCTATGTTTTCCTGACATTCAGATTTGGTAAAGATTATGGATATTAAGGTAAAGAAGCTTTGGAAGCTTTTATGAAATGTCACTAAAGTGTATGCATACATTTATGCGAGAATACAAGGCAAATCAAGCCTTTCTTTCATTGTGTTTAGAGTTTCGTTTTAACCTAAATCATTTCATTACATGTTACCAATTCAAAGCTAAAATATCTTGTTATGTTTCTTGAAATTCTGGGAAGAAATTTAAGAAAAGAAGAGAAAACCTAAAATCAAAAACATGTTTAAATACCCAGATTCAAAGTAACATTACAACATCAAAGCAAGGAATGTAAATTTTTAAAATCACTAACAAAAAAGTTAATCAAAATAAGGAAATCGAAATTCTTACCAGAAGAGAAATCGAAAGTATGAGAGCACGCCAGCACCAGAGATGAAATCTTCTGATATGAAGAAATTTTGAGACGGCAGTCGGGAGAAAATATCAAAAAAAAGAACGGGAATGAAAAGGGAAAAATCAGAAACCCTAACATATATTATATAAAAGGGTATTTTTGTAATTACATGTACCGGGGCGGGGCGGGGCATTTTTCCTATAAACCCGAACCCGACCTGACCCGATCTTATTTTCGTAAAAGACCCGACCCGAACCCGAAATTTAGGATGAAATACCCGCTCGGGGCGGGGCGGGTCGGGTCGGGTTCGGGTAAATTTGCCATCCCTATTACCTACTATTAGGGATGATGTCAATGGGTATTTCTGGGATGTGAAAGGAAGGAGGTTTCTTAAATTTCAGAGAGAAAATTCTCAGGTTTTTCATACATCACTGATTACATTGCATTTCTAATTTATAACTTCCATTGGCTAGTGTAAGACAAAATCAGTTAAATGGGTGGGTGCGCGTCTTTCTCTGGTACTCTTACGCAGTGCAGCCGTCTCTCTGGCTGACTCACCTTCCTCGTGTCCCACTCCAACGAACTCCTCTATTTCAGAATAATCCTCTGCGCTATCCTCCATCGTAATCTCTTGAGTTTGACTCGTAACATTACCTCCCCCGTTTTCAGGAACCTTGTCCTCAAGGTTGGAGTTCTCGCTCGTGTGGTTCTGCAAATTTGCGTCAGCGAGAAACGGAAGTGGTGTGATCTATTCCAGAGGTTGCCCTATGCACGCTTTCAATTGAGATATGTGGAAAACGGGATGAATTCGAGATGAGGCAGGTAGTTCCAACTTGTATGCTACCGGGCCGATCCGTTGTAACGCTCGATAGGGGCTAAAAAATCGAGGTCCGAGCTTCTGATTGGTCAGTAGCTTGAGTGATAACTATCGATAGGGTTGTAGTTTGACAAACGCTCATGACCTTATTGCTAGTTCCACCTCGCGCCGGTGCTTGTCTGCCTGGTTCTTCATCCGGGCATGTGCACGCGTTAAGTTAACCTTTAATTCCTTCAGCAAAGCATCCTTGTCCTGAAGTTCCTTGGCAACTTGCTCGTTGCGTGTGCTACCCTCGAGATAGTCAACTATTGTGGGTGGGTCTCTTCCATACAGAGCCTTGAATGAGGTTATTCCTGCCGATGCTTGATACGAGGAATTATACTAGTATTCCGCCCAGGCCAATAGTTGTTCCCATTTCTTCAGTTTACTGCCCACTAAGCACCTCAGATACATCTCTAAGCATCGATTGAGGGCTTCCGTCTGCCCACTAGTTTGTGGGTGGTAGGCTGACCCCATGCACAGCGTAGTCCTTTGCAAACGAGCTAACTCCTTCCACAAGTCACTCACAAACACACGATCACGATCGCTGACCATGGTGCGAGGGATTCCATGTAACTTGATGACACCTTGAACCATTACCTTGGCCACATATGCTGCATCGAATCGTCGAGGCAAAGAAAAAAATGCTCGTATTTTGTCAAGCGATCAACCACGACCAATATCACCTTTTTTCCATTCGAATTGGGTAGTCTTGTTATAAAGTCCAGCGCTATGTCTTCAAAAACCTGGTCGGGAATGTTCAATGGCTGAAGTAGCCCTGTAGGGGTGAGGCTTTAAGTCTTCATTCTTTAACATACGTGACACTCCCTAACAAACGCGCGAACATCCTTTCGCATCCCTTGCCAAAAGAAGTTGGCTGCCACCCTATGAAACGTGCGAAGGATCCCAGAATGACCCCCCAATCGACGTTTGGTGAAACTCACCCAGTATCTGGCCCCCAAGGTTTCCAACATCTGGGACAACTATCTTCCCTTTCCAAAATACTAAGCCTGAAGACGCTGTGAAGTCCCCATTGCCTAAGTTGTTGCTGTCTAACTGTTCCTAGATGTGTTTCAGGTGTGAATCGTGTTGTGTAGCCGTTCGAATCCCATCAAAAATACCAAAAGTGGTTCGAGTGAGGGACATCAAAGTCGAGGGCACCTCTCGAGACAAAGCATCAGCTGCAGAATTCAACCGACCTGGCCTGTATTGTATCTCGAAATCAAACCCAATTAATTTCGAAAGCCACCTTTATTGCTCAGGGGTTTGGATTGTCTGTTGGGTTAGTTCCCTTAACGATTTCTGATCGGTGACGATGGTAAACTTACGGCCTAGCAAGTATTGTCTCCATTTCCCGACTGCCTGAGTAATGGCGTATATTTCTCGCTGATAGGTGGAAGCACACTGCATCTTGGGACTGAGTTTCTGGCTAAAAAATGCAAGTGGTCGTTTCCCCTGTGAAAGCACTGCTCAATGCCTACTCTAGATGCATCAGTTTCCAAGGTGAAGTCTTGATCGAAGCACGACAAACCCAGCACTGGTGCTTCGCTAATGAGTTTCTCCAAGGCCTCGAAAGCTAACTGAGCTTTACTAGTCCACTGAAATTGAATCCTTTGATGTAGTAAGTCAGTGAGGGGTGCTGCAATAGTAGCAAAGCCTCAGATAAATCGTCTGTAGTAACCTGCGATACCCAGGAATCCCCTCACCTCTTTGACATTTGTTGGTATTGACCAGTCCCGTATCGCCTGAACCTTTCATGGGTCCATGGCTAGCCCATCTCGCGACAAGATATGCCCTAAGTACTCCACCGATTCTTGCCCAAACAAGCACTTCGAGATCTTGGCCACCAGTTTCTGATCTTGCAGAACTTGCAGTACTTGTCGAAGATGGAACAAATGCTCCTCCCAGGTTCTGCTGAATATCAAAATATCGTCTAAAAAGACCAACACAAACTTCCTTAAGAAGGGCTGAAATATTTGATTCATAGTGGACTGGAAGGTGGATGGCGCGTTCGTGAGTCCGAAAGGCATGACACGAAACTCGTAGTGTCCTTCGTGGGTGTGAAAAGCTGTCTTGTGAACATCTTCGGCCCGGACCCGTATTTGGTGATAGTCGGCTAATAAATCCAACTTCGAAAAGTAACGTGACCCTTCTAAATCATCAAATAGTTCATCGGCGGCGGGTATCGGAAATTTATCCTTCACAGTAACAGCGTTCAATACCCTGTAATCAACACAAAATCGCCAGGTGCCGTCCTTCTTTCGAACTAATAGGACTGGGGATGAGAATGGGCTGGTGTTGCGCTGAATAAGCTGATTTTCAAGCATTTGGGTGACATGCCTTTCGATTTCCCCTTTCTGAAAATGGGGATAGCAGTATGGGCGTACATTCACCGGCTTGGCTCCTGGTTCTAAGTGAATTGCATGGTCCGTCTCTCGGATTGGGGGCAACGATTTGGGAGGTTTGAACACAGGAGAAAACTCTCGCAACAAGGTGACTATCTCTTCCCGATTTTCTTGTGATGGATTTTCTGAATCATCCTGCAGTTGCAAACGAAAATACTCTGCGATGCTGTTAGTGCCCCTCAATCTTCGCAAAGCTTGAAACTGAATTGACTGTGGCCCAATTGGTGATTCACCTCACCATTGATATTTGTTGGATCCGAATTGAAATTCAAAAGTCAGGGCTGAGAAATCCATCGTGATCGGCCCTAAGGTTGCCATCCACGTGACGCCGAGAACCATTTTCGTGCCTTCTAGAGGGAGAACGTGGAAATCAGTATGTAACGCCGTGCCCTGAACCTGAACTTGCAAATTCTGAACACAGACTTCACTCTGAAGCTTGGCTCCATTACTCACGAGAACCCGAAAGTTCGATGTAGCCTTAATCGGAAGTCCCAAATGCTTTGCCAATCGTGTTTGGATGAAATTGTGGGTACTCCCCCCATCAATCAGAATTTTTACAGCCTGCCCACGGACTTTTCCCGTCACTCGCAACGTGTTTGGGGTGTAGCAACCTGCCAACACATTGAATGAAACCCAAGGATGCTTAGTTTCATCGTCGGGTGGGATCTCAGACACCTGCACAGTCGGATCCATGTTCTCCTCACTTTCATCATCGAGGAGGAACAATTGGGGAGATTTGCATTTATGCCCCGACGTGAACTTCTCATCGCACTAGAAACAAATTCCCTTCTCACGTCGGATTCGCACCTCGGCCGCAGATAACTTTCGGGGCTGCAACGGTTGGTTGTTGGTGGATGATGGGGGTGGTTGACCAGGTATACTCTTAGCGCCGTCAGAAACAGGCGTTGGTTGGGAAGCGCCTGAGCATTGCTGGCCGTCGTCATTTGTAACGCGATCAGAGTCTGTTCATGTCACGAAGAGGTCTTCTAGAGTTGTTTGAGTGTTTCGGTGTTATTGACCATGGTGAAAGTCAATGAAAGCACCAATGTTAGGGATGATGTCAATGGGTATTTCTGGGATGTGAAAGGAATGAGATTTCTTAAATTTCAGAGAGAAAATTCTCAGGTTTTTCATACATCTCTGATTACATTGCATTTCTAATTTATAACCTCCATTGGCAAGTGTAAGACAAAATCAGTTAAATGGGTGGGTGCGTGTCTTTCTCTGGTGCTCTTACGCAGTGCAGCCGTCTCCCTGGCTGACTCACTTTCCTCGGGTCCCACTCCAACGAACTCCTCTGTTGCAGAATGATCCTCTGCGCTATCCTCCATCGTAATCTCTTGAGGTTGACTCGTAACACCTACTTGATGTGTGGTTGTTATTAGGTTTAGAACTTTTTGGGTTCACAGTTTACTCAATGTTCAAAGGTTTTTTGGATTGTTTACTTTGTGTTTGCAAGAACAATCATCAGTTTCTTAACGCTTTGCTTGAGCTAGCTATTTTTTGTTTATAACCTTAATTTCATATCTTAACCTTCTGCTCTGCTTCTCCAAATCAGAGTTGAAAACGACGACTAAATACGTATTGCCTTAATTCACAAATTAGCCCTCCAATTATACTAATTTTTCATGATCTTAACTTCCCAAAATTGTTGTTCCCTTAATTAAAAAGTAATTAGTGTATTAAATACCATGTTTAGTATAACTATGTGTTATAGTATATTATTCTATTTCTAAAAATTATGTTTGATAAAATATACAGCGTTATTACTTTTATATAATAAGACATCGGCAAACATTGGTTTCCCTTTCAATTTAATAATAGGCGATCGTGCCATGTCTCGCACAATAAAGCAATGAACCGGCTTTTTTTTAATAAAATCGGGGACTTGTTTTTTTCAAGTGTCTATTCATATGGTCAGTGCCAAATGAAAATCGTGTTTATCCTGGAGTTATTGGGGACGTATCAGCTGCCTATCGACAGCTAGGGAAATCGTATTTATTCACTTGAACAGATGCCTAGCTACCTCCATTGACATTATTACCAAACTAAAATGATGCGTATTTTTTTGGACATGCTAAGGTGCGATTTAAAGTACGATTAAAATGTGTTTTTACATAATTTTTTTATTATTTTAGTAAAAATTTATATACGACTGAATAATAATTTAGATAAAACTGAAATTTTTACTGACTGTATAAAAATTTGTGTAATTAAATGAATTCTTATCATCTGGGTATGTATAGATTTTACCTTAGTAAAAATTTTTGAAGTTACACAAATTCTTATATTATAACCTAAATTCTATATAAATGATAAAAATTTGTATAAATTATAAGAATTCATATAAAACTATCTTATTTTAACTGCACTCTAAAAGTACTGAGGGTTCATAACTTCCCGTCTTTTCTACGTTGCATCAAGGTGGAGAAATTGGCTTTGTGAAAGAGGGAGGGGGAAAAGCAAAGAGATGCTTTGGCTTTTCATCAACATTTCTGTTTTTTTTATTATTTAATTACAAAAATCACCACTGCCCCACGTATCAATGTTCATGTTTACTCATTTTTATAGATTGTTTTTCCTGGTAAACCACATAAACAGTCACCAATTTTTAGTGTGCTTGTATTTTAACCATCATACTTTTAAAACTTACAATATGATCATCAAACTTTTAATCTGCTTTCATAACGATCATTATCGTCAATTACTATTAAAAAATGGTGATGTGACATGTTAAAGTCATATTCTTCCCAAAAAAATTTAAATTTTTAGCCTACTTCCGTTTATACTATCATCGTTCGATGTTTTTCTGATCGTCGTTGTCACTAAACATAATACCCTCATACTCAAAAATTTTACAAAGTCCAAACACAATCGAACATGGATTAGTCTACTCTATAAATCAAAGGAAGAAGAAAAATCAAGAAAAAATTATATCGTAAAGAAAATCTTAATTTTTGATATTTTTTATCGTAAAAGATAATAAAAATTATACTCCCTCCGTCCCACTAAAACTGTCACATGTTGACTTTTTTCTAGTCAAATTTTTTCAACTTTGACTATAATTTATTTAAAAATTTTAATTAATTAAAATTTATAAAAAATATATTTAAAAACTACTTGATTCAAAGTTTTTAAAATATATTTTTTAATATTTTTATCAATAATAAATTTTAAATTATAAGAGATCAAAGTTGAAAAAATTTGACCCAAAAATTGTCAACATGTGACAGTTTTAGTGGGACAGAGGGAGTATAATGATTGAATTATTGCTGGAATTGATGTGACCATTTAATAATCGTTCAATTTTATTTACAATATATTTATGACAAAGTTGTAGAAAGAACACCAACACTCTAATTCTATTTTATGTGAGCTATTCAAAAATTATGTGAGATTGCATTAAATTTTTACTATTACAATTTTCTCTTCATTCAATCGAAGTTTCATTTTGATGAAATTAAATTTCACTATATGTTTATGACATTAAATATTTTTGTTATGTTTGAGACTTAGATAAAATGATGGTGGAGCTCTTGAGATTGATGGACGTTGAGTTTAGTGACGATAACAATCGAAAAACGTCTAATAGTGGTGATTCGATTGTAAATAATATTTTAGTGTATGTGTATGGAATTAACTTTATTTTTCAGTTGATCAATATCTGACTTCTGTCGATATGTGTTTCAGATAAAATATATTTAAATATATAAAATATAATCATTGTTATATATTTATCATTATCCGGTGATTCAATAATGATTAAACATTTATTCTTTACTTTTTTTGAATATATTTATTCTTTACTCTTAATCACTTGAAAACATACACATTACACAGATTATGTTGTTTGAACTCAAAATATTTAAAAAAACAACACAAATATTTAACACTGAAACCACTTATTGAATCTATCTCAAAAATACCATTAAATCTCGATGAATCTAAGTAAATAAGGTGACTCAAACACTAGTGTCACTAATTATTCACCGCTCTGTTGTAGTGATAAAATTACTTTTTGTCTAAATGAAATTATAAAATCATTTTGTCAAGACAACAATGTAGTGAATCGATACGATTAATTTTATTTATTAAAAATATTGAAATTAATTGAATATCGATTCAATAGTAAAATTATTTAATTTTATTTATTAAGTTTGATAAATATTGTTTTAAGAATATTATTGTCTTCTCCCATTTATTTGAATAAAAATGAAATTTTATTATTTGAGATTCACACACATGACTAAATATATATTTTAAATATAAGTCTTTCGTCGTTCTACCTATAATCATTGTTGTATTAAAATTTACAAATATATTTTTACATAAAAAGTTCTCATTCTATTTTATTTTTTATTTAATTTTATGACTGAGCTTGATGTCACCAACTCATTATTTACACAGCCTTATTTACAAAATAGAGTAAATATTATTTGTGGGATATTTAGGGATGGCACCGACCCTGAAAATTTAAAATTTCAACCTGACTCGACCTGATTTAATATAATAAAAGTATAAATACAAATTTTATCCGTCCCCGAAATTTTAGTAAAAAAATTAATTAAACTCGATCCGTCTCGAAAAAAATTAAAAAATAAATAAATATAATATATAAAAATATAATAAATATAAATATATATTTATAAATAAACCGGGGCGGGGCGGGAACTTTTACCCTAAAACCGACCCGACTCAAACATTTTAAAAAACTGACTCGAAAACCGAAAATTCAAAAGAAAAATCTGATAAAATCGGGTTTGAACTTAGAACCCACCTAATTCGAATTTTTTTTTTTTTGCCATCCCTGAGATATTGTGTTTTCACACTTTTACATATCTTAAAAAACTACTAAAGCTTATTATTTATAATTTGAACACATGACAAAAAAAATTATATTCAAGCTGTTGACCAATCTACTCATAAAACATTTCACAATTTTTTTTCTCACAAATGAAATTGTTAATATAAACTATTTCATTTTACATTTTTATGTATATATATTATTATTTAACTTTTTGACTGAATTTGGTGACACCGGTTAACCAATCACCAATTCGTTTGAAAGATTATAAGATTTTTTTTACGAAGTGCAGTGAATCATAATGTATATGTGGTTATCTTTTTAAAATTTTACAAAAATTTAAATTAAACTACTAAAATCCATTACTTGATATTCGAAACATTACAAACTTTTATATGCACTGTTTTTATGGTATAAGGATAATTTTAACCATTAATGTTTATATTTTTTGTCATTTTGATTGTTATTCAATTTTGAGGATAAAATTTGACCTTCAGTATGTCTTTTTGTTAAAATACTCATTTTTTTTAACTAGGATGTTGATTAAACCGTTAAACAATTAACGATGATGACATGACATACATATAAAATACATTCTAAATGACATGGCATCTAGGGCCGGTCCTGGGCTTTTGGTGGCCCGGGGCATGTAACCCCCTCGTCCCGGTCTGGCCGGATGACCGGTCCGAGTGGGCCACACGGGGAAAACCGAAGCGAAACCCGTTAAGGTTCCTCCTCGGTTAACAACCCAGAAAATTTCTTTTTAATTTAATCTTCCCTAAATGCACATTTAATTCCTATGTGATCACAGCAACGGAAGACAAGCATTCATGCAACCAAGACTCGAACAAATCGAACCAAACAGTCCATTTTTATGTGACTTAACAGGTCGTTTCGAAACACCCTCAAGGTGTATCGAAACGCCTTGACCTGGTCAACACTTCAAAGCCCATACGAGGATGCCGTTTCGGAACGGGGGTCAACCGTTCCGAAACACCCTCCCTGGTCAACTTCTCGTGGTCAACGAGAATTGACCGTTTCGAAACACCACAGACCCGTTTCGGAACACTTTCATCTCGCCAATTTCTCAAAATTCCAGTAGCAAAAATGTTCTGAAACGACCCCTATCCGTTTCGAAACGGCAGGCCAAATGCAAAGGGACCGTATCGAAACAGGGTGGCCCGTTTCGAAACGCCCCCTGTCTGCAGACGAGTTTTAGCTGTTTTAAGGCACAAGGGAGTCCCAAAACCTCACTAAAACCTCCAACAACACACTAACAACAAATCTAAAGGCCAACCAACATACAAGCATGCTTGAGCAACATCATATCAAGAATAACCACCAAGGCACAACATCGCAAGCCACACATCCATACATGTTATTATAGATATTAAGCATTTAACATATCCAACACTTAGGCAATTCTAGATAGCAACATACTAACATGATTTCAAGCAAGGCATACATCCCAAAAGCCAAATTAACAAACACATATGAGGAGTCTAACATGCTCCTAAACAACAACAGCAACGATATATTCCAAAAGCATTATAACACGACACCTATCCCATTGCTTTACTATTACAATCTTTAAATTTAAACACCATACTTGAGCAAACCATAAGCAACACTTGGAGGCCTTTCCTTTCCCTTGCCACCCACAAGCCATTGATCTGCATTGTCGAATAATAGAGTGCATAAGCATAAAAGCTTAGTGAGGGTAAGCTCATAAAACAAACCTTCGACAATGCAGGGTCCAAGCACGAGCTATAACCAAGATAAAATGCATGATCTTACCTCCGATCCACGCGAGCCATAAATATAGATGATGCTTGAACATATATTCAATATCATGTCATGCTCAACATGTTTAAATCCACAACATATGAAATCACATATATTAAACCATGTTAGCAACACATCCCGAATCACAATGGCTCACAATTAACCACATATTAGCAACATAAACTACAATCTGTATTGGCACCTAGCTATGACTCGAATACGCGGATAACCGTTGGATCTCACATCCAACAACACAACCATTACCTGACGGTGGGATTACACTCATCACCGTTCACGCGGAGGGGATTCCACTCATCCTCACGCCTCATTTCACGCGGAGGGGATTCCACTCATCCTCACGCCCGTCGATGGGATTCCACTCATCACCGACTAATATAAATACAATTTCCGGGCGAACCCGTACTCCTCCTTGGTGACTCAACGCCACCAAGGCCACGCGCGACTTTTGACTCATGTGTACACACTAACATCCTAATGATCGATCATTTGTACCCAAGCATACTAGTGCCAATACTACACATTTCATTAATCATTCATAATATCAATTCATAACACTTCCGTGCTTAGCAAGTACTTACCATGACTTACCGTCATGCACAAACCACATTTCCATGCCTAGCATGTACTCACCATGATCCTCGGATCATGAAACCACCTCATAATATCATTTCACATGTCAACACCACATGTACATCATTAACAACCATATCACATTATATTTTACACATGTGTATAACCATATCATATCTATCATCAACATGCATATAACAATACATCAAATATGCCCCAACATACATGTATACAACATATGTATAATCAACACCATCACAATTTAACACGAGGCATATACAACCATTAAAGAGTGCAACCAAAGTCTCTAATCAAAGCTTGGGATTAGGCTACCACTCTATTCCCAACTCTAGGTGGGTTTACCAAGCCCATCCTAGGTTCACATGCTTGAACCAAATACTCAAAACCATTTTAAAAACATTTAACCACTCACCTAAGCTTCCAAGCTCCAAGCCAAGCAAGCAACTTCCCTCAAATTTCCGGATTTCTTCCCGAAGCTTCCCCAACACAAATTCCCGCTTCTTTCAAAACGGTGCCAAAATGAGGGAGAAATGAGATGAAATAGTGAAAGGGGAGGAGAGCTCTACTTGACGTTAGAATGGTGGAAATGGGAGTGAAGAAGATGAGCACATGTTTAATTCAACAAAAATGGGGTTTTAATTTTAAAAGTTCATTTTATTTACCCTTTTGCCATTAATGAGATGGCAACTCTCCCTTACTTTAAAATCCATGAAATTTTAGTTTCATTTCAAATTAGCCCAACATAAAATGTTTATTTGAAAACAAGGAAAGACACAAGGTCCAAATAATATATGATATTATTTAAATCAAAAACTGAGACCCAATAATATTATTTAAATATTATTTTCTTTCGACCCCTAAACCCGGGTGTTACAGGGCAAATATAAAAAAATGGGCCCTAAATTAATAATTTAAATTGCGGTTGGGATCGTATTTACAATCATGTTAGGTTTTATTGTGGGTGCAGGCATTATAGATGTTATTTCGGTCTCTACAAGTATCTCGGTTGTGAAATATCTTAATAACATATGTTATTGTGGACATAACAGTTGCAGGTATCGCGGTTTCAGATGGTGCCGCTACCCATGGGCGGACGTAGCATATAAATTGGGGGTGCAATTGACCCCACTTGATTTTTTGGAGTACGAGGTTTTCAATGAGGTAATATAGATTTTTTTCATAAGAAATATTAGATTTGACCCCACTTAATTTGTTGGGTATGGGGATAACAATGCTTATTCTAATGATATAGAAATCATCAATACCTCATACTTCACTCATGACCTAACGATCATTGTTGCGGTTGCATATCGTTATTTAAATCCCCGTCCCTCGTAGCAAGTAACGAAAAAATTAATTTTAAGAGTATATCCATAATAACACGAATTGAAAAATTTGTGCCCTTAATAACAAAAATTGAATAAATTGAATTTTAAAAGTATGCCTAAAATAACAAATATTAAAAAAATCAGGCCCCTAATAACAAGTATTAGAAAAAGTTGAATTTTGAGAGTAAACCCATAATAATAAATATTAGAAAAAAATTAAATCTCTATTAACAAATATTAAAAAATTGGACCCTTACTAACAAATATTAAAAAAATAAAACCATTAAAAATAAATACAATTCGAATAAAACTAAAAACATGTAATTCCCTTGAGTGGTGGGCCCTGGGCGGGTGCCCTTGTTGCCCCTGCCAGGGTCGGGCCTGATAGCATCTAGTATATTCCATGCTTACACATGAAATATAATTTCATTTTAATTTAAACTATAAGAAATAATTGAAATTCAAATAAAATATTAAAAATTAAAAAAAAAACGATAAAATATGGTAAAGAATTCTCTCAATATGAATGATGGCATAATCTAAACTAAAACCCTAGCTAAAAAAACTCATAAATCAAACCGGAAGTTCTCCAAGTAAAATTTCCTTCTAAAATCCAACATCACATGACATACAAATAAATATAATTTACCAATTGAGATTTGATTTCACTTTAAATCAAATGTTGTTATTTAAAATCTAAACCACTTTGGAGAGATTGCTTATTCTGAATCAAATGTATAAACTTTTTTTTACTAATCAATTTGGTTTTGATTACTTTAGTTCTGGGTTTTAAATTTTTTTATGTTTTGTTTAATCTGGGTTTTAAGTTTTGATTTAGGTATTTAAAATTTAGAGGTAAATTTAAAAAATAACATCAAATGAACTTTTTATAAAATTTCAAAAAACACCAAAAATACTGGGGGTGATAAACAGTAGCAAATTATGATCAAGGCTTCGAAAGAGTTATTTCCCACGTTTTTTTTGTTTTATATTTGAATTTTAATTATTTTTATAGTTTAAATCGAAATTGTATTTTATATGTATGTGTCACGTCATCACCGTTGATTATTTAACGGTCTAATCAGCATTCTAGTTAAAAAATAATAATTTGACAAAAAGTTATAGGTTGGGGGCCAAAATGATAGAAAGTGTAAACGTTAAGGGTTAAAAGTAGGGATGAGCATTTTACATCCACCTAGTAGGGTTCTGGCCTGACCGGATCGGGTCAGTTTTTTAATAAAAAAGCCGGGGTCGGGTCGTTTTTTGTTAAGGATGAAATCAGGTTCGAGTTTATAGTGAAAAATATATGATTCGACCCGAGACTAATAGTGTAATTTTCCCCTAATTCTTTTAAGGATATTTGTAATAATACCCCATATATATAGATATTTAAAAATAGTTCGTTAAAATTAATTTTTTTTATTTATAATTTAATCCTTAAAATTATTGTTTTTAACAATTAAGTCTCCTAAAATTATTTTTTACAATTAAGTCTCTAAAATTAATTTAAATTTATATATCGAGCCGGGCGAAGTCGATTTGATAGTATTTATTTTTTGGGTCGGGTTCTATTGGACAAAAGGTCTGACCCGACCGATACCCATCCCTAGTTAAAAATTATCCTTGTGCCTATTTTTATTACTCCACCTATAATCATTACAAAATTACTTTACTCAACAGTTAAATGTTTAAATCTTAATTTTCCATTCAAAAAATGTTTAAATCTTTTTTAAACGCCAATCTTTGATAATTTTATTTAAAAAGTAAATTATTTAAAAAATAAATACTTTATTATATGATTTAAGTATGGCACACGTATACATATATTTAAAAAAACTAATCATGATAAGAAATTAAGAATAATATGTTGAAACAAAACCTTGATTCACATTTCAATTTTTGGATAATTTATTTTTCCCATATAAAAAATATTATTAATATTGTTAGTTTTGAAGATATGCCGTGACCTGACACGTAGACTCGGGGATTAGGTCTTTCCAAATTACCGTGGCTGTTATTAAAAGGGTCGTTAAAGTTTAAAAGATTATGTATTTCACTTCAAATTTTAATGTCACATGAAAAAAATCATGTCGGCATCTATACATATTTATATTTTCTCAACTTAATATCTTAAGTATGAAATGTTATCCAAATTGTTTCAATTCGTTAAATAATCATGGATGAATAAAAATATAATACGTTGAACTTTGATCATGTCAATATACGCTATATGTAACAAAAAAGTCATATTATAAAAAAATTTAGTTTAGACCCTAAAAATTATAATAAATCATATATTTGTATCTATTTCATTTCTGTGTAATTTTATAATTTAGTTTAGATTTGTTATGTTGATAATATAAAATAAAAACAAATAAAACATTATAATATTGTATTTTTCATTTTTTTCCTCGCAATTTTCATTATTCACAAATATAAAAAGTAAAATAAAATTACCAACAAGAGTTGGGTAAGGCACATTGCACTCCCAACAAGAGGACACGAGTTCAAATCTTAGAGACGATATTGTTAGAATGGACAGTCTCACACCTCGAACATGGACCGTAAGGCGGACATGCATATTTTCTCTCGTGATACACCGTATATTTTTCGAAGAAATTATATTATAGGTCCGTCCCGTCACTTCATTCATAATCCCAATCGATAAAAATCATCAATTTCATTAAAAAAATCATGTCATCTTTTTACCATTCACATGGTAAAAATTGTATTTTAAATTTGTTTTACAGTAGATATGAGTGAATATTCACTTGGTAAAAAAGATGATATGAAAAAATTATTGAAATATGAAAATTTTATTGGTTGGAACCATAAATAACATGGCGGGACGGACTTATAATATAATTTCTTTTACTTATAGATAGTATATGTTTAATTTTTTTTAACTATTTAACAAAGCACCCACATCTTATACATACAATTTATAAGTGCTCGAACCTAGATCTCCTAAAATAACATCACATTTTTTAATTCAAATACCAAATTAAAAAGCATGCATATTTTAGAAGATAAAAAGTTCATTAAGGCTTCTTTATATTATAAATAAATTTATGGGGTACCCATCCTGTGCTTTTCACTTCACTTGTAAGAGTTTCGCCTCTTTAATCGCATCCCTCCAATCCAAATCGGGACCCACCAAAGTACATTCATCAAATCCACATATTTGTGGGCCACAAGTGTTCGCCACTCTCACCTCCCACTGCAGCGCGTTGTATCCACTCTCTTCGTTCCTTTCCGTCTCGGTTTCGTCCGATTCCTCTCGTGTTATGTTAGTAACTACAAAAGATGTATGGCTTTAAAAACAAAACCTCAATTGACCATAATACCCCTAAAACCTTTCAATTGTTCCGCATCTATTCTAATGTACTCTAATTATTGGCTTAATGCACAAAATAGCCCCTAAAGTTTACCACTTTTCCCAACTTGGTACTTAACGTTTCATTTGGGACGTTAAGCCCCATAACGTTTTCATTGTTACCCATTTTGCCCCAAACCGTTACTTTTGTTGTTACAAATATGTTTTCAACCGTTAAAAAAAATTCAACCAATGAGATTGCGCCACATCAGCTCCTCTTTGATAGAGTAACCCGCCTGATTTTATTAAAAGGGTAAATGCCATGTCAAGTCTCCTATGTTTATTTTTTTATTCAATTTAGTCACTGAAAAATCTATTTTTTACCTAAAATTGACCCCTATTTGTTTCTATTTTTTTTATTTAGCCCAATATTTGTTATTAATAATAATATTGTTTTATTTAAATGTTACTATTTAATAAAAAATAAATTAAATGTTTTAATATTAAATTAGTAATTTTTGATAAATTAATCCTTACTAATTTAATATTATATTATTTTTTACAATTCCAAAATAAATTAGATTTATAATTTAGACCCATCAAAATAAATTTAATGTTAATCTTAAATAGTTTCTAATTACGTCCCAAAATAAATTAATTTTATAATTTAGTCCCATTACGTCCTAAATTAATAATTTGATATTAAATTAGTCTCTTAATTTATCTAATTTAACATTAAACGATTTTTTATATAAATTACATTTTACTAATTTAAAATTAAAATATTTTTAACAAAGATAAATTAAATTAATTTTTTAAGATTAGTATTATTTTCTTTTAAAATTTCTAAAAAACAACTACAACATCAAATAAATTGCAGGAGACACCATATATATACCATGAACTACGACGCATGCAATTCACATAAATTGATTCTTTTGTTGGGGATTTGCAGGGAGATTCGTTGAAATTGAAAGTGAACAAACTAATAGAAAATTATAATTCAAATTTTGCTCAAAAATAATACAATTTGAATAAGTAATTATTTAGGGTCAATTTCAAGTAATTTAATTTATCTAAAAAATTACAAATTTAATAATAAAATATTTATTTTATTTTATTAAATATTTTATTAAATATGAACATTTAAATAAAATAATATTATAAATAATAATAAATATTGGACTAAAAAGAATATAATTCGAATAAGTAATACTAAAAACAAATAAGGTTCAATTTTCTATTATTTTGGGACGTAATTGGAAACTATTTAAGATTAACATTTAATTTATTTTGATGGGTCTAAATTAGAAATCTAATTTATTTTGGAATTAAAAAATAATATAATATTAAATTAGTAAGGATTAATTTATCAAAAGTTACTAATATAATATTAAAATATTTAATTTATTACCAACGGGGGTTGATCCAAGTGGTAAGCAGCTTGGTATCGCTTAAGCAGGTCTCGGGTTCGAGACGTTGTGTATGCAGAAAATCCCCGCTGGGAGACTCACCCACCAAAGCCAGGTGTGCGACGCGGGTCGGTCTGGATTAGTCAGGGCTAAGCCTTGGAAACCAGAGGGCAACAAAAAAAAAATATTTAATTTATTTTTTAATTAAATAATAACATTTAAATAAAATAATATTATTATTAATAACAAATATTGGACTAGATTAAAAAATTAGAAACAAATAGGGGTCAATTTTAGGTAAAAATAGACTTTTCAATGACTAAATTGAATAAAAAAAATAAACATGGGAGACTTGACATGACATTTACCCTTTTAATAAAATCAGTCGGGTTACTCTATTAAAGAGGAGCTGATGTGGCGCAATCTCATTGGTTGAATTTTTTTTTAACGGTTGAAAACTTTTTTGTAACAGCAAAAGTAACGGTTTGGGGCAAAATGAGTAACAGTGAAAACGTTAGAGGGCTTAACGTCCCAAATGAAACGTTAAGTACCAAGTTGGGAAAAATGATAAACTTTAGGGGCTATTTTATGCATTAATCCAATTATTTTTTATATGAATGGAGAAAGAATGCAGAGACCCCACCGGAAACAAATGTGGAATCAACTGTACACGATCATTAACGTCCCCAGCCCCCAATATATTAGAATAAAAAAATTATCTTTGGACAACTATCGTGACGTGTAATAGCGGCAGCTTTTTTTCGTCCCGATGCCATTTCCCGAAAAACATAAGGACAAAATGGGAAAACCGTAAAAACAAATCGAAACATATGAAGGGCCGAGAAAGCAACAGAAAGTTAAGAAAACCCTGATTATCGAGTTCTGTGAGATCTGCAAAAAAACACCATAGCACTACCCCTCCTTCTGTGAGAGACAAAACAAAGGGAAAAAAAAGGCATAAATATACACACCCTTTTGGATCTAATTATTTTTCCATTTCCTTTTTCTTGGCTTTCACTTCTTTTTTATGGTTCTTGAGTTCCCTCCAATTTGCTATCTTTCTTTCTTTTCTTTCGTATTTATTTGGTTATTTCTGTATTCGATATCGATAAAGTATGAGGATTCGGAAGAACGCGAAGCTATCAACGCCGATAGACTCGCCGGGTTCGAGAGCCGAGAGTGTGCACGTGTGCGAGCTGAACCAGTCGCCATGGGATGTGATTCCTTTCGCTCAAGAACCATACCCATCGTATCTTCTTCACCAGGTACATAAAAACTCTCTCTTTTGTTTCTCTTCTTTGCTGTTTCAAAATAAATTGGTTTACCCGTCCTCTCATGGCAGATCTAGTTTCTCCTTCTTCACCCTTCGCCTCCGTTTTATGTCTCTTTGTCTGACATTTTAGGGTTTTTCCCATTTTAGGGTTTCGACAAAACCCTAAATTCTATCGTTCCTATCTTGTATTTTCTTCGAAATAGTCGATTTAGGTTAATGGGTGTTTGTCATTTCTGCGTATTATTTTCGGGTTCGAGTTTTTAGATGTTTGCTAGCTTCGTTTATTGCTTTCTTTTTTCTAAAAACCCAGTTCGAACCTGATGATAGCTTTAATGGAAATGGGAGCTTAGGCGATTCTGTTGGCGCCGTCGAGAGGTAATCCACTTCATATTTCTTCGATCCGATTGCTTTTGTTCAATTTAATGTCGTGATATTCTATTAGGGTTTTTTATTATTCGTCCTCTAGAGTATATAGTCGAATAATTATCCACGAATTTGATGATGAGCTGGCGAGTTATTGAAAACCCAGTTTGTGTTTAATGTTTATCCTACGGGTGTTGAAAAATGTTGCGGTTTGTTACTCGGAAAACGCAGCGCCACGTCGATGATGAACGGTGAAGATAAATCGATTATGAAAGTCGAAGATATGGTCATCAACGACGACGACGGGATGAAAATGGGCGACCGATTCAGGTTCCGAACCCAATGCGAAGATGAAGGAATGGGATCCAAGCAAGATTGTTCACTGAAATCTTGCAGCCACGATAATGGCGATAATCCAAGCTCGTTGACCAGCAGGAAAGCCGGGAACCGCCGCGGAAGAGCCCGGGCGGGGAAGAAAGGGATGGCGGCGGTGTCGAATCCGGATGAATTCTACTATTATTCCGGGTTCAGGCCGTCGAGGGGGAGGAGGATTAGGGGAGGCAGCAGCGAAATGAGGAAGAATATTATTGTCGAGGGTAAAGATGTTGAAAACAACAGCAGCGCTGTCACGACTCAAAACAACAATACGACGCCGTCTTCGTCTTCGCAATTCGACACTAATGAAGAATTTGATTATGTCGACGCACGATAACGACGACGATAATGTAGACAGCGGTGGCAAGAAACGAATGAGGAAACCTGTGAAGGCAAGATCGTTGAAGTCCCTAATGTGAAGATCGACAAGAATAAAATAAAAGGGTTTTAGAGTATTAAGTGATTTAGGCTTTGAGGGTTTGTTTGTGTTTTATATGATGTTGGGTTTTGTCGTGGGTGAGACTAGAATTTGCTCCTGCCAACCTGTCAGTAGAGGAGATATTGTACGGTGTGACTCGCGTGGACCAAAACGTGGGCATGTTAGTTAATGTCTTCAAACTGAAGGCGGTTTTTTGTAATTTCAATGCCTTTGTGATTTCTTTTTCCAACGGGTTTTCTAGTTGTCGACGTGGCGTTCTGGGATTCCTGTGGTTGAATTTTAAGTCCAACACGGGGACGGTTGAGAAATTATAACATTTTCACTAAATTATAACGAAAACAGAAAATCATTATATTGCTATTTGGGTTTCAATTATTCTAAAATTTGCAAATCAAGTACGAATAAAAATTTTCCGTACTTTTTCGGTGCCTCTTTTTATGTCTTAATATTAAAAAAATTAAATCTAGTGTTTAAAGTTTTGATTTAAGAAATTATAGATATAGTGTATTTTTAGGGCTTATAGTTTGTGATTTTGAATTAGGGCTTAAAATTTAAAATTTTAATGTTAAATAGAAAGAGGTTGAGAATATTTGTCGATCAACTACTATCAAGCAATTTACGAGGAATCTACATAATACTAATACGTAATATATTAATTAATAAGGTAAAGAAATTTGCGAATAGAAATCCCATATTTTTTATGACTATTTTATGCTTTAATTTAAAAATAAATTAAGTTTAGAGGTTATAGTTTATGATTTAGAATTAGGGCTTAGAATTTAAAATTTTAATGTTAGAGCATATAAAGGGGCGGAGAATATTTGTGGATCAACTACTATTAAGCAATTTACGAGGAATCTACATAATATTAATACGTAATATATTAATTACTAAGGTAAAGAAATTTGCTTAATATATTTAGGTTTTTAATTTGATTGTATTTTGTAATGATTAATTATTCAGATGTGTTTGTAGATATGAATATGATTGTATTATGATAGTTATCGGAAGCTATATAACAATTGAAGTATGTATCAGTATAATGGCTCAAACTTGAAGGGCCATTGTTTCAATATTGGCCCAAACTTAGACTTTTTTTTATCCAGGGCCCAAACTTAGACTTATTCAACTTGTTGAAAGTTCGAGTAATGTACAAGAGATGTTGGATGAAGCAAGTAAGTGAAGTCCAACAATAAAACTTGACCCGATTTGCAGCTGAGTTTATGCACGCAAATAATATCGGCCCAAACTTAAACTTATTCAACTTGTTAAGAATATTACTTCCCAGCTGAGGGGAAAAAATTCGACCCAATTAAAAATTGATTTGAATCTAAGTATTTCTACGGTTTATAAAATACAAAAAGTTTGGGTAAAAATCTTCCGTCTCTAATCATGCTATATTCTATGTCTTACACTAAAAATTACTTAAAAGTTAAATTTTAAGTCTTAACTATAATTTCCAAAAAATACACCATGCTCTTAATTCTCTAAACCATAACGACAACCCCTAACTTTAAACCATAAACTCTAAACCCTAAACCAACTATTTTCAAGTGAGAGTATAAAATGAGGCATGATAGAGGGACAGACGATTTCCATCCAAAAGTTTGTGTATATTTTTCACACAGTTTATGTATTAAAATATAACTCTAGAAAGAAACTATAAATATTGTATCAAAATTATTAATTATTTTTATTTGTTTTAAAAATGGAGTGTAAAAATATATTTAGGTAAAAACCCTTTGAAAAGTTATTAAATAAATGTAAAGAAAATTTTCAGATTATTTTATTTTATTAAAATAAAGTAGGAAACGAAATGAAAATGAAAAAAAACGAAAATTGAATTCGTTGGATCGAATTAGAATGAACAGTTAAAAATTGTTTAAAAGTGTTTGAACTCCTTGAATTTACAAAAATAAATAATTAAACCCTTATATCTTTTCGCACTCAATTAAGATTCTAAATTAATATTTTAGCCCAATTAAACTCTCGAACTAATAAATTAAAGTCTTTTGACTAATTTTAATCATCAATTTTTGATAATTTTTTTCTTAAGATATTATTACTATGTGACACATTATAATTATGTTACGTGACACATTTACGTATTTTTAGATAACTATTTTTATAAATTTTATCAAAATTTTAGAACTTTAAAAATAATTTTTAAATGAAATAATTTTTGAAATGTTAATGACAACACTATAACACAAAAGTTTACACCAACTGATATACGTCGGTCAAAAAGATACATTTAGGGCTTATAACATTAATATTTTTAAACTTATGGCGGTAAACGAACTGAACGTTCAGCGAACCGTTTCACGGGAAGTTTGTTTATGTTCGTTTATTTATTAAATAAACGAACATGAACAAAATCTTTGGTTCGTTTAATTAAATGAACGAACGTGAACAAAGGGCTTGTTTGTTCATTTACGTTCGTGAACGTTCGATAATTTGTTCGTTTATATTTGTCTAAATTTATTCACATATGTTCATTTATATTTATTATTTTTCGTAACAAAAGTATTATATTTAAAAAAAATTAAAAACATATATTAAAAACATGAAATAAAAAGAAAAAAATTAAACAGTGTACGAGACTTCAAACTTTCTTGATAAAAAATTAAACAATACTCAATGTTCGTTTATTATTTTAACAAACGAACATAAACAAAAATTTATATTCGCTTATTTATTCGTATTTGTTCATTTGTTCGGTTAAATCCAGATGAACTAACATGAACATACCTTAAACCTTAAAAATATATAATAATTCTAACCAAAGCAAACCGATATCAAGATTAAAAAACAAAAGAGACCGATCCCGTTAGTAGGCAGTGCAATAAATAGACAATTAGATCATTGAAGGCAAGTTTAGCCAAGGAGTTTGGGATGTGGGCTAAATCTTTCTCCATAGATTCACTTGCTACTTTTAGTATTAAGATAAAGAAAGTTGATCCAGAAAACTGAAGCCTTATCCCTGTCTCCATTCATAGGGCAACTGATGTTGGAGACAGCAACACTGAGTCTGGCAACCAATGTTTCTGCACTAAAACCTGGACTCATCTGTTTCATGTTCTTGAAAACTTTTATTTTTCTCTCTTTGTTTTTAATTTCATTATGAACGAAATTGTAATGTAATGTATACAATTGTCACTCGTTACAAAAGAAAGCAAATCTACAATTCCGGAACCGAAATGTACTCACTGTGGAAATCGCCGACCCCGGAAGCAGCCCAGAGCCGTTGATTGAATTCCTCCTGCAACTCCTCCGGCACGAATGGGGTTCTACAGAGCGGACATGTTTTCTGGTCGTGGTCCATCCAACGGTCCAAACACGACCGATGGAAAACGTGCCGACAGTTCCTCAACCACCTGATCTCTTCACCTCCTTCGAACTCGTACAAGCAAACGGCGCAACTCTCCGGCGGGTCCCCCACGACGACGAGCTCATCGAACTTTATAACGGGGAGGATCTCTCGGATCAGGACGGCCGATACGGGCGGCTTCTCGGGTCTTGTTCGGTCCCCGGTATCTTGCCAGACGGTGTCCGTTTCGACGAAACCCAGAAACCAGAGCGTGTGAACGAAGAGTTTTGGTAAGAAAACTTCGTTGTAACCAACTGGAAATCCCATGAAAAATTTAGAAGAAAAAAAAAACAAATGAAGAAATGTAATTCTAAAGAGAAAGATTTTGTTTATGTAATTATAAAGAGAGATAAAAGTGAAGAAGAAGAAGAAGAAGCTTCCGCTTTCAGCTGTAATGGTTGGTATAGATATAAATATAGTGGAGTAGTTTCTAAACTGCGAGTAATTCGGTCTCCGGCTGTGACACAGATGGCTTGTTGTGATTGGAGGGTGATGTAAGATTTATAATGGGTGCGGGTGAAGTTAGTAGTAAATGGAAATATCAGTGAGCCGCGGAAAAATCAATTAAACCCCAATTTTTTTTACTTAATTGGAATTTTTATATTTAAAATTTATTAATTTATCATTTTGACTAAACGTTAATTATTAAATTTAATAATTTTTACATAATCTTTAAATAATTGGTTAAAAACCACACTTATACAAATTAAAATCACATATATTTATATATATAATTAAATAAAAATATTTTTTTTTCTTTTCCACACTTTATAAATGTAACAAAATCTAATGTCATGTTCTCAGTTTGAATCCAAAAACATTTCCCTCTTATGAAAATATATTATTATTAACGAAAATAAAAGGTAAGAGAAAAATTACACAAACGGCTGTCATATTTAATAACTTGGAATGATTGAACATTTTAATGATTAAGCATTAAATGGACCGGGGATTAGGTGTTAAATAATAATTGTAATATTATATATATTTTAATAAGCAATAAATGAAATACAATTAATACATCTTTTTTAGTTTTATTAGTAAATAATTTTTAAGATTATATCTACTATACAATTAATACATCTTTATCCATAAACAATTTTCATAATTATGAATGTAATTTAATTAATATTTTATTTTTATTATAATATTTATTTTTAAAATATAATAAGAAGAGAAATTAAGCTAACTAAAAAATATTTTGACTTGTCGTAATATCCCGTTCTGTTAGTTTTCGGATCAACGAGTGTGACCTTGCTTCAAATAATAACAAGACATTATAACTAAATTATATGACTTAAATTTAACAAATTAGAGAAAAAAATTCTAGAACGAGGGACGCGCACACATCGCTGCACATTATTAAAACTTTTAAATGAATGTTAAAATTCACAGGGTTGTCAGTTTATCACTTTTTTAAAATATAAGATTTAAAAATGTGGTAAAATAAAAGAAAACTCACCACACACAGAATCTCAAAATTGATTCGTAATTCTATCATTATAACAGATATTCACAATTTAAAAACGAAGGAAGAAGACAAAAGGAGAACCCAAATGACAAATGCAGAATTGAAAAAATCTTGTAAAATATTAAAGAAAAAAAATTAAGAGAACTATGTGACGAGTTAGGAGAGTTGATGAAATAGTTGAGGATCTGGAGTAGGGCACGAATGGAGGAAGGTGTCGACATCGTTTGACAATTTTTTTTTTATCGTAGTTGCTCTGAGATCTAGGTTATAAAATTATGTGTTCTTTTAACATGATTAATTGTATATTGAGTTCTTATAGATTATAATACTTTTAAAAAAATTATTAAAAATAATAGTGTTCAACAGTATATTGCGTTAGTGGTGTTCAGCGGTGTGCGACACCCGCTCTAGACTCATCAATTTGAGAATGAGACCACGCAATGGGTTCGATTCATGTACTTTTTAAATTTTGAAATTTCAATTGACTCATAATACCAAGACAATATAACTAAATTATGACTTAAAATTATCAAATTGAAGAACGATAACTAAATCTATAAGTAACATATAATATACGAAACATTTTAATTTAATAGATTTCATAATTATTGTACAATAAAAAAATAGATTTTCTCAGATGTAAATATGAGATAATGTAAAAAAGAAAAACCTAATTAATTAAAGCTATGTGGCAAGTGACAATGAATAGTAGGGTGTTCAAAACCTAATTAATTAAAGTTATGTAGCAAGTGACATAAGAAACACATAAAATTTCATGATATATATTTCAAACACAAAAATTATTAATTTGGGATTAGTTTTAAGAGAGAAATATTTGGATATATATATATGTATGTATATATATTAAAGTTTATCGACGAAAAAATGTATTAAAAATATTAATCTCGAACATGTTTTTTTCTTTCGAATCTCATATTGACAAATTAATATAATTGTTTTTGAAAATTTTAAAACTTAAAAGTATATAATACAAGCATAAAAAGAAATTAAAGATTTAAAATTAATTTTAGGGGGAAATAGTAAGAAACATAAAATAAAATAGAATTTAAAATTTAAAATATATGTTTTAAAATTACCGGTCGAGTCGGGTACCCGGTTATAAAAAAATTCGGCCGGCCCGACTACCCGGCCCAAAAAATTCGGGTATTTTCAAATAAATACCCGATAATTTTCAATCGGGTAGGCGGGTCGACGGATCGGGTAGTTCAGGCTGAGTATTTTTGAACACCCCTGATGAATATGATAGAAAGTGAGAGTAGACAAATTCCTTTCGTATATAAATATAAGAGTTTTTAATTTATTTTTTTTCTAGACAAACAATTTGTCTAAATTTAAAAATAAAATTATACAATTATCTATCAATTTAAAATATTTTTAACCATTTAAAAATAATAAACGTAAAAAATAAAATTATATTTTCTAAAATTTATATCATATAAATTAAAAAATAATTAAAAACATAATTTTTTTGAATCGACAAAAAAAAATGAACATTAACTACCCTATTAATTACTAGTATGTATGTTTTCTATACAATTATTAAATATACTCAGGTGGGTAAGTTACCCACTGGGTAGATAAAGTTTTCTCCTGATGCACATACCTACTTGAGCCTTAACTTGAGGTCCCATTATTTTAAGTCCCCAAGACAAATAAGACCAAAAATAAAGAAATTAAATTAAATTAAATATTTATAAAAAAATTATAAATATATATATATATATCTAATTATAGGTGTGTATATAACAATAATCTAATACTTAAAATATGTAAAAAAAATTGACATTTTTTAAATAAAAATATTTGATTTTTATATGTTTATAAGTCATTTTTTTGTAGTTCAAGAGGATAATCTAATAATATTTTTGTATTAAGATAACTTTTAAAAAACAATTTATATCTCTTATAAATTATAAATTAAATACCCATTTTAATAAACGCACAGGTCCTCTAAAACTTTTAAACCTCCACTGTCTTAACTGATATAATTAATTTCCCTTTTTCTTTTATTTTTTTATCTAGAGCAAAAATATCAATCCTTCATAAGTTTAAAACAATACAAAAGCAATTATTAATGAATTAATATACTATACACTGGCGGAGTTTCCACAAGTGCCTTAGTTTTAAGGTATATGAAGTTAGTTTAAGGTATAGAGTTTATGAGTTTAGATGTAGGAGTTTAGAATTTAGCGATAGTTGTTTCAATTTATGATTTAAGGTTATAATTTAGGGTTTATAGGTTAAAACCTAAATTCTCACCATATTACCCTAAAAACTAAACCCTAACCTATAAATCCTAAATTATAACCCTAGACTTTTAATTGAAATAACTATCCTTAAATTCTAAACCCCTGCATCTAAACCATAAAGCCTATACCCTAAACTAACTCCATATACCTTAAAAAACTAAGACGTTTGTGGAAACTTTAACTTTCCACCACCACTGAATAAAATATTAATCCATTATTAATTTATCAGAAAACAAGGATTTAATAATCTTTAAAGCTGCAATCCATTGGAAGCTGCCCATCCCCATCCGTCACTGATCATTGTTTGCACGCTTCGCCTCTTAATTATAACGATTTTTCCCGTTATTTTCCCACGTTTGGGATAATTATTTTTTTGAATTATTAGGATAATTATTAAGATATTGTTGTTAAAATTTATATTTTAAGATTTGAGTGTTTTATTTCATAATCTATAATGGTACTTATCAAATTAATGAGATTTGTAGAAATGACACACAACAAATAATAATATTGTAATCGACTCAACGACTACTTTCGACACTATAACAATTATTATATATCATGAAATAAATAAAAATTCATATCATAAAATAAAACAATTTTAAAAACCCCATATTTAAGGTACTCCTTTATTATTGAAAATTTTAATGAAAATAATATTTTGAAGAAAATTATAAAAGTTATAAATAAATATTTTTATATTTATTTCCTACTAGCATAATTTAAGCAACTTTATAAAATATACGTGGAAGACTTTGAGGGTAGTGGCGGGCGGCAGAGGAGAGAAGGAGACATTAGGAAAAACAAAATAAGGATAGAATGGTGGGCCAACCAACAGGCAACAGGATATGCATGGCTCATGTCTGGTCTGGTTTGGTCTGGTCTTTCTTCAGTGTGAAGGAGTCAAGTCTGGTTGCAATTGCCCAACCTCGTCTCGACTGGACAGGACATCCATGCCCCAACTACCTCCAACGTTATTTTCACACATCTCTCATCTCCATCCTATTAAAGGTAGGTCTAAGATACGACATGTCTGAGGTGTGATTAAAAGATTATATAAGTTTTAAAATTTATCATCGAATTGAAAATATTAAAATTTTAAATAATATATTCAAGTTTTTTTTTTTAATTTTTTACAAGTATCAATACTTGTTTTGTAAGTATTAATATTTTTGTTATTGTTAAACTAAAATAGAAAGGAAATGGTTAAAGCTTAAGCAAAACATGTTGGTCAGGGGACCCAAACCCAAACAAAAAAAAAGGTTGATATTTTATGTTTTGGTCACCTGTCTTGACTCTTGCATATCTTAGAAGCGACAATAAGCATATGCATTATCAGATTTAGCTCCTGTTTCACCATCTCTCCGGGGACCTCAATTATAATCTTATCTTTTGACTCTTCATTTGGATCTGTCCCAAATGCTAAGCCACTCTTGGTGGTTTTCATCCACTCTCCGGTCCTTATCTTCATTTAAAAGTGTTTGGATCAATTGTCACGGATTGTTTCAGTTTAACTAAGCTTTTAGTTTCATGTCCTTGGAAACACAACAACGTTAAATACTTGACGTAGTTATTAGCTAATATAATCCGTTAATCAAATCAATTAATGCAATCAACGTATATTGCAAAGCGGAGAAGATGAGACGGTTAATTGCTCAAAGCCCTGACCATTCAAAGGTGAAAAAGTACAAGATTGATGAGTTTTATTTAATATGTTAAGACAACTTAATGTAGGATCCCACACAATTTCAGAAAAAGAAACTACAACAGCAAGGGATTACTTCTAGTTTCCAAAGAGTAATCACTATTCACCAGCTAAAACTGATCGATTCGAAATGCAGGTTATCTGCCAGACCAGACGAACAGATCGCCGCAACATCGTGCCTCAATTTCGTCGGACCGCTTGCAAGAACCCCGATACTTTCTCCTTTACATTCAAATATCAACCCTGCACCCAAACCCAAACCAACAAAAATGTAAGTTTGATGTGAATTCTAGTAGCTGCAAAACAGGGAACTAGTTAATACTTAATGCCATTGGACAAATTGAAATAACTTACCCCTCAAGTCAGGTCTCCCTCCATAGTGAATTTTGGTAGCTTCTGCAAGAGACTGGTTAGGGAGGCTTTCCAATTCTCTATCGCCATTATAGGCCATCGTGTTCGGTGATCCTTCCGGTGTTTGTCCTTCCATGTTCTGCACCTGCATTGCTTCCCTAGCGTACCGTCTCTTGTTCCAAAAAACCGCCGCACTAGCCGTTGCAGCTATCGAAACACATATGGCCAAAATGTTCAACACAGCTCGTTTAGAGGTTGAGAATTCGTTCTTGTTGTGATCCTTTGGGTAAATGTAGAACCGGGTGATGATCCCGATTAAGATAAGGAACATGATGAACGAAGACGATATTATGGCACCGAGCCAGAGCCAGCTGTTGGGGCCTAAAATTGCAGCCATAGGCTTATCCGTTGGAAGGGGTTTGAACCATACGGACCGAACTCGTTTCGAGTTATCAATTGCGGGTTCTTTCTCCTTTGTCACGTAAGCTTCGATCCGGAGCTTGAGGTTAGAAAGTTCGGATGGTGAACCAGTCATAGGTAGTAACAAGTCTAGCATGGTGAGATCCAAAGAGCTCTTGAATATAGAAATTAAGATTATATCTGGTGTCTTGCATTCGGATAATTTGCTCCTGAAAATTAGTTCTCGGATTACGGATATAAAAGGAGTAATCCCACTGCCTCCACTCACCATCACAATTGTGTCATGTCTGAAAAAAAAAAACATTTGGCAGTTGGGACTGTCAAAACAAAATATACTAAATATTTTGCATTGAAAAATTTATTTGTTGTTTGCAGACCTTAGGAAATGGTTTGATGCAGGTCCATAAGGTCCTTCGATGGCAACATCGAGACGTTCGATCGAAGACGAAAGCATCCGATCGAGCTTGGTGGTCCAACTTCCTTCACATTTAATGATCACACTGAGTTTATCAGCCTCCAAATTACTATTTGAACTAACTGTAAACGGATGCCATTGCAGCTTAGAAATGTTAGGCACATTCACGAATGCAATACTCGTCGGATTATAGGTCAAACCTGGATTTTAAACCAACATGTTAACAAATCATGTGTGGTAAAATAAAGGGTTATACATAAACAAACTTATTGACTTTAATTTAATTGTCACCGTGGGATTTTGCGAAATTAAGCTCCACGACATTGCAGGGTAACACTCGAGCCGAAAGTAACCGGACAGAGGTTCGAGATTGTAAGAACCGGAGGTAACGGTCGATCACGAAGAGGTAAAATCCGGGAAGCATAATAAAAGCGTAACCGATTCCGACATGGAGGAGGAAGAAGAAAACGAAGACGATGTAGAGATGATGAGTGTAAAAGAAGAGCTCGAAAAAGTTTCGTCTGATTCGAGGGAAGGTTGCTGCCCACAAGGCTAGGCCACCAAGCAATGATATCTCTCCCGCCACATTTGAAATATCGGAATAACTCCATTTTAACATCTGAAATATTCACATCGATGTTAAAGTAGGAAAATTTCAAGGACCAAATTATAAATTAATCCAAGATAAAAACGTATTCTGTTTTTTACTATTATGGTCCCTATCCGTATAGCAGAGAAGAAGCCTAGAAGGTTTTTAGTGCTCCACTATAAGCTATGCCTATACATACGGCGACGCTAGATACGTCTTTTTCTACTTTTCCTTTTTTGGGTCAGAACTGAAGCCACCATTGATGTTAAAGTTACCCATCGTTGACGAATGGGTCTTGTCCGGTTTTTCTAATGGCAGAACCCTACACGTGTCATTTTAACGAAGGAAAATCTTATACTATTTTTCGGTGTCATTATTTATGCCCCTACACTCAAAATTAGGTTTAGGGTTTTAGGCTAAGAGTTATGATTATTATTTAGGAAATTTAGAGTAGGGTGTATTTTTTAAGGTATAACTGTATAAGGTGTAGGTTTTAGAATTTAGAATTTAGGGTTAGTACTTAAAATTTAATTATGTTATGTTTTTTAGTGCTGAGATCATAAGTAGAGACACTGAAAAAGAATAAAAAAAATTTATCTTATTTTAACAATATAAAATTCGTCTGTCTTTTTATGCTCGTTTATTTATTAAATTAAAGTGTAAATCTTTCTAAGACCCCCACAATCTAAATTCTCAAAGATTCCATTGATAAAAATAACCATATTCTATGGTTCTTCTTCGTGATGTGGACCAGTGGATTTAAGATTTATGAAAACTAAACTTTATTTTAGACTGTATGTCCTAAAAAATATATAAAGAGGTATTTTCCATTTAAATCTTTCTATAATTATTACTTATTAGATAATAAAGAACACTAATTACCTCAGATATCTGGGCAGTAGCTGCCCAAAAAACAATGAAGCAAACGCCGTGCGCAGTGAAAAGAAGCATGGTCAAGTGTCCCAGCCATATATGGTACTTGATGCTCCCCTCCGACGTTAGCCCCAGCACCGGCAGCACCGACGAGCCCCGAGCCACGGGGTAGAACAGAAACGCTAAACACACATTCCCGGTCAGCCCTATCCACAACGCAGACTTCGCCAACTTCAACTGCCATCTGCCGAAACGCACCGCACCCATAAATATAATCTGTGATGTTTCATTTGTCGTAATATTAATCAAATCTGAACTTACACTTGGACTCCATCTGCCGCCGCTACTTTTGCAGTGAGGGTAGGTAGCCTGTGTAAATAAGTCCCCAGTGTCCACGCCAGGAGTGCGATGAACATGACGAACATGGCTAATTCTAACCCCGACACGATCCCCATCGGGCCTTTCACTAAAACCGGCCTCCTCCATAACGCCGGCCAACGTATTCTTCCATCGCTGTGCACATCGAAATCCACGAAAACAAATAATCATTCAAATCGGGTATTCGATCTTTTTCTAACGTATGAAAGTGAACCGGAAAAGTCTCTTTTTTTCTACCTTTGTGAATCGTTTTGGTTCGAGTTCTTCTTTCCCAAGTGAAGATAGAAAGATCCCATGGCAGCAACGAAGAGGACAGGGAAAGTCCAAACCAGCATGTTGGGAGCTGTAATGATAAGACAATATTACAACAATGGATCAAAAAACGTTATTAGTCACACATGTATGTATGTATATATGTATGTATGTATGTATGTATGTATGTATGTATGTATGTATGTATGTATGTATGTATGTATGTATGTATGTATGTATGTATGTATGTATGTATGTATGTATGTATGTATGTATGTATATTGTCGGACAAATTACCTTGTGTTCCAAAATATGTCGAAACAACCTTTTTGGAGATGGCAGGCTTCCATTTCTGCTTGTAAGTGTCAGTTGGTGCCATAATCCACATCATACAAATTCCCAGAAAGATTACGGTCAAGAGGTGTCTTATTATTGTTCTTACAAATTTGGAATCCATATTTGTCGATTTCTTGGAGTTTTGTTTTTTGTAAGAGAGCGAGAAAGAGAGGGTTTTGTTTTTGTAAGAGAGCGAGAAAGAGAGGGTTTTGTTTTTGTTGAGAGAATCTCTGAGGAGAATGTTAATGGAATGATGGTGTATATATAGGGTGGAATGTATTAGAATTAAAAAAAATTAATCTACTTTACAATAGGGAATTAAGTATTACTATTAGAATATTTTTAAAATGTGATCTTAGTGAAAAAACGGATGATCGATGTTTATTTTTGGAGACTCAGGTTCAGATCGTTTTGTCTGCAAGATAAATGTGTATTGTCAAAGGGTTAAAAATATGTATAAACATATACCACTTTGTAATCACCTTAAAACTATTCAAAAAAATATTTTCAAACAAAATCAACCATTAGTTAATATAATAGAACGAGACACTAGAATATTTATTAAATAATGTCAAGAGTACAAATTTTAAAATTATAAATGAAATAAATTAAACTAAAAAAATCATTCTCGTAATGTATCTTTGTATTACTAGTATTCAATCCAAATTAATCCATCTCTAAACTAACATTGATAATTATAAAAAATATGTATTATATGAGTAGAATTTATTTTTATGTAAGGAAATAAAAAAGCATGATTCACGTCTTGGGAATTGTACGTAACATTAGAATTTATTTTAAATAAAAAAAGGGTGTGGCAAAAATCAGGGTGGGAGAGCAAGTTGAAGGTGACAAAAAGTCAACTCTGAGGCACGTGGATGAATCTACGTCCCTCCAATTGCAAGCTTCATGCAACACAAAAGTTTTGCATTATGAGCCTAATTGAGTAACACTTAAATTTACGCATTTGAATTCAAGTTTTTTTATATAATAATGTCTATTTTTAAATATTAATTAGGTCTGTAAATGAATCGAACGAAGTTGTATTCGTGTTCGTTCGTTTAACTTTAACCGAACAAATGAAAGAACACGAACATAAATGAACATAAAATTTATTGTTCGTGTTCGTTAATTAAGGAATGTAGCTTGTTCGTGTCCGTTCATGTTCGTTCGTTTAAATGATAAACGAACACAAACGAACACAAACAAACATATATAGTGTGTTAAATATTTAATATTTGGGTTAGTTCAATTAATTCAGTTAATTAACCGATTTTAAACTAAATTAATCAATAATTGAAATTTGAAAAAACTCTTAATCATTAACCGAATCCTAAAATTATCTAATGGATTATCCAATTTTGTTTTAGTTCGGTCGGTTAGTTCGGTTTAAACGAACAATGAACACCTCTAGACATATGTGAATAAACTTAAATGAACATAAACAAACGAACACAAACGAACAAACATAAATGAACATAAACGAACGAACATAAATGAACATAAACAAACGAACATAAACAAACAGATTATCGAAGGTTCACAAACATAAATGAACGAACAAGCCCTTTGTTCGTGTCCGTTAACGAACAAAAATTCTTGTTCATGTTCGTTCTTTTAATAAATAAATGAATGTAAACGAATTTCCCACCAAACGGTTCGTTGAACGTTCGGTTCATTTACAGCCCTAACATTAATCATGGATATATAATTTTTTAATCACATAAAATTAAAAGCTTCATTATTAATATATGTATGGTTTGGAAGAGGCAAGGAGCCAATAATTAGTTAATTACAGTTGAAAAGGCAGAATTTGTTTACTTTGCATTTCGTCTTTTGGCACCTAAACAAAGTTTTAATCATTTATATCAAATATCAATCATACTATAGGTAGTATAAAAATACATACATATTCAGATCTCGTGTCCCTACGGGTATTTACATTGGTGGCCATGTGTTTTGTGCGTGGTCTTGGTGGGCCGAATTGGTGACCTGTAACATACTTCTTTTTTTATTATCTTGCCCTAGTTTTTTTAGGAAATCTTGCCTTAGCTATACTCAATAAAAATCAATCTTTATATAAATTAATTAAGAATAAAAAAACACAATCACTTTTATCACTGAATTTCTCATAATTCTGAAGCTTATAGGTTCAGTGAACTTTGGTGCATGCTCAGGGAGTTGGCTGCGAAGTGCAAAACCAAACCAAAGCAAAAGTATGTTACAGGTAAGCAGTTCGGCACACCAAGACACAAATTGTCAAACCTATTTTTATTTTTTTGGTGTTATTATCAATGTTTTAACGCTAAAAATTATATTTTGGGTTTAAAATTGAATATATAATTTAGGGTTTAAGATGTAGAATTTAATTTTTAAGATTAGCGTATAAAATTTAAATTTTTAGTGTTAAATCATAAATAGAAACACAAAATCAGGAGGGAGGGGAAAAATCGAATTTCAGCACCCACAAAGAGTATGCGGCTAACTTAGTGACACCGACGTGGAATCCAAGGGTTGGGTTGACCAGGACAACGAAGCACCATTCAAATAGAAAGACCTCTTCAAAAGAGAACTCGATTTGGCAACAGAATCCAAATGCCACATGCAAAGAGAACATCAGAAGCAGAAGTTGCTAAAGCCATCACCGACATCCACAACCCTGCAAAAACAAACATCGAAAAACATAACCAACAAAACTAAAGACACAGACGAAAAAAACCAACGAAAATCGATTTTTTTCACTTTATCCGACAAAAAAAACTAATCTTTGCTTTTTCAGAAAGGTCCAAGTTTAAACCGTGACGAATGAATATGACAGACGAAAATTCAAATCTAGGTCCACGCTCAACTTCAAATCCTAGCTCCGTCCCTGTTTGTTTGCATGTCCATTACAATATAGGTCCACGCTGATCGTCCCTTTACATAATCTTAATTAGATGATGGGCCGGTGGGTGTGAAATCACCCATCCATGCAACCCGCATCTTCCTGCTTAAGCCATTAGTGTAAACTAAACCAATAATTTTAGTTACTTAAAATATCTATTAGAGTGAGTTCAATTTAATTTTTTTCACGTTTTATTAATTTATATATAGAGGGTAACCAATAATTTTATATTAGAAAGATTCTAATTATATTAGTGTTAATTGCATCACACGTCTTCAAACCATATTCATGATTTTAAATTGATCCTCAAACTTTTAAACATTTTAATTTCACACTCAAACTATGACTTTTATTTTTAATTGGTCCTCAAACTTTTGAATGTTTCAGCTTCATCTCCAAACTGATGACTTTCATTCTAAATTGATCCACAAGCTTTTGAAACGTTCTAATCGCATCCTCAAATTATCAGTATATTGCTAATCGTACCACATGTCAACAAAATCGTTAAAAAATTGTTAATTGCAATGTAAACATTGATGTGTATTTTGTGACAACATGATGTGGTATAAACAATAA